>VWZS01009726.1:953285-997689 GCA_013397075.1 Rhabdornis inornatus
GATGTGAAAAAGAAAAAAAAAAGAAAAAGGAAAGGGAAAGGGAAAGGGAAAGGGAAAGGGAAAGGGAAAGGGAAAGGGAAAAAAACCCCAAGCAACAAATCACCTACACTTATTGGCAGTAGAGATTACTTGTTTAAATTGGGTGCATACATTGTATAAATCTGAAGTTAAACAAGGGAAAGGCTGCCATAGTATTCCTGTTCATTATAGTCCTCTGACCTCTGCAAGTTGCACATTTAGATGAAGTTCCACATTTAGATGAAGTTCCAGTTGGTCACCATCTGGATCCATTTGTGGTTTATGGGGCCTGGGAGGGATCTCAGGGTGTGATGCAACACCCCTTTTCTAGGGATAGGATGCTTGCAAAAAAGATTTTAGGTGCCTCCCATAAACTAGATAGCTAAGAGACCATTACAAGAAGGGCACCATACCCTAAAGGGAAGGAAGCTTAAAATCTCCAATGCTGAAATACTTAAGAAAATCTTAGAAGACACCAAGGAGAGATATATGGTTAATGTTCCCTTCCTTTCTCTGGCAGGAGTTGTTCTGGGTCTCACAGAAGCACTTTCTCATGAGGGATTGATAGTTTTCAATCCTTCAAAAGGTGAGCAGGTCAGTCCTGTGTCCTGAAACACGAGCCCAAATGCCAGGCTTTGTGAGTTGTGGCATTTCCACTGAAATGAGGGAACTCAAGTTTTGGTCCCTGTTTAGGGTGTGAGTCTCTTGCAGCTAAAACTATTAGGCTGAATAATGGGTTTGACATCTTGCGTACTCACCTGCCAAGTCTTTTGATGCCTGCAGATCCCCTTGCTAAACACTGGAGGCGAAGTCTTTCTAAAGGGTCAGTGGTTTTGGCCAGGTTTATTTTTGCTTTGATTATCATCTCTTGATCATGCCTTGCTGTTCCTGACATCTGGAAGACAAAAACACTGATGTGGCATTGATTCACATTCAGACATAGTGCTGAAACCTACCTTAGCATACAAAGCATCCCAAATTCCTAACTTGAAAGCTGCTGTTAGCAACTCTTTAATGACAACCCATTTTGACCCTCTATTTCCTTTTCCTTATATCCTTCTATCAGAAAGGGAAATTGCCAATATAGGCCACCAACCATGAAAGAGCTCAGCCAACCACTCTGTGATTAATCCAGATGCAGACAGGAAACTGTGATAAGGATTTTCTGCCTACAGTGTGAGAAATCAGGAGTGTGGCCATGAAGACTCCCAAAATATTTTCCAGCTTTTCAAGCACCATGAGATCAGGGCACACAAGAGTCACAGGAGTCAGAGCAGAGCTCTAGACTCAGAGGGCCACTGGTACTCTGCTGAGGCAGTGCTGGGATGAGGAGATGAGACCGAGCAGCCGTGTGAGGGACTGTCAGTGCATGTGGCACTTCCAATCCTTGTTTCATCTTAACCACTCTGCTCCTGTTTACAGAGCATTAGCTATGGCTGCTGGTAATGCCACATATGTTGCATTTTATAACCACTTCAGACGACACCAGCTGGGCTTGGAAAAACAGAAAAATAAAATGGTTTTGTATTCCCCAAATGGTTTCAGTACTAGCTTACCATAGAAGTCTAGAGAGGTAAAATATAGAGCATTTTGGCCTTTGCTTCAGACAGAGCAAGCAAAGTTCTTCTGGGAGCTCATTAACCAGGAAGATCTCACAGCTGTGTGAGATCAGCAGCCAAAAATATTTTCTGCAAAAAATGACCTGTCCTTAAGGGGAAATGTTTAGCTGGAAAGACTTTAAAATACAGTGAGATTGCATAAACACAGTGCGAACTATATTTACATTATATAATAACGTACTATTGCTTATATATAATATATAGCAACTATACATGTATATACAGAGTACATGATGCAAGTGTATCACTGTGCAGTGTGCTTCTCTCTACACTGTTATGTCTTTATGGAGTTCTATAAATACTGAGACCAATGAGGACATAATTCATCTCTACTGTACACTGCAAAAATCAGCACAAACACACACACCATGAAAACTATGTAGCATCTCCTTGCCTGAGGTTCAGTGGAGTAATTTCCAGAATACTGCAATGTGCATCAAATAATCATTGCTGTAAGACTCATGAATTGAGGCTAGGAAGGGATAATCTGATTTGTTATCTGTTATAAGCTCTTGAACCTCAATAAAAGCCACTGAAACTGGCCAATCCTCTGTAATTTCTGCGGTAAGAATAAAGTTTTCTTCCAAATCTATAAGCATTTCTGCCTCAGAACTCACCATCTCTAGGTTAAGTTGTTCCAGTATTGAATAATTTTTCTTTTAATGTATGTTGTTTCTAGTCTGAATTTCCACCATATTAGATGCTGCTTTACTCTCTTTTACAAGATTAAAGAGCTACCTATTAAAAATGTGTCTAGGTGGAAGTACTTGAAGGACCCTTTTAAACTCACTTTGGCTTGGTAATTAAGCATAGCTCAGGATACATAGCTCAGATACATAGCTCCTGGTACAACATGAATTTCCAAATGTCAGGTAATCGTGCTGTTGGTCTTGAAATTTTCAATTTCTTCCCAGTATTCCTTCTGAAGTGGGTCTACTCCAGAGCACTCCAGTAATCTGACCAATATACTAGGTAAAGATATTCCTGCTTCTTTTCCCCTTTAGTATTGTGGTTAAAAATACTACTAATAAATATTTTTGGTGCTCTTTGCAAGTCTGCATTCTCTATAATGTTCACTAACTAAATCACCAACATGTTTCTATACAAAACTCAGCAATTAAAGTCTGTTTCTAAAGTAATTGCACTTTCACTTCACACTAAAGCCTCTTAAACAGGACCTGGGTCCTGTGCCACATGGCAGTAAGCATTTGTGAACCCTTTTTATACAACCAACAAATACAGAAAACCAGTTAAATATAAAACCTGCTATGTGCAAGCCTGGTCCATAGTGACACTTATACCACCTTCCTATTTCTGTTGGCTGCAGGCTTAAGTTAGATGTAAACCCTTCCTAGGCTGTATTGTAAGAAAAGAGATTCCACATCAGAACAAGGAGGGAGGGATCACAGTAACTCACATGCTCTTTCCTCCCCTACCATTTTGCTCTTGCTCCTTTTTGGATAATGTGAAGTAATTAAAGATGCAATCAGAGTTTGTTGAATATAACAGTTCACTGCAAAGTATACAAATGTATTACTTCTTAATACCATTAATAAAACAAGAACAGGTCATAACAGTAATTCCACAAGGTTTTAATTTGTGTATCTCATCCAAGATTATCAGATGTCTCCCTCAGTGAAATTAACCAGCAGTGTTTATTTTAACTTTGAATGTTGGTGTTTTGTTTTGTTTTAATAGCCTAGGCTATGAACAATTACAATACCCCATGCTGTCAGCATTGTTTGTTTCTATAGGTGATGTTTTGTTGTGCAGGCCAAACAGAAATGATTGCATTTATTCCTAACAAATACAAAGCCTTTAATTTTAGGTTGGATTTTTCCAGAAGAATCTTGGCTGTTCAGCAACCAGATCCCTTTACATTCTTCTGTGGCTGAGGATTAAACCTGGAAAGAGTCAGATTCAGTCTAAGCTCTGCAGTATTTGTTTAGATATTGTCCTTCAGCTGATCCCAAGAGCCTCCAATGAAAATCCTAAAAAACATTGCAGTACGATGGGCAGAGTCCACCCTTAACTCTGGATTGCCCAGCCCCTGTCCTAGCCAAAGACACAAGCAACACACACCCACCCTAGAGCAGAAGATCTCAAGATCTAAGACTAGATTAAGTGGCCTAAACCAATTGCACACATTTAGTTTACTTCTTATAATTTCATTAAATTATTAAAAGCATGAAAACTTCAGGAGTATTTGACAACCATCTAAACACCTCCTTAAAAATCTGGCTTCCCAGCCCCACAGACCCTTCTGCAGCAGCCTCCCATCTCTCAGTGTCTCCATCATGATCAGCATCATCCAGCTCCAACCTTCTGACAGGTGGACATTACCGTGGTTGCTCTTTTGCATATATAAATATATATATTTTTACTTATATATGTATAAATGAAAAATTAGATTTTTTAAAAATTAGATTTTAAAAATTAGATTTAATTATAATTAATTAAACTACCTTTGGCTGATCAGAGAAACTCACTGTGAGGTAGCAAACAGGAAAAAAAAAATCCTTTACCTATTCTTTTCTGAACTTGGCGTTTCCACGCAGGACTAGGAGGTGTTCAGGAGGCTTTTGTGATTCCGAGTTCAAGCAAGGAGTTCAGTTGACAATGGGCTGCAGCCTCACTGAAAAAGCTTTCTTATCAATCTCATTTTACGTGTTTACACACCTGGCTGCTTTGGCCCCCCCTTTTTTGGGAGGCCTGGAGTTTGCCAGCTGGTCTCCAAGGTGACAGTAGAGGCGGTGGCTGGCCCAACCTGCAATTACACTGCTTCCCTGGACAATTGCTGCGGGGTTTCAAGAGCCTTTTCATTTTATCTCTTTTAAAAATAATGCCTCGTCTTCTCATCTCTGCCCACAGGGGCTGGAGAGCAGGGGAGAGTGGGAGACACCTCGCACTCCCTTGCTGAGTGGTAAGACTGAGGGAAAGTGGCTGTGGGAATGTGCTGCATTGCCCTGAAGGCCTGGTGCAGGGTTGTGTTTTTAGAACATGTTTCTCTGCTTTCATAGTTGATAGGGTTGAAAAAACTCTCTGGTCCAATTTTTTACTCAGAACATAATAGAAGCATGTACATGAAAGACTGTCAGTTGTGGTTCACAAAGAAAAAACCCCTCACCATTGTATATTTTTTTCCTGATGATTAATTGCCACCTGCTGGTGGTTGGAATCTCTGGGGAGATGCCGAGCTTGTGTTCATTTGCAGCAAGAATAAAGCTGAAAAGGTTAAACACCCATATGATGAGGAAAAATTGCTCTCTGCCTAGACGCAGCTATTAGCAACTCGGTCTGCAGAAGATCACAAACGTTGTCAGTAAGATAATGTATCACTTTTTAAGGGAATCAGGATGTTGATAGACTCCTTAGGGGTAGGAAACAGCCTGTATGTGTTCCCTGGCCCACTGGGGCAGCAGCAAGGTGAACACGTAAGATCAAGGCTGATGGCAAAGGCAGCATGTACAAGTCAGCGTAAGAGCACTTGGGAAATGAAGGGAGAGCCCTGTTCTGGCCGTGGATGAAACACTGAGCAAGAATGAAAAACTGCATCACTTCCTGGCAAAAGCAGAAAATTATTTTAGGCAATCGCTAGACTAATACCACTTGCATCCTGGCAGGCTGCTTATCTCTCATCGACAGGTACTTCCTGGTACTAAACCGAAGCTTGTGCAAGACTTAGAATATTATTTTATATCTCTCATGTGGCAGCTGATTGCACATTAATGCACAAGCAGGGAACAATACTTATTTAATATCATTTATGGATTCAGAAATACTGCCTTTGTGAAAATGTCACATCCTTCCATCCACTATCTGTGTTTTGTGAATCGATCTCCAGAGACCTCCTGGGAATGCAAAAGAGATAAAGGGCTATGAACATTACCTGGGCTACTGCCTGTCCACACACTTGGCAAAGACAAAACAGAGGCACTGAGGGCAAGAGAAATGGTTTGCATTAACAAGTTGGTCCTTGGAATTCGGCCTCCCACCCCAATAAAGAAATTCTTCAAGTGCAGGATTTCCATTGACTTTCAGAGGGTTGCAGCAGATTGAAACAACCAGGGATGGGCTCTTGAGGGCAAAAAAATAAGTTAATTTAATATCTGGGTACTCAGCTGCATTCTGCTGCCTTTCCTTCCCTCTGCCAGTGAGCCCAGGCACACACAGACACACAGGGATGTTTATTCTACATTCCTCTGGAAACTGGACTGTGCCATTTCTGAGATGGTTAATGAGTTACCAATCTGAAAAATTATTAACAGGCTATCAGGTGTCTCAGATTACATCAGGATATGATGAAATTTATTTGGTTGTACCTGCTCTGTTACTGTGCACAAAGCTGTAAAGCAGAGTTCAGTGAATGCAGAATTTAACATAAAGGATATAGAGATTTAATCAGAATTCTGAAATTTTTCCTTCTCATTTTCTAACTAGCACTGAATAAGTGCATACCTATTTGATTGTTGGTTTTGTCTGAACTGTCCACTCAGTTTGTAGTTCAGCACTGTACTGAATTAACTAAGAAAAACATACTATGAGGCCTAACATGATCTATAAACCCGTGACAAAGTCAATTTAAAAATTCAGATTTCATGTTGAATTTAGGTTAAGAGAGAAGGTATAAGAAATGCCTTATAAACTTTATAAGAAGTGTCTCAAAAAAAGTGGCCCTGGTTGTTTTGCAGTTTAGTTTACAAGTTCTAGCACTTTCTTAATGTGACACCTGTGACCATTGTTGTGGTGAAGGTCTTCAGTTATGACAAGAACAGATATGAGCATATCTGCTTGTCCTTTTTTGGGAAATCAGCAGGATTGTTTGTGTGGAATACAGATTAAAAAAAAATAGTAAGCATGAAGTTCCAGAACACTGTGTAGCAGGAAGATTAATTTTACAGGATAAGCCTCTAAGTCTCTGTGTTTTTTCCTGCCATTAAAATTAAGAAAGTTTCACATACACTAAAAAAGAAACCATCATGGTAAGTACATTGTCAAGGGAAAAGTATTCTGATTTTAAACCAGCTGTAATCCAATTAAATTACAGAATCACTGAATGGTTTGCGTTGGAAGGAACCTTACAGATCATCTAGTTCCAAACACAACTGAACTCTGACTCTAAATAAAATGCTTTTATATCCAAAAATGCTGTCTCCCTGTGTGGTTTGTCGTTATCCAACTGAAATTAATTGTCTGCTCTCCAGAGCAGACCAGCTGGCACATGCAGACTGTGCTCATGCTACTGAGCTAATTCCTTAGAGAGTGGTCACCACCAACCTGCCTGCTGGGTGCTGGCCCCAGACCTGCTTTGTAACAGAGCCCCAGCCCGGTCTCCATGCAGGTCTGACCCCACACCAGTGACCCTCATCTCGCCCCTCTGGGCTGAGGAAAGTTTCCAGCCCAAAGGGTGCACACTGCAAGCAGTGCCTGTGAGATAGATTGCTCTGCCTGGCTACACAACTACAGCACTCCTAACCTTTACCTTTACTTGCCTTTTTGCCTTGCTCTTGGGAAGCACAAACAGATTTTGGTTTTTTTAATGCTATGTCAACTGCTAAATGCACTGGACAAGTATTTTGATGGTGACTTGAGACGAGGAGGATTCCAGAAAAAGAGGCAGTTATCTTTAAAATTTTTATTTTCTTGAAAATCTACCACAAATCTGTTTTCAGTTGGAGAATGGCAAATGAAAACACTAGATATTTCAGTTTTTAAGAAGTTAAGCAACTGATGTTTACTAGAAATTAATTATTTTTATCCTGTGCCTTGAAATAATGGCAATTTAAGTTCTTGAATATTTCAGGGCAATAGAAAAAACAATGTTGTGGGTGTTAGGGGTTTTTTTATTCTACTACATTTCTTAAAAATATTGGCAATTTTCTGTCAACCACAGTGAAACAATGCAACAGAGGCCTGACATGCATGAGAAACTTCTGTGCTCAACCCTCTCCCTTTTGTCCACAGAAGAAAACAGTTAAATGGGCCCAGCATTTAGGAGGATCAAATACGTTTTGATGCTGAAAAGCTGTCCTTAATCATTGCAAAGTGGGGGAAGTAGTGAAGAATAGAACAAGAACAGTGTGCAGCTTGCTTCAACAACAACCAGAACAATCTGTCCTCACTGAAGGAGGCAAAGAGGAGGGAGCCAAAACCAGAAAGGCGAAGGTTTCAGCAAGCTGCTCCTCAGAGAGGCCTCCCTAAAGACAATCACAAAGTACTGGAATGTCCTGGGGAAGGAAGAGTGGTTGTAAAGTCTCTGCTCTTGGCACAGACATATGCCAAGAGGGGGAGTCTTGATAATTTTTTTTACAATCCTCTGAAATGTGGATTTTTACAGATATTGGGGATCAGGCAAATACCATTAGGCAAGAGAGGAAAAGGTGGTGGGAAGCAACATCAGTAGTCGTACAGGAGAGGGCAGAGCCAGGCCAAGCACTGCTGAAGGAGTATCTGGAGGGGGAGGTAAGGGGGGAGCTGTATTGGCTGCCAGGGCAGGGAACTCTGTGCTTGCCAGCCCACGGAGCCAAACTGACTGCAGCTATGACTTCAGCCTGTGTGGTATCATTTCTTAAACAACCACAAATGGGATGTATTCTTTTCTTGCTATTCACTGGAGCTTCCTCTCCAAATTAGCAGAGGCTGTTTTGGTTCCTGACTCCAGAAATGTACTGGTGGTATGTGAGCTGGATGATTTTCCCAACCAGGGCATGTTTGATATGGCAGCACAATTCAGCACTCAGCATGCTAGGGATACTCATCAGCATGGCTGCTGAGACACAGTCACCCTAGAGGGCTTTGTGATGTCCCAGAGCCCCTTCTCTCCGTTGCCTCTGCATTTCAGAAGTGATTTCTATCACCCAGAGCATGAGCGATTGCCAGGCTCCTCTGCACAGCAGGCCTGAGATGCACAGCTCCTGGCACAGGAGCTGCTGCTGCCTCAGTGAAGGTCTCTTTTCTCCAGCTGTGAATAAGAGACTCAGAGATGAGTCAGCAGACAGAAGACACCGTCAGGTCTCAAAACAGATGAATATATCTTCATTGAGATGCATTCAAATAAGGGCTGGAAGGAAAGCGGTGATGATATTGTAAAAGCCCTGCAAGAGTGCCTGCCAACAGGCTTGCCAACCTTGCAGTGGGGGCTTTAATGCAGATTTGCTGGGGCTCATGGCCAAAGCCTGAGATGGAGGAGAGGTATGGGTATGGTATTTTCCAGCACTGGAAACAGCACTGCTGGCAACCAGGTCAAGTGCCTGCATAGCACAGGTGCATATGCACAAGAAGAAAAGGAGACAAAGTCTAAGCGTGGTCCTCAGAGTGACAGAATCACAGAATTGTCAAGGTTGCAGGAGGCTTTCAAGATCATTGAGTCCAGCTGTCAACGCAGCACCACAATAATAATCTCTAAACATATTCCCACATCCAGACGCCTGTGAACACTTCCAGAGAAGTGTTCACACCTCTCTGGGCAATTTTTCCAATGCCTGATCACCCTTTCAGAGAAAAATATTTTTCCTAATATCTGGTATGAACCTTCCCTGGCATAACTCAACACTATTTCTTCTTATCCTTTGGCTTGAGATATGGCAAAAGAGACTGACTCCACCTGGCTACATCCTCCTTTCAGGGAGTTGTAGAGAGTGATAAGATCTTCCCCAAGCCTCTGTTTCTGCAGGCTAAACACACCCAGATCCCTCTGCTCCAGACCCTTCTCCAGTTCTGTTTCCTTTCCCTCAACTCTCTCCAGCCCCTCAATGTCATTTTTGAAGTGAGGGGCCCAGAACTGAAGCCAGGATGCAAGGTATGGTGCCCAGCACAGAGGGGCAGTCATTACCTTGGTCCTGCTGGCCACACTATTGTTGATCCAAGCCAGGACGCCATTGGCCTTCTTGGCCACCTGGGCACACACTGTCAAGCTCCTCATTTCTTCCCATTTGCCCTGGTAGAGAAGTCAGATTTAAAGATTTGTAATTCCAGGCTAGGTCATTAAGCTTTCTGAGCATGCTAATTTTCAGCCTTGGTGGAATTAAAATTGCTTAGCACCCCTTCCGGTTTCATAAGTCTCTAAAATTTAGATCTCTGGGAAAACATCTCTCTTAAAATAAGTGCATGCATTCTCTACCTGAGCAGTGGACATGTGTAGGTGTCTTTGGCACATTCTAGGCCAGCTCAAGGAAGTTTGGGGTCAACCTCCCCCAAAGCTTCCAAGGGAGCAGATGTCTCCCACGGATAGTCACAATGCCCAGCAGAGGAATGGGGGACCTGCCATCACAGCATGGGGTACTGACCTGAGCCCACAGCACTCACAGGGCATGCATGTGGGATAAAGATGAAGACAGACCCCTTCTTCACTATCTCTGGCTCCATATAATCTTGCTTGTGGGTTGTTTATTCCAGTATCAACCTCCTACATCCAGTCTGGGCATGCTCTTCATAGATGAAGCAGACCACTGAGCCAGGAGACTCCAGCTAGAATTCATGAACTGGCTTTGTCAATGCTGACTAGGAAAAACTGCCAAATCCCCACACTGCCATTTTTGAAATCCAGAGATATTTTTCTAAACTCTTCTGTCTCTTTCTATTACGATGACTTTGAAGACTTCAGCAAAACAGATCTCACTATAAAAGTCCTTTTTAAAAAAGAATTCACATGAATGGGCTAATGTAAACTAGCTTCATCTGCTTATTACCCCCTGTGTATTACAAACCACTGAAATGAAAAAATCACAGTGCTGAGGGAATTATCTGACAAGGAAGATTTTTCATGCCTTTGATATAAACTTTTGATTCCAGTTAGACAGCACAGTATTAATGGTAGGAAAGATCCTGAAATGTGTTTGTGCATGAAAGGCTTATTTTGGGAATTAAAAATTTAAAAGAGCAGCTCCTTGCTTTGCTATTCCATTCACAGCTATTGATCTCTAAAACTTCCAACATTTGGATAATCTTTTTCATCAGTGAACATTCAACTAGAGACATATGGACTTGCAGTGGATGTACTACTTCTACTACTTAAATATTTAAAGGCCTTCTCCATATGACAGCTTGCCCAATTTGCTGTGAGGGCAGGCAAGAAGTGCAGAGGGTAGCTCTGTAACCTGGCACTGCCATTGCTAGAAACAAGCACCATGCTTCTGCAGAGCTGCAGGACAAGAGCATGCAGGCTTGTTCTCTCTGAACTTTTCTTGATCTGCCCATGGATTTGTTTTACTTTCTATGACAACAATTTCTCTAAGTGATGAGTTGCATGCGGTAATTAATTTTAATTTTGTTTTTCTTTATATGGTACAGATTTATATAGATATAAATAACAATTAGTACTTCTATGAGTAATGGAGATATTTACATCTAATACAATACCAGGACGGAGACACAGCATGGAATTTAGAGCAGTACAGGGCATGAAATTATGAAATCTGGGGCACAGGCTTGGCAGTGGAGACCTTGCAGCTCCCCAGCAGTGGCCAGTTAGAGAAATATGGAGTTGGAGCTGGACAATGCTAGGTTTAGCAGTAACAAAGAGAACAAAAAAAGAATCTTTACTGTATATGTAATAAACCACATACAGTAAGTTCAGCTGTAAAATGTAGCTGCAGACCAGGTGGAAGGAAAAAAAAAAAGGCATAATGCATTTGCATCTTAGGAAATACAGACAAATTACCTCAGGTAGATCCTAGAGCATCAATGTGATAATTTTTCAAGAAAGGGTACAAAAAGGCGAAGATTCAGTTTTAAGTCTGCAGACTGAAGATTCTGACTTGTTTAATGCATTCTTTGTCCTTGTCTTCAGCATGCAGGTGGGACCAAGGGGTCTCTGTGCCCTGAGCTGGAGGACTGCGACTGTGAGAATGGTCAACTCCCTGTTGACCCTGAATTTGTTTGGGATCTGCTGTTCCAGCTGTATCACTACAAATCTGTGGGGCTGATGGGATTCATTTGAGAATCCTAAAAGAACTGGCTGATGTCATCACAAGATCTCTCTTGATTTATGAGCATCTTGGGAATCCAGAGAGATCCTGGCTGACTGCAAACATTGTCCCAGTTTTCATAAAGGGCACGAAGGAGGATGCTGGAAACTACAGGCCAGTCAGTCTCTTCAGTGTCTGGTAAAATCATGGAAAAGTTTATTCTGGGATGTATTGAAAAAACAATACATGTATCAGCCACAGCCAACATGGCTTCATGAGGTGAAAGTCCTGCTTGTGGAACCTCTTTTCCTTTTAAAACAGGGTAGCTCACCTAGCTGGTCAAGGGAAGCCAAGTGATATAACCTTTTTGGATTTTAGCAGAGCTTTTGATACTGTCTCTCACAGGATCCTTCTGGACAAAAGGTCTTGCTCACAGCTGGACAAACACATCATGTGATGGGTGAGCAGCTGGCTCATGGGTGGGCCACAAAGGGTTACAGTGACTGGGGTGACATCAGACTGGTGACCTGTCACTAGTGGGGTTCTGCAGGGCTCCATGTTCTCTGTGTTCTTCAACATCCTTTTAAATGATTTGGAAACAGGACTGGAATGGATGCTAAGCAAGTTCACAGATGATACAAAACAGGGAGGAGCTGTTGACTCCCATGAAGCAGAGAGTCCCTGGAGAGAGACCTCAACAAATGAGAGGACTGGGCAACCACCAACAGCCTGAAGCTCAACAAGGGGAGGAGCTGGACTCTGCACCTGGGGTGGGATGTACAGACAGAATGGGGAAGGAGATGCTGGTGTGCCACAGAAAGAGATCTGAGACTCTGGGTCGATGGCAAGTTAAACACGAGCCAGCAGTGCCCTGGCAGCCAGGAGGGCCAACCCTGTCCTGGGGGCATCAGGCACAGCATCACCAGCCGGGCAAGGGAGGGGATTGTCCTGCTCTGCTCTGCACTGGGGCAGCCTCACCTCCAGTGCTGGGGACAGCTCTGGGTGCCACAGTGTGAGAAAGGCATTAAACCATTAGAGAGTGTCCAAAGGATTGAGGATGGTGAAGGGTCTGGAGGAGGAGCCGTGTGAGGAGTGGCTGTGACCAAGTGGTCACTTGGTCAGTTCAGCCTGGAGGAGACTGAGGGGAGACCTCACTGCAGTTACAGCTCCCTTATGAGGGGAAGCAGAGGGGCAGACACTGATCTCTGCTCTGTGGTGACAGTGACAGGACCCAAGGGAATGGCCTGAAGTTGTGTCAGGGGAGGTTTAGGTTGGATGTCTGAAAAGAGTGTTTTCAACCAGAGGGTGGTTGGGTACTGGAACAGGCTCCCCAGGGCAGTGGTCACAGCACAGCCTGACAGAGCTCAAGAAGTGTTTGGACAATGCTCTCAGACACATGGTGTGACTCTCGGGGTGTGCTGTGCAGGGTGAGGAGCTGGACTTGATGACCCTGGTGGTCCCTTCCAACTCATTGTGTTCTGTTGTATGACTGTATGACTTTAAGACATAGAAGAACATAGAAGAACAATGGAAGGGTGAGCATAATCCTGAAAAAGAGGACAAAAAGTGAGTGTAATGTAATTGCATAATTGATATTACTTGGCATTGACAAGTAATTGACACTTGACATATTATTTGACACTTTTAACTATATTGGAGTTTTAACTGCCTTGTTACTCCTTATTTTTCTACATCAGATTTGGCTTTGAGATAACATACTCTGCAGATCTCAATTAACAATAAAATCTTGGGTTTACTTATATATAAGGTTCTTTCTTTTTGCTCATAAACAAGACCTTGAACATAACAGTAGCGGAGAGGACCTCTTCAAACCCAGCTCCTAGCAGGGGGCCAAAAGACACTGTAACATTTGTCCTGCTCTTTCTGAGGTACCTGACACATTTTGCCAGCTGCAAACTGCTTTAATGGGAAGTTAGACTGTCATGTTGTGTGTCATCATTTTCACACCCACAGAGTTGTGGTCTGTCTCAGCAGTGAGATTGCTTTGCCCCTCCCTGTTACCATTTCCCTTGAAATGGGATGGTGGTTTTCTTCTTTGCTGGGAAGTTAGGCAGGTGATAGCTCTCTATGAGTTGCAGGGTAATGATGTCTTTGTGTAGACCCCCTACTTGTCCCTGTTTAGCAGATAACCAAGAACAATTTTAAACAGAGATGATAATATATCTTGGTGATGCCCAGCAGATTTTGACATTGGTTATGTCGATCATCCACCACAGACCCCCCTGTCCAGCTTGTGAGGGAACATGCCCTATCTGTGACTTATTCTTTCTTGCACACCAGCCAGAAAGCTTCTGTCTGACCTTTAGTTTAGCAAGTGCTGGGAACAGCAAAATCTATGTTAAATTCCCCAAATGTACCCAAGGCTTTCTTTTCTAAACCAGGTGCTCTTGTCTAGCAGCAGGTTGGGTGGGAGTGCCACCAGGAGCAGGAGAGCATTGCTCCCAGGCCATCATTCATGACCTCACCATGTACAGTGCAGTCAAAACCTGCATGGCTTGTGTGGGAAGGGACCAAGGAGCATTGGACAGTGGCACAGATCTACAGGGACATGCTGTAGAGGACATCAAACAAGGAAATACTGAGTAAGTACATTCCATGCTGCAGAAATTGGTAGCAGGATTCCCCAAATCAAACTCCATTTCAAACTCCATTTGTCCAGTTACAACATGTTACACACCATACTGTGGTTCAGGATCTTTTCCACTAGTCAAGTCATAACTTTATGCCCTCGCAAAGTTCCTGCTGATTTTAGAAATGTAGCATCTAACCTGTATGTTTAGGCCTGTGTCAACAGAAATGAAGTGCCTGACATCTGTACTACTCCCTAAAGTTAGTCACCCAGTCCCCAGCCCTTCACACAGATGCATGTTCTTACTCTGTCTCTTGTGCATCTCCATAACAGACACTGATGTTGATGGGGATCCTGCCACAGAACAAACCACTAGCAGCACAAACCACCAAGACACAATTATTCTAGGATACTGCCACAAGTCACCATTTGTAAACGACTCTCTCTGTATGAAGGCTTATCCTTTTCAAAAATAAATTAGTCATATTGTCTCAAATGGATTCATGCTAGTGAAAAATTTAGTTCAGACATGTGAACTACTGCCATGTTTCTGATACACCATTCCTGCATTTGAGGCCAGATAATGCTAACAAGAATTTTCTAACATTATCTACCCAGAAATTGCATAATCTGGCATGTTTGTTATCTGCAGGGGGAAGTCACTATCTTCTGATGGACAAAACCTCACAAGTTTCTGTACAAACAGTCATACCCCCCGGATGCCACCAAAGATGGCTATTTCGATGATGCCAAGAAGAAAAAAAAGCTAACTAAAATGCCCACCCAAAACAAAAAATACAGCTCACAAAAAGTAACAAAACAATTCTTAGAATAGAATATTACAAGACAAATGTTAATTCTAATTGTACTATAAATATTATGTAAGTTCTAGGAGTGGCACATTTAGTCCACCAGCAATTGTCTCTGCCAAGGACAGCGGCTGCAGTGCTGTGCTGCGGTCCATGACGTGTAGCTTCCTGGAGTGCAAGAGGCTTCTCTGAGCAGAAACTCCAGTGTGGGAGTCCAGCTTTTCTGTTGACATGGCTCCCTGCTTGCACTGACCTGGCACAGCCCTGTCCTGCCATCACCAAAAAGATGACCCATCAAAAAGGCTTTCAGCATCAAGAAAGATGGTGGCTTTGGCTGCTTTCAGCAGTGCTTCAGCACAGATGTCAAGTAAATACTCCTAACTGCACTGTCACACCAGTCCCTCATTGCTATAAGGAACCACACCTCATCTAAAGAAAAACAGATGGCTCTGGACGTTTGGAAAATGTGGAGTTTCAACCTTATCTTGCTGCCTGACCTCTTCTCTGACAGATATTGTCACAAACATGATTCAATCAAATAAACTGAACTCTTTGCCTCCTTTTACCCCAAAGTGGTGTAATAGCATATGTTACCTATTCCCTGTGAAGAAAAGATTAATTTTAGCCTCTGAAGAATCCACAGGAAAAAGAAATGAAGGCTGAGTTAAAGGCAGTATACTAAAATGTCTCCCAGTTGAAAATACTGGAACTATCATGGGAGTTAAAATGGCAGTAGTTGAATCCCTGGCAAGGCACTAAGTACTCTGATGGCCAGGACTGCACTGCTGTATATAGAAAAGGGTTTGCCAGCAGCACTGGCAGGTTTGTGGAGGGTAGGTACATTGTTTTTGTCATTTCTGTGTACAGTTCCTTAAGCAGCTTGGGTTATCTGCAAAGCCCATCTCCATTCCTTGCAGTCCCAAACAGTGGCTTTTTAAATTACAGGCTTCAAACAATTAAGTAAGGCTGCAAAAGTCATTAAGTGGAAGTTCTCTCTCCCTTCCCCATGCACGTCCAATTCTCTACCATGTTATTCCTAGTCAAAGCTAATGCAGCCAGATAGAACAGATTTTAGATAAACACATTCAGGGAGTTAGGTCCTGCAGTTCCAAGCCCAGGTATATCCCTGTTGGTTCTTGTACTTTGAATAAAATACAAAACATTTCTAGCTATGAAACCAAGGTCAGTGTAGTACTTCATCTATTACCAACATGCAGTTTTCACCTGCTACCCAAACTGAGGCAAGTGGAAAGGAAGCACAAAAAGCAACACATCTCTTCCTTGGGTAGTGTAACATTTTCTTTCAAGGTTTGCAATTTTTGCTTGGCACATCCCTGGTCATCAGTGTGAGAAATCTTTTGTAGGTTGAATGGATAAGGCATCAGTCCTCTGCCTTAGTGTTTAACTCAGAAGCCAGGGAACACACTGGAACAACCCTTAGATGATACTAGGCTTCTTTTGCAAAGTTTACAAAGCACTTAATTCATTGGCTGTCTAGCCTAGGGACTTGCCTAGAAAAGCTTCCTGGAAAGGGACAATGTGTTAAGGGCTCCTAACATGGAAATTGTGAAATGTCGCAGCTTGGATCCAAACCCACTGAACTCCTTCTGCCCATGCCAAGAGTTCAGCCCTTCACTGTTGCAAGGGAGGGGAAGGAGGTCCTCTTGAAAAATTCTAGTCTTGCCCAAATCTTGTGGAGACTGCTCTGAAAAAGTGTTCTTCAATTGATGAGGAAGATGAAAGGATCACTGCACTGGGCTCAGGGTTTTAATGAGATTGAAGCCGTCTTGTAGAATATTCAACAAGTTTCTCATTGAGCAGCTGATGTGGTCAGCTCATGTAAGATAAATGTAAAATATAAAAATAACAAAATGTAAAATATAGAAATAGTAAAAATAAATGTAAAATAAATTAGCTTGTGTAAAATAAAAAGCTGTCTAGCTGTACACATAGACAGATATTTAAGTAGATCTTTGTCATCTGCACAATCTGTTGTGTAGAACAGACAGATATTTAAATATATCTTCGTCATCTGCTCAGTCTGTTGTGTAGAGTTTTTGCAGGTAGTCCATGGCTTTCTGGAAATCAGGACTTTGCCTCATGTGAATACCAAGCTTATTTCAAACACAATGATACTTACCTTAACTGGGGTCTGTTGGAAAGCAGCCCACAGTTTCCTGTTGCAAGGAAAGCAGCAGGCAGTCCAGAAGAGTGTGTGGTGGTGTGGGATGGCAAGTGGCAGTGTTTGGATGGAACAATCACACATGCAGTTGACAAAGAGGCTGCTGACACAAGGTACGTGCTCTTGCTTAAGCAGACATGCTCTGAAAGAAATTTAATCTTACAAATATGCATTGAAGTGGTAATAGGAATAAAGGATATTTTCTATTCTTCAGGGATATTAATTATTATTTTCAAAATAATAAATTGAAGAGCTAGCTAACATTGTTAACTTCTAAACTATTAAAATTTAAAGAAGTCACAATTTATAGATTTGACAAGGAAGTAGCAATTAAAATGTACAAAAGCAGTAGAACCCAGTTAAAGAGTCTTGCTTTTTTTCCATTACAGATAGAAGTTCAGCGCTTACCTGAGTTTTATGAATCAACTGGCATACCACTATTATGCACAAAGACCTTAGTTTCTTGAAGAAGAAGTTTGGCATAACATGGGTGATGTTTTTATATCCTTCCTGCTCTGCTGTAGAAAAGTAAGGTGTGTGTTGTAGCAGAGTGCCCTACTGCAAGCAAGCCACAAGCTGGGATGTGTACCTTGTGCCTCTGTAGTTCATCACTACTTAGCTGTGGACATCTGAAGCCATGTGAAGAAAAATTTTTTGCATCTTTCTAGGATCACTTTCTGTCACCAGAAAGTCTGGAACAAAGCAAATTTGAAAATATTGCCAAAGAAAGAAAAATCAAATCCAACAGAAACTTGACTCTACATAGGGTAAGAGTTGCTATGGTGCTCGTCCTAGTTTTTCGGCAGAAGCCAAGGTGGAAGATAGCAGAGAGTGCTGGAGTTTTTGATTTTAAAGTAACAGAGAAATGAAAAATATCTCGAGTATAAGCAACCAATGAAGCAGCTTTTGAATCTAACACTGTACTGTTGGAACCCAAGAAAAATTTTGCAGATTGTCTTATTTTATTGTTCTCTACAAGTGCTGAAAGATTTCAGAGCAAAAAATAAAACCTCAAATTTCTTCATTGTGACATTGGGCCAGATATTCTCAGTCTTTTTCCTGAACATACTTTTCTGGAGAGATAATGGTTTAGTATTTATCAGCATATCTACTCCAAAGTAAATGAAGTGTCATCTTGCCCTGTGGTAGACAAGCTCAAATTGCCACACTGAACATTAAAGCTTGGATCCCTTTGAAGAATCAACAATCTATGGGCTCCAACAGATAGAATCTATAGCTAATATAATGACTGGTTTCATATCTGTTCTTTGTTCAAATATACTAATGAGCTCAGTCAAGCCCATTAACAGTTCCCAGAGAAATAACCACCTGAGACATGGTTTGCTACTGCTGCTGACAAAGGCCTTCATTTCAATGAGAGTAGAATCAAGCTTGTTAATTCTTATAGCTCATTAGTAATTATGGCTCCTGGCAATTCTGAGAGCTCATTAGTGTTATTGTTCCCAGTAAATTGTGATTGAATATCTGATTATATTTCAGCAGCATTTCAAGACGAAACAAGTTCATCCCATTTTCTGGAAGCGTTTTTAAGATTTTTATTTATTTCTAGTTCTAAATTAATTCCAAATCACTCAGAACCAACAAAAGGGGTACACTCACCATGATTCATGCTGTCAAGCCCTCTAGCAGAGGGCTTCCACCTCTGTGGCTGCCTGGGACAGACCCTGCTCAGCCACTTGCTACCCCAAGCCTGCAGATCCCAGTCCTGCTGTTCAACACTTCCATGGTTACTGCTTCACAGCCCATCAGTGTTCTTTAATCACAGTCTCTGCAATGTTTATTGCTCAGAGAAGACAATTTTCTGGTGATCTGTGAAGCCCTTTTAAGCATTAGTTCAGAAGGCCTGACTCCCAGCGTCTATGGCTTCCCAACCTGCCACTGAGTTGTCTGACAGGCAAAAACGTTAAGTATTTTATTTTGGTGCTCTGAATTGCACAACGGTTGCTCACACTCTCTCCCAAATCACTTCCTCAATTTCCCTGTGTCAGGATATCCCTAACTGCAAGCCACGAACTGTGCTTGGGTTTAATACCATTAATGAGAGGCAAAAGCTACAAGGTGGTGGCACAGTACTGAGCCCAACACAGGCTTTTGTTGCTCCTCTGTAGCCAAAGCTACATATTCTTACACCTTAAGAGCCAGCCATCAGCATGTTGCTATCAGATTTCCTACAGAAAATACATGGTGAGGCTGGGAGCAGCAAAAGGTGATAAACTCACCCCCAGGAGCCAGCAGAACTCACACCTCCCTTCCCACCGCTGCTCAAACACTCTGCCATGCTTCGCTTTGCCTCTCAACACACTTCCTTTGTCCTGGCTCTCTCTGCCCTAGGCTGGCTTTTCCTCATTCCTGCCCACACACAAGCTGTCTCTGAAGGGAGTGGTGCTGTGCCACACTGGATGCCACGGGCGTCATGCAATAGACCTGCTACTTATTTGTGAAACCTGGCCTTGAAAGCTGCTGCTTGCTCACTGAAATGTGTTGGGAGTCACACACCGCTTTAGTGTTTTCTTCGTGATTCCCACAGATTTTTGTGATGGTGCACCCCCCTCGCCATTCCTTTCCAGTGTGATCTGACAAATGTTTGTTAGGCCTTGTCCTTGAAAACACCACCTGGGCTCGGCTCTTCCTGAGCTGTCTGCTCCCATGAACTCCTAACAAGCTTGTTTTTCTCATGACCAGCCTTGGAAAATATTTCTCTGGCCTGAATGGCATAACATTCCTATTCTAACTCTCAAAGGAAGTGCCAACCTAAACTGTGGCCAGGGTGAGACACTATTATGACTAAAGCCTACTCTCTTGCAACCCAATAAACAGAGGTCCAAGATAGGGCCCTTTGAGCTCTCCTGGACCACAGCAGGCCTGCGAGCAGCAATGTCCCTCTGAGGGGGACACCTGTCAGAACCAGCAAACCCTCAGGTCTGCTGTACCTGGAGGATCTCCAAAACACCATGTGTCCTGGGCTGATCCCTCACTCCTCGAGGCCCAACCCTTTGCCCATTGGGAGATGCAAAAGCATCCAAAGGGAGTATTTTCACTGACCTCTGAGGCAAGTGTTTCTACAGCTACTTTATCTTGTGCAGACTATGTCTGCATGCATACCCTTGCGCATACGCTATAGGAAATCTGAGAGTTAGGTTATCTTACAATTATAATTTAAGCTAAATGCTGTTAAGTGATTTCTCTGATTGGTTGTTAAAGTTAAGCTATAAATAAAGGTATAAGTTAAGCTAAAGTACAGTTAGTATTGTTAAAGTTTAGGCTGCATTCCTTTTCATCTTTGTTTACACTGTCCTTACACACACACACACCCCCACTCACCCACACCCCTAGGTAGTTTTCAATAAATTTCTGTTTTGATTGCCTGGATTTTGTTTTGTTGTTGCTTTCTTTCCCTTGTTGTACCTCAGTTGTCCTTTGCAAGTAGAGTGTATTTTACCAATGAATTGCCTGTGCTTTGTAGCTTAATATTAAATCTGACTTTTTCTCATACGCTTGTTGGTGATTTTTTGGGCGATCTCAAGCACACTCTCATTCAGGACAGATTTAAAACCAGCAAAATCTTCCAAAATAAAAAGCATTATGTTTTAGGAGTACAAATGCTTATGTAAGAAGCAGCCTCTTGGGGAAGAAGAGGAACAGAGAATACACAAGGAAAATTCCCACCAGTATCCAGACTTTATGAAGTTTACTTAGAATAGATGACCTCTCTTAAACTAAATTTTTTTTGACTGTGGATTATTTAACTGTAAGTGTTCACTTGGATTTCAAAGGCTTAGCAGGTTTCCACAGACGTGTCTAGGCACTGCCTCAATTACAGCACATCTTGCTTTGATGTTGACTGAGCAACTCAAAACACACATTTTTAACCAGATGTTTCTGCGGCAGGAACCCAAGTGCTTTCCTTGTGTTTGTGTGCAGCCCACATTCATAAATCACTCCAATACCTGACCTCTGTACATGAGCTGAATCTCTCTTTGCAGTCCAGGTCACGCTGTCCATGAAGGGAAGAGAAATTGTCTTCTCTCTCAGCTGGGCCCTGACCAACTTTGGCTTTTTGATGAAGCTCCCAAAAATCTTGAAGGCAATGGCATGTAATGAACCAATGCAGAACAAGATACAAAGGCAGGATGTTTATGGAGGGAAAGGGTAAAGATCTTTATCACAGCACACAGAGCAGAGACCAGGATGAATAAGCACCACAGCACTCTGCAGGTGGAGCTGCAGAGGGAAGGGTAGAGTTAATTCACAAACCTAGTAATTTCACAGTCAGGCAGATGGTATTTCAGAAGATGTAAAATCCACTGAACACTCAGTGTAGTTTCATTAGCAACTGCTAACAACTAAACACCAGAATTTGTATTACTCTCTGAGCAAATAAACATCTGACAACAAATATCTGAAAGCTAGTATTGAATAAGGACAATTCCATTAACTCAACTGCATAGACAGTAGATCAGTAGATTTAAGAGTAGTAACTTATCACACTAAGTCTGGAGGAAGAGTGTGGCTGGTTGACTATCTGGAGAATGATTTACTTCCCTAGTCAAGCCACCTCTGAAAAAAATAAATACACGTATCACTCAGAATCACAGAATAGTTTGGGTTGGAAGTATGCAAAGTATGTAAAGTATGACCTCACTGCAAAGAACGTGAACACCTTCAGGTAGATCAGGGTGCTCAGAGCCCCCTCCATCCTGATCTTGAAAGTTACAAGCGATGGGACATCCACCACCTCTCTGGGCAACTTGTGCCAGTGTCCCACCACCCTCATTGTAAAAGACTTCCTTATATTTTACTTCAATCCACCCTCTTTCAGTTCAAAAGCACTATCCCTTGTGGGCCCTATCTTAGTTGTAAACTCCCCTGAAGCATTGAAAGGCTGCACTGAGATCTCACTGGAGCCTCCTCCTCTCCAGGCTGAACAAACTCAACACAACACTTTCCTTACAGGGGAGGTGCTCCAGCCCCCTGTAATCTTTGTCATCTGGACTTGCTCCAACAGATCCATAGCCTTCTTATGCTGGGGATCATGCAGCACTGGTGGGTTTCATCAGAGCAGAGCAGAATCACCAGAATCACCTCCCTCAACTTACAGAGGCTTCCCTGACAACACCACCAGGTATGCAGTATTCTTCCCGATTTCCCTTTTTAATCTGCCTTCAAGAAGATTCAAAATGATAACCAAAACAAGATTGGATTGTCTTCTAAAGTATGAATATACTTTAAATAAAAGTATAACTTTCACCTGGAAAAAAAAAAAATAGGTCAAGTTTCTCTGAAAGACTACTTTCAAAAACACCTCAAAGAAGTATAAAATATCTAAAATACACCAGGGAAAATGTATTGCAGAAATTATTTATTTCATGCCAATTTAAGTATTTGACTATATATATAGTAACACACATTTCAAAAATAT
The DNA here is from genome assembly GCA_013397075.1 of Rhabdornis inornatus. Taxonomy (NCBI): domain Eukaryota; kingdom Metazoa; phylum Chordata; class Aves; order Passeriformes; family Rhabdornithidae; genus Rhabdornis; species Rhabdornis inornatus. The sequence continues at coordinate 975,849 of VWZS01009726.1, forward strand.
TATCCAGTACAACAGTAATTCAGAACACTACAGAGAAAAATGTTTAACTCAGTGAATTTCAAAACAAGGTATTTACGCATACATACTTGCATCATAAGGCAAAAGAAGATAGTCTATCCATAAGCAGCACTCCTACAGTCTATCTTGATACACACTAGAGAAGTAAGGTCTATTACTAAACCTACATTTAGAAATGAATTCCCTTATTTTCCAGATACCTCTACAGAAACACAATGTATTTCTATAGAAAATAATTAATTTCTATGGTGACAGCTAAGGTACCACTCTGAAACTACTGAAGTTCACAGGAATATGTCAAATATAACAACATTATTCTGAGGAAATAACTGAAGCTGCACACTAAAACACACACATGCACACAAAAGCATGCTGAGGACTACATTCCAATGCATTCTAAGAGAAACAAAGAATAAACCTCATTGGGCTTACCATATGACCCAAACAGAGGGTATCAAATACAATGCAATAAAAACAACAGCAATTAATGTATTTAAAAGGGATGTAGTTCAACGTGGCTTTTTTTTTTCTTTTTTTTTTTTTTCTTTTTCGCTAGGAATGCTGAATTTCTGTTAACATAATCAAATGGTGTAGGAGTGTCTCAGCTTCAGATTAGACTACTTAATTAGAGGCACAGCTAGTATTAGGTGACTGCCATGAAGCAGTACATATCCTGCAGAGCCCATTAGGGAAAAGGAATGTAAAAGTTTCAGAAAGTTTACAAGATTGACAACTAAGCTGCTCTGAAAAAAGTCGACAATTTTTTGAATTTCAAAGAAAAATTAGAAAGCTAGGATGCAATATATCCCCTTAGTAGTGCTATTGTTAATAATTAAGATGCACCTATTTGTCTGTAATGAACCAGACAGATTTCTTTAAGAACCAGACAGATTTCTTTAAGAAGCCTCATAAAAAGTTTTCCTTCATAAAGTGATCTCTATTTGGTATTATGAACGTCCCTCAGATTTCAAGTAATTAAAGCATAATGAAAACTGAAATAAAATGTAGTATTTTTCACATAATATTTACAGTATTCCAAGACAAATTTAATAAAATACAGATTACCATAATTATAGAAAATCACAGCAGTAATTTTTTAATACTTCCTATGTAAAAACCATTGCTCATGTTATATTTTAAAATAGCATGAATAAATATTTAAAAGACAGCAGCTTTCTACAATTCCTATTAATACTGTTAATGATTACTTTACAGGTAAAAATTTTGATTGCAAAATAAAGGCAGATTATATACCATGATTTTTCCAGTAGTGTAATTTATAGGAGTATAAACTTTCTTTCTTTAACACATTACTGTAGTTAAATAAGAAGCTGTGTTGTCATTTGCCCAAAGCATCACCATGAACACAGATTAGAAGTTACAGATCTTTCACCTTCCCTCATAAAAACACTTCCTCACTTCACGGCTGAGAGATACACTCTTTAGCTGAGTAGGGGACTTATTTCTCAATATACATTCCAAAACATGTATTAAGAAAAAGAGAACTACAAATCTGACTACAGCTTTTTGCTATCCGTGCTTTTTAACAACTCCAACACAGTCTAGGTACTGTTTTCACAACGCTTTTTGAAGTTCATTGTGACTTGCAGACATTCTTTTCACTCATTTAAATCTTTGAAAGGAAGACATTCAAACATTTGTACTTGGGAGGGATTTTTGGTAGTTTGGGGGTTTTTTTGGTGTCCACTGATGGAGAGAAAACTGCAGCAATTATGGCAAAATGTATACACTAACTTCTCAGTAGTTCAGGAAGTGAAATAATAAAGAAATATATAATTGACATTCTTTAGCAGCAAATAAATATGATTCTATATATACACTGACAGAAAAACACATTAACACTCAGTTCCCAAAAGCACAGTTCGCAAGGGAATCTACTTAAAATCACCTAATCTGGAGCATCATAAGTGATGCAGGAACACTGTTAGTCTACAGTACGTGCACTGCTTAAACATATCAAAGCTAGTTTTAACTTCATGTAGCTGTAGTGCTACTGGGACTGGAGCTGCAGCAGGAAAGAACCCATCAAGAGTTGCCACAATCTGGCTGAGAAGCACCATGGAATCCCAGAATGGTTTGGGTCGGAAGGGATCTGTAATGGCCACCTAGTCCAACCCCCCTGCAATTAGCGAGCGCATCTTCAACTAGATATGGGTGCTCAGAGCCCTGTCCAGCGTGGATTTGAATGTTCCCAGGGATGGGCATACACAGCTCTCAGGAGTGGGGTAAATCCTTAGGGACATAACCCACATACAAGTTCTGCATTATTTGTATGAGTAGTAACCAAATTTGTCTGAAACTAGCTCTAGTGAACAGCAAATATTGCTCTTTTATAGTAGTACACCATATTTCTTTATTGAAAGTATTCCAGATTTAGTCATATGAACCCATAATGAATTTTCAAAACATACTTTAATTAATTAGCCAATAAATTACATGTAATCAGAGCCTGGATAACTCCTGGTCAGCAATGCACACTACGGATTAAACCTGACTTCACTTATCAACCCCTTGTTTAACTGAACAGCATCCGAGGATGTGACACCAGGCCAAACACAGTACAGAGAACTCTGTAAAGAAAGTAGAGCTTTTCAGAGCTCAAAAAGCAGCCACTGGTTCTCCCTTACTCCACCGCAACATCAAAAATGTCAGTGAATTCCCACTTCAATGAGCTCAGAGTGTCTACGTTAGAATCTGAAATCCCACTGCCATTAATTTATACAGTCAGCTCTTCAAATTACTGTATTCCAATGATATCTGCACCAGGTACTAGCTACCTGTTATATATAAAATCTTGACCATGTTTCCCCTGAAAATTCTGTCTGCAGCCATTTCACTGAGAGGGGAAAGACCAGGCCTCAAGAAGGTTCAATCCCACTGTCTAGTCACCATGAACTAGCTAAGGCTATTTCACAGATTTTCAGAAAAACAGATGCTCCTTCTAATAGCTTTTCTACTGGCCCTGAATTAGATCCCTTTGCAGTGACATCTGAAGAGTTAAACGAAGAGTTTAAATTTTATTTCTGCCTATTAGACTTTTATAAATAAACCACTGAACAATTAAATAAGATATAAATTTTTAGAACAGAAATGTAGAGTCTAAGAACATTCATGTGGATGGGTGTCCAAGAACAGATACAATACCTTTCATATAAGAATGAATTCAGGATAGCACTACTAAGTAGTTAAAAAATAAATTAAATAGGTGCTACCATAGAATTGCTAAAGAAATATCTGAATAAAGACTCATCTTCTCAACTTCCAGTCCCTTATAAAATTCCAGCCTAAGATTTGGAACAAGCATTTACAAACACAGATAATCAAAGTAAAAAGTGGCCTCAATATGAGTAGTCTGGAAATTTCATGAACTTGAATGCCTGTGGGCATGGCTGACATCACTGTATTCACCTAAGAACAAAACTGACAATTACTGTATATCTGCCAATTTATTAATATAATTATTTCTATACAAATAAAGATTTTTTTCTTCTTCATAGTAACAATTCAGTGTTTCAAAACAGGCAGATCAATGTATTACAAATACCACTACTGTTAGAATACATATACTAAAATCACAGGAGGTAGAGTTAGATCCCCATTAACAATTACATGAGAAAACACAGTCTATTTTTAAAATTAGTAGAATATGTCATTCATGAAAACTTACTTTTCAGAATACCTCATTCCTAGCTGCTTTAAGGGATGTGTTTTTTAAGCATGATAAAGAATGTATGATAAAAATATGTTCTGTTTCAGTTTTGAACAAAACTTTGCAATAAGCACATAAGAAAGCTCCCAACTGGTAAAGATTTCCAACAAACTGGAAAAAAGCAACATTTTAAATTACTGAAATTACTAAAGTTATCATGAATTTGACCACATCTTTTACCTTATGATTACATTTGAAAATTCATTCAACTAACTATGGTTTAAAAATATGCCTACACTAATGAAATAATGTGAAGCTTTTTTACACTGTTAATAATTGGCATTTTTGAATGGCAAAGTATTATTCTTTTTGCAACAACTTACTGCAAAATACAGGCACCTTAAAAACTGACATATAATGCAACCAGGGTATTCAGGATATTAAAAGTTTTTACCACTACCTAGTCATGCTACGTATTTCCCTTCTTTTCAAGAAATACAGTTTGAAGCCGTGCCTGAGGTGCGTGCAAATTATGTTTCAGTATCTAACTCCATTTTCATAGTATGTTTCTTTTACAGTTACAAAAACACTAGTGTGCCAAGATTTTTAATCATTACATCTGTAAAGATCTTAAGCAGACACTGTATCTTCAATAATGTATTCTTACTATTGCACATATGCTCATATGACTGTGACACTCAGGTCCATATTCAGTTTGAACTATTTACACATGCTAAAACCATGTATCGGCATATTATGTTGGAAAAGAAAAATTACAGCCTTTCTTGACCAACACACATTGCTCCAAAATTTATGCCAAAAAAAAATCCATGGACTCATGAGTACAGGATGGAAGGAAGCTCAAGGATTATCTGTTGACACCAAGCTGTGTGGTACAGTCAATGCTGCAGGGAAGAGAAGCTATCCAGGAGGACCTGGACAGGCTTGAGAGGTGGGTCTGTGCAAAGCAAGGGCAAGGTCTTATACCTGGGTCATTGTAATCCCAGGCACAGCTTACAGGCTGGGCAGAGAACAAATTGAGAGCAGCCCTGCCCAGAAGGGCTTGGGGGTGCTGTGGGTGAGAGGCTGGACATGCCCTGGCCATGGCACTCACAGCCCAGAGAGCCAAACGTGTCCTGGGCTGCACCCAGAGCCCCGTGGGCAGCAGGGCAGGGAGGGGATTCTGCCCCTCTGCTCTGCTCTGCTGAGACCCACCTGGAGCACTGCATCCAGAGCTGGGGTCCCTGCACAGGAGGGACAGGGACCTGCTGGAGTGAGCCCACAGGAGGGACACAAAGATGGTCACGGATCTGGAGCAGCTCTCCTATGAAGACAGGCTGAGAATTAGGGTTATTCAGCCTGGAGAAGGGAAGGTTGTATGGAGACCTCACAGGAACCTTCCAGCATCTGAAGGTGCCTACAGGGAAGCTGGAGAGGGACTGTTCATCAGGAGGTGCAGTGATAGGACAAGGGAAAATGGGCTGAAATTGGAAAAGGCCAGATTTATATTACGTGTCTGTATAGGTGGTGAGGCAGTGGCACAGGTTGCCACACAGAACTTGCAGATGCCCCATCCCTGGGAATGTTCAAGGCCAGGCTGGATGGAGAGCTGAGCAACTCAGTCTAAAAGGTATCTCTGCCCATGGCAGAGGGGCTTGAGATTAGATGATCTTTAAGGTTCCTTCCAACCCAAACAGTTCTGTGACTGATTTTACAGTCCAACCTTTCTGAGCAAAAGCATAGTGTAGACAAGATGACCCAGCACTTTGTTCAGCCAAATTTTAAGTGTTCAATGTTGGGGAAATCTACCAGTTCTCTGGAGACATGATTTCAATGGCTGATTATTCTAATTGTACAAAAATTTCCAATTGTGTCCAATTGGAATCTCATCAGGAGTAACTTGTGCCCATGACATCTTGTCATTTCCATGTGACTCCCTCTAAAAAAGGGAGTCACCACCTCCTTTGTAGCCCTCTAAATAATGGAACTTGCATTTTCTGATTTTATGAAGAAAGCCATTTTCCCTATATGGGGTCTGATTCAAATATCACTGAAGGCAAAAGAAGCCTTATTTTTCTTCAGCAGATTTTGGACTAGGCATAAAGTCCAAACAGAAAAATTATAGAAAGCGTTTATTATTTTAATTGATATAACTGCACTTTGGATGCCTCAATGCTCTCACAGCATTGGTTAAAATGCAAAATAAAAAAATTTAAAATCTCTTCCCAAAACTCAGACTGTTACAGTTCAAGTTGAGCCCTAGGTATATTTACCATCTATTGACTTTAAATAGTTTTCTCATTTTTGTCATGACACAAAAGCCCACACTGATGCACAACAGTATCTAAAATAGCAGAAGCGTGTTCCTATCACAAGTGGTGAAGTTATCATACACGTGCATTTCCAAAAGAGTTGTTCCTTCATGGTTTTTTTTTAAGAGTCTTTGATGGTTCAGTGATATATCACAAATACAGTATTTTCCAAGCAATGAGTAGGAGCTAGATTTCCACTGAATTTTCTTTAGCACTGATAAGCTTAGACATCATCAAATATTTTGCTTCGAGACATTGACAGGTATCTTCCACCAGGCTGGTACCTGCAGAATCAATTTTAAAAGTGAGAAAGTGTCACAGGAAACAGAAAAATAAAGACCCATGAAATCATCTAACTCTCATTGCAATCTTACTCCTTAACTCCAGTGAATTACAGGCTTTGATGTTCTACTGAATTAATTACCAGAAGAATTTGAAAAACAGTCATTAAATTAAACATCATGTGACCAAGAGAAACAGTTATATGAATACTGGGAGTCTTAAAGAACTATGCTTCCTAAAACAAAGGAAAGAAGTTGGATGTTTTGGTTGAACAGGACTTTTTTAAAAAAAATTCCAACCACACCAACAACTAAGCAAACAAACAAAAACCCAAAACACAATAAACCCAAACAAACAACAGCACCCATAAAGTGGCTGCGGGCGCTTAACAGTACATCTCATGGCGTGTTCTTAGAAGAAATGCTGTATCAAATTTAATGAAAACAAAAGCCTGTATGCTTAGTGGGAAAAGAGAAACTTAACAAATTGTTGGTCAAATATATTTTAGAAACACTTTAAAAGCACAAATAAGGTCCAACATAAGCACAATGTAGTTCCTTGCTGTAGTATTTACTAAAACCTGAACGAACACAAAGCCAGAACCTGGTGTCCTAACTACCCTTACTGTCCAAGAATGTTCTATCTACCACAGGAGCTCCAGTTTTGGAAATCAATGTTACATAAGCTACTTCTGAATTAATTGGAATTATGAATTAATTGCAATTACTCTTGATCTACTACCTCCATGAAATTAAATGAAGGTTACTAGGCGAAGCTCAACTAAGCTTTGAAGCCCCTGATTTTCTTTTTAAAGAAGAAGTTTAGAATGCTCCACTTTGCAAAGCATGCATAGACGCCTGGAGACTTCTGACACTGTGCTTGAAAAGTATTTGCTCCAGAATAACTACATATGCATACTCGTGTTTTTTAGTAGACACTACATCCCTTTCACACTACAGAGAAGCTAACTGCTGACAGAAATTCTAGGCTCTTTAAACTCTTTTGCTTAAAAAGCCTCAATTTTTTAAATGTGGTGACATGAGACTAAACCAGTTGTCTGAATCAATCTGTGAAACCTGGTGGTGCCATTTAACAGCATACTTTGCATGTTTCTGAGCTGGCATTTATTTATTGATGTTATAGATGTAAGCCCACTGAAACAATTACTTTTTGTGACTCTTTTGGATTGGGCAAGCTAGTTTTAGCTGAAAAACAACGAATGAGAAGTTTTTATATGTGAACTTTAAATTATTTGTCATTTAGTGGTTCTACACCATAACCATCCCCCCCCTCCAAAAAATGCACCCATATAATATATTGCTTGTTTCTTACACATAAGCAGAGCTTAGCAGTTACATAAGGTACTCTATAACCAAAGAAATTTGGTGTTGCAGTCACAGCCACAGAATCACAAAAATCTCTACTACAGAGAGAGATAAACAGCGCAGTCTGGTACTCCCTGTTCAGGAAGTTCAGATTTTAATTTACTTTAGTAGTTCGAAGATCTGATACCCAGCTGTATTCCTGCAGCAGATCCTGTAACATTCAGTTTTCTTTCCCGCAGCCTTTTCAAAATTGATTTTATACTGGGAAATCAAGTTGAGCTTTGTAGGAAATTAGGGAAAACCTTACACTGTATATCTGTCTGCTGAGGCATACACCTAGACCAGGTAGCTTGGTGCGCAGCTGCAGGCTGTGCCCCGGATGGCAGGAAAGTGGAGCCCCAGGCAAGGTGCCATGAACAACTAACAAAGGGCACAGAGACCTCTGGCCCAGCCACTCGGAGACCGTGCAGGAACCAAAGGCTCAACTGGAAGAGCCTGGATTGTGGTGCACACGGGCTGTGAGGGTGTAAAAGCTCAGGGATTCTTTTGTTTGGGGTTCCACCCTGGAGACACCAATTTGAGCTGTTAAGCTGTCATTGCAGCACGATTAAAGCAATCAGATACCTGTGACTCTGCTATGGGAAACCTGCGGTCAAGCTGGAAAGGGAAACTTTTCTGACTCTTGAGTGAGAATGGATGAGTAGGGAGTGAAAGGGGAGTCCCTTGGGTCACTAGAGCTGCCTGTGGTAAAGGGGCTTTAGTCCCAGCAGTGAAAGTCTGGGGTGCCACAAGTGTGACCCCCAGACCGCCCCCAGAATGGTCACACTGGGATGTTTCCTTAACATGCAGGTAACTTGCCAGTTTTATATGTGGCATTTTTCAAATTATGCCATATATAATGTTATATTCAGCTCAAATCTCACTCTGACATTTCTAAAAAACCTGGAAAACCTTCAGGTTTAAAGAGGTTTTAGAATTATTTCCTTATCATAGGGGAAAAGGAAGAAAGGAAAAAAGATGAAATTATAACCTTCATTTACAAGATTCTTATTATGAAATTATTAGATACAGTTGTCATAGGTCAGAAAACAGAAGACATCAGAAACTTTTAACTGGAAATTACTGAGAATATTCCTCACCTTCCTGAGTCCGATTCAAGGGGGTCATCATTAACAGAGTCTGCATTAAAATCCAAAGGTTCTGCGTCCTGGAGGAGTTCTATTCTATCTCTTTCAGTCCTACCATTTGAACGGGTATACTTTGATAGTGCTGAAGAAGTAGAAGGAATGAAAGACACTTATTTGCTTTGTGAACAGCCCAGAGTGTAGGGAGACATCAAATTTAAAAAAATGTAAGAATAACAAAGCAATCTCATCCAAAGCAAAAGTGCAATAATTTAGAGTAGATTTAATATTAAACCAAAATTGCTCAAATTTGTAGTATTTAGATTTTGCATTTCTGTATCTCCACAGAAAAGCAACTACAACTTTCGCCCCTCAAACAGGTTGAGATTTACCTTGCAAAGAATCAAGGAAAATGAGAAACTACAGGTAAGCATTGCTTTTAAATCACCCATTCATCCTCCCAGATTCATGCTTTAACTAAGCTGTTTGGGAGGGGTTTTTTGTTTGCTTTTGCTTGTTTTTAAAAAAATCAATCTCATGAATTAATGAAACACAGTTGTTCCACAGTTCACTCTGTGACCTTCACTAGGTCAGAACCTATGGCTTGTTTTAGAGTTGGAATGCTACATAATCACATTAAACATTAACATTAAAATGTCATTTCAGTTAGTCTACCACTAAAAATCTGGGTTTCCAACTTTGTACAGAGGAGGGGGAAATCTACCAGTGTTTTCTTAAAAGCATATTCAAAGCTTCCCTCCTCCTCCCCTTTTCCTCTTTTTTCTTCAGTTTCATTTTAGTTGTTGTTAGCTTACAAGAGCACAAAAAATACAGAAAAAAACATTCATATTCTGACAAAGTTTTTGGAAGTTTAAAGCATCCACAAAAAAGTATTTTGCTAATAGACATTAAAGGAAAGTATATATACATGTCATGTTACATTTGTTCGTCATCTGATTGCTTCATTATTCCAGTCTGAGATAGTTTATTTGCAAACAGAAGAGGTAAATTTTAAGATGTACAATACGCAGCTTCAAGATGTATCATGAAGTTTCTTTGTTGACAACTGTTACTCTGCAAGCATTATATATTCCATGAGACCAAGTAATTGGTCTGAAGAGTAGTCAGAATCTCTGATCCCAACTAGGTGGAAATGGAAAGAAACAGTACTCTTTTGAGTGCCTTAAACGGCGAGATGGCACTGAGCCACAGAAGTGAACATTATCAGCACAGCATCTAAGACAAAAAGGAAAATATTTGAAACTACTCTCACAGCCAATGTTGTGAAGACAATGTACTGAAACAAAACAAAATGAACTTCCCCTCCAACCCACAAAGCTTACGTCTGTTGGCATTGGTCTCTGAGAAGCTGGATTCTTTCTGGTCTGTGTGGACAGCTCTGCTTCTGGTGGAATCATCTCTATTTCCATACCGCTCCTTCCATTCCTGGAAAAAAGACCATGAAGAAAAATATAAGTTGGCAGGAAAAAGTAACACAACTGTTCAGTGTCTTAATACAGGAAGAATTTTTGTTTCATTTTAAACTCAAAATGTGCTCCTTCACTAACCACTTATCATAACTGCTCTTAAGTAAAAGACTTTTAGAAAACAAACTGCATCTCAAATCTGCTCTCAAAGTTCAGCCAACTGCTCCGAGTTACGGTGGGAACTGCTGCTTTTATTGATCACTACTTCCATCTAGTGGCAAAATGGAAAAATAACGAGATTCACATAGCACAGAAAAATTCGTAGCTTAGTGTCAGGTCATTTCAGAGTATATTAAATGTATGATACACTTGCTATTTTGCTTCCCAACAAATTCAAGTTTTAAAAATTATGAGATGGAGGGAAAGGATCAAAAGAAAGATCTATGCACTACTGTCTGTCATCTAGGATTAAATTATAACTGAGCTCAGAAAATGAAGAGGTTTTAGTCCCAGTACTATCTTGCATGCATCCTTTCTCTCATCTATCTTTTATTGTGACTTTCTACACTAGAATTTGTTATAAACTAGTGAAAAACTAAATCTTCACAAATCTTTCAATATGCGCAGAAAACATAACTTGAATCAAACATTCTGTTTGTTATTCACTGGAAACTATTAATTCTGTCTTAAATGTAATTCCCTCCTCTGGCAAAATATAAAATAGAACCTGTGCCAATGACTTTCCAGTGAGTATACAAAACAACAAGTTTGAGAGGAGCCCACGATTCTGCAACTGCAGCTTTTCAAGCAGAGCAGTATCAGTATAAGAGACTGGTAATAACCATTTCAGATGATTCTGCATCCTAGAAATCAGGACCCTTTTTAATGCTTGTTACATCTATTGGCATACACCACAGCACACTGAGTAACAATAGTGTCCAAGTAGTGCCATTAAAATTGTCCTCTAACCTTCTATAATTAAGACCCAGTCAAGACTATTCCACAAGATTAAACTGATTCCATCAATTATTTGGGAGTAATTTTTTTTGTGAAATAGATTTTGTGAAACTGAATTAAATATCACTGGTATTCCTATCAGATACTGCAGTATAATACTATAATTAGCTAAACAAATCTCATACCCTTCTTCTGTTTTCACCTTCTTCCTGCCTCTGCCGTTTCCTTTTCTCTAAAAAGAAAAAATAAACAACTTTGTCTGAGCTCCATATAAGGAAAATAATTAGTGATTTTTTTAAAATAAACAATGAAAATTGGAAGTTATCTAATGAAGATTCTTATTGAAATACATGACACTTACAATTAAACAAAAACAAAACAAAAAGCTGCTTGTCTATCATTATGGAGTTTCCTATCAAAATTCTTTTGTCATGATGATATCTTGAATCATAGCATAACATTTGGATACCAGCTGGCAAAGCAAAAAAAAAAAAAACACCCACATTAGAAATAACTGGGAAACTATGATATCAAGAAAAAACTTCAGCATTTTTTAATCAAGATCTTCATGAATTTCTGTGAGGCCCAACCTGTGACCCAAATACTTTGTGTCCATATCTGTTATAAAGTTGGAAGTATAACATTACAGTATCAATGTCATCATAACCTCTTAAGGGAATGAAACTTTGATCTTTCTCCAAAAAAAAGAAATACTACTACTCTAAGTAAACCCAGGTTTTGTTTTTCATCAACTATGGGAATAAAAGTATTCCATAATACTGTATCCAGAAATTTTAATTGCTAAACATTTACTCAAAAATTACAATGGCTTTTAGCAACTTTTAAGAAACACTTTCAATAAAAATTAATATAAAATAAAAAGTTTTCCAAACCAGCAGATAATTCCAGTTCTACATAATAAACGTGCTTTCTCCAATAAAGCACAGCTAGTTGGCATAGCAATAAAGACTGAAGGGAATGACTGAATTTGTGCAGCTCAATCAACACACTTACAAAAGAAAAATTAGTTTGTTGATGATAAAGACAATTTAGATGTTAACCATCCTTTATGACAGATTACACAAGCACCTGCTAAGGTATTAGTTGATCAGTAACACACAGCAAAATATTTAGAAATATGTAAAATTCAGATACTGGATGAATAACACTGGTACTTCATTTAAGATGTCAATGAAGTCCATCATCACAGCATTGTAAGTTTATTGCAGTTTGTGCTGTGGCCTTCCTCAGTACAGCTTTTAAAATACTGACAGACAGTATGCTTTTTTTTTCTGCAACATTTCAGACAAACGTAATCCAAAAATATATTATATGATGAGGAAAAGACTGAAGTATTTAATGCCTTCTTTGCAACAGTCTTTAAGACTGAGACCAGTTGTTGTCTGGGTACCAGGCTCCCTGAGCAGGAAGGCAGAGATGGGGAATAGAATAAAGTCCCCAAAATCCAAGAGGATATGGCCAGTGACCTGCTACACTGCTTGGACAGACAAAAATCTGTGGGGCCACATGGGATCGACCCAAAACACAGAGGAAGCTGGTGGAAATGCTCACCAAACCACTTTCCTTTAAATTTTCAATTGGGTCACAACAACTCCGTGCAACGCCAAAAGCTTGCAGCCTGTTGGAAAAGGACTTGGGAGTGCTGGTTGACAGTGGCTGAACATGAGCCAGGATGTGCCCAGGTGGCCAAGAAAGCCAATGGCACCTGGCCTGGATCAGCAATAGTGTGGTCAGCAGGAGCAGGGCAGTGACTGCCCCTCTGTGCTGGGCACCAGTGAGGCCACACCTCAAATCTGGTGTCCAGTTCTGGGCCCTTCAATTCAGGAAAGACACTGAGGTGCTGGAGTGAGTCCAGAGAAGTGCAATGGAGCTGGGGAAGGGTCTGGAGCATGAGTCTGATGAGGAACAGCTGAAGCAGGTGGGGGTGTTTAGCCTGGAGAAAAGGAGGCTCAGGGGAGACCTTATCACTCTACAACTCCCTGAAAGGAGGGTGTAGTGAGGCAGGCACAGGTCTCCCCTTCCAAGTAACAAACAACAAGACAAGAGGAAATGTCCTGAAGTTGTGTTAGGGAAGTTTGGACATTAGGAGAAAATTCTTCACCAAAACAAATTGTCAGTCCACTGCTCAGGGAAGTTTGGAGTCACCATCCCTGGAGATACTTAAAAGATGTGTAGGTGTGGCATTTCCAGACATAGTTCAGTGGTGAACTTGTCAGTGCTGGGTTAAGAGCTGGACTCTATCTCAGAGGTCTATCCAGCCTTGATGATTCTATAGTAGTATGATTTTACAGGGAGACTATGACAGAGGACCTAATTTACCTCTTCTGATTAGCTCTTTTCCTTCATCAATCAAATCAGAGGTCATTTCGCTATCACCCATGAACTGCTGGAATCCCAAAAGATTCAAACAACGAGTTCCTAAACTGGTAAAAGAAGACGCAATTTCCTTTGTTAATTTACAATTAGTAGTTTAGATACACTCCATAACAAAATGTAAAACAAGCTATTCAGAACTGTATGAACAATCCAACTAAAAAGTAAAAACACAGAAGACAGACTATTACACCAGCTGAGGACACAGAAAATTCAGAACCCAGAACAATAACTGGTGACCCAGAACAGAAGGGTGACCTATGCGACCCAGAGCAGTAACACATTCCTAAATACAACTGGAAGTGATGGACTAACCCTATCCAAACAGAGAAATTAAAATGCATGTAGTCTGAGAGTAATGCAAATTACACTTGCTTAAAATGCTTTTAACATTAGAGGCTTGCTTTAAGTGTTCTCAGATATAACAGAATTTGTACCTATAATACGTCATCAACTTTTCTTTGCCAGAAGACAAATACCATAAAAATTCTGCTTATTACTATTTCTGTAGTATTTCTATTACTATTTTGAAACAGTAATTACATAGGAAATCCACTTTCACCTCAGGGGTTCACTCAGAAGAATGCATACTTTTAAGCTGTAAGGATGCTGGATGCCTTTTTGGACAGCCACTGGCAGCCGTCAGACAGCAAGCTTGCTCCACCTTTTTTAAGCCAGTCCTGCAACTACATAGCATGAAGCCACTTCCATCTTTTCAACTCCACACCAGAAAACACAACTACTGTTTTTGTAATGTTTTCCTTTGTCCAAATTGGAGTATTGATATTTTTTTTCTTTATACTACCTTAAGACTGCTGGATTAAACACAGGAGACTCAGCTTTCCTCAACAAATTTTAATTCAACCTCTGCTTTTGCATGTATCTTAATTAACAGAGGTCATTAAAGCAACCCTCTCTCCTTTAATTTCTATTCTTCCTTTTCACTATGGCATTCAAAGTGATCATCATGGACAAGAGCGTCACACAAATTTCTCTTTTCTCCTTTCTTGTTATTGGCTTTCCTGTTTGTTGTTTTGTTTTGTTTGTTTTTTTAGCTCCACCACCACTTTCCTCACCTAATCTAAAGGTAAGGAGGGAACACTCACAACTAGATACTTGGTGTCTTACTATCTATAGATATACATACAATATTAATGGACATCCAAGGCATTCTACTACATTGTACTTGACTATAAACACAGAGATCGCTTTTGACTGAATGGTAATGCAAAATTGAAAATATTAACATAAATGTAGCTCAGCAAGACCAGACTAAAAGTATCTCATCCCTTACAGTGCACAAAAACAGACATTCTGAAATTATAAAGCAAGAATGTAACAGTGTTTTCTGCAATTACTCTTCCAGCCTCCAACAAACTGTGACTTAGGGAAATAAGATCAAATTACTTAAACCAGTATACATTACCAGAAGCCTGTTAACACATCAGAAACTTAAGTCTGTTAGAAAGTCCAATACCTAAAATTGCTGCTAGTGCTTAATTTACTAGAAAACTTTACTGAAACAGCTTTCTCACGGTAATTTTCATCTCAAAAGCAGAATCTAAATGTCCCCAGGTTCCAAAGTTTGAACAGATCACCCTTTAAAATCTAGGAATGAAGTTTAAATTAACTCATGTATGAGTTAACGCAATCTATATTTTTAAAATGTACACATTTCACCTACAGAAATAGCAATCTATGGATTTAGGTTTTGCATTTTTATTAGAATGACACAACTCAACTGTTGGAAAACGAATACTGAATCTCTTCCTGAATTAGATGAAGCTGATTTTACTAACGTAAAGAAGCATGGAGGATCTATCTCACAAATCACTTACCTGAAGTATGTAGCAATACAGAGAATGACAACAAGCATTGGGTAATATATATAGAATCCATCTGCAATGAAGGACAGCACTCTCATGGATCCCATTATCTAGGAAAAAGAATCCACAAGAACAAGCTCTAATTAGCTATATTCTACAAAACCCATGAAGATGTGCCTTCTCACATAAATACACAATCCTTTACAGTAACTTTAACAAAGGCAACATTATCACAGAACTGCTTGAGAATAAGCAGATGTAAAAGCCACCTCCCACACTCTGAGGTTTCTAAAATGCTAGATTTTGTAGTCTCACCTACTCTAGAACAAGGGCAAATCTGGCAGATTTTTTCATCCGCTGTGAAAAGTCTCTAGACAACACAAAGAATCTAGTTACTAACAACAAAGACATGAGATGCAACTTGCCACAGAAACCAATTCTGTGAGAAAACAATAAAACCAAACTCAGAGGTTTACAGTAGGAAGTTAGGATTGCTCCTGGTCTATAGGGATGCCCTATATGCTAAAGCCAGTGAAAGCTAAAACAGGAGTTGATATTACAAAATGAAGAACACCCTGAACTCTAAAGTATAATACTTTACTTTCTTAAGATAAAGAGGCAAAAAATACCCCAAAAAACTACTGATGACTTTTAAAAATTATAACCAAACTCCTCGCCTATAACAAAGTACCTTTACCCTGTTGAAAAGATTGAAAAGATTTGAATATCTGAATCTTACTATAAGATGCACTTAAAAATACTCTATCTATTCTCCAAACCATGTCGAAAGCTCAAACCCACGTTTTCTTACTTACAGATGTGTAAGCAGTTGGCTGAGTGTTTTTGTGAGAGATTGTTGCATCCATATGGGTCAAGCCCAGAAAGTTCAAGCACAATGGTGGAGTAAGACGGCAAAATAACCTGCACAAATGCAAGAGGCAACAGCCTTTAAAAGAGTTTCTTACATTACCTACAAAATCATAACTGGATCTATCATAGTAATTGGATCTATCATAGAATAATGATGTAGAGCTCATTAGGAATTACACCTGTAAATTACAAATTAAAGAATGTAAATGGAAGTTTCATGGACATTTTCAATTCAGTATTTGATAGAACTCCTGCAAAACATATACCAAATACTCACATGCCACTGAAAAGGAGACTGTATGCATCTGTCTGATGATGTGAAGCTAAGTAATAATAGTTAAATACACGGATCCTGAAGACAGTAGAGTAAACACAGATACTTAGGAAAAAGATGGTAAGAAAACAGGCCATCTAGGGGAAAAAAAAGTGTTGTTAAGTTGTTGAAATGTTGAACTCTGTTAAAGATTTTAATGTGTCCAGCAGATAGCCTGTCATATGCAGAGACCATCTCCTAATTTTTCATTTTGAGACGTGATAAAACCACCTGAGATATGAGAATACCAGCTCTGAGAAGAGTTTTGGGAGTTTTTCAGAACAATTTAAACTGGAAATGATAATTATAACATTCTACACATAAGATAACACAGTTGACCCTAGAAACATTCTACTACTTCTTGTTAATGTAAATAAAATTGCTGCAACTGCCTCAATCATTACCATGACTGATCTGGCATTTCTTCCCACAAAAAAAGGCATAAACCCAAGTGTTTTCAAATCAATTTTTCCTAAGTATACTGGAATTTTTCAGCTCAGTATCTTTACTGATAAATCTGTGCACACATATGCTAGCCACACCTTTGACCGGATTCCTGGTCATCCGCAAATTCCTGTTTAGGTAACTGAGGTCACACACATTGCTGATTAGAAAGTCTAATTAACACCTATGCTCCAAGGTAGTGTTTTAGAAATTACTCTACCCATGATATTCAAGCAAGCTGGGTCATGCCTTACCTATTTAACAAGTGGCAAAACGCAGACTTCTTCCACAGAAACAAAGTTTGGTACCATGTATTTAGAGACCTTCTAAAGTTGACAGATTATTTAGAGGTTGATTTTTAAATCTATTCTATCTACTGCTGTTACCACAACCATGGATCTGAAAATACTTTTTTTAAGTGATTACCTCCAACTTACCTCTATGTATATATAATTATATGTCTTTTCTGCCAGCTGTATGAAAACTGCAAATAGCGACAGAACTGGTTTTGTGCTGAAAAACGTGCACTCTGACCACACAACAATTACAGAGAATGTGGCCAGCACAACTGCAAGCACTCTGTAAAACCATGGTCGGAGAAGGCATTCCCAGTACCACTCTGGAAAAAACAAACACACACATATATCCGGAACAGGTTAATGAAAATTACACAAGCAGAAACAGAACTCCATCACAAAAGGCTTCAAAGTTTGCTGCTGCTTTATTGCTACCGAATTTGTAAATAAAACTGAGGCTTATGGCCAAGAGCATAAATTAGTATCTGATAGCTATTCCATTACATAAACACAACAACATTGCAGACTTGCTTCACTCTGCTGTTCCTGAACATAAAACACTTGGTTTTTTACAGAATGGTATCAGTTACGCCTTAACATACTCAAAATCTGCAGGACAGCACTTACCAACTGTTGGTGTGTAGAAATACTGAATAATTTTGTTTTCTGGTTCCTGGGAATGAAAGGTATGAACAAACTGTCGAGTTGCACTGCTTTCATTTTTTGCCACATCTTCCAAGTAAAATGCTTGCTCTAAAAGAATTTGCCACTGGACCTGTGTACGACGATGTCTCTGCACAGAATAGATTACCTACAATAAATTGCAAGAAATTAGAGTTACAAGGTACTTGTTTCAAAAAGTGGTAGAAAATCCTTTCAAAATCCCTTGAAAATGTGCACACTGCAGAACTGCAAAGACTGTATCTTCAAAAAAGCAGGTAATTAATTCTCTGAATACATAAAGCATAGAAGTACTACATACCCGATTACTGAGTTTTGCAGCTCTTTCATTACAAACCATCTGTAGCAGTTAAATCCTACTTTTCCCAACCTACTACTCTATTTTTGCATCTCAGTAAATATCAAGCTTTTACTGTACTTTCTTTTTCAGAATGCACTGTCAATCAACCACTACAAGGCTTATTCACAGACAGCTATAACACTGTCAAGATAAAACACAAGAACACTTTTTACACATCCAGAATTTTGATCACTTGGGATATTAAATGTCTGTGCATTCTTTCACCAAGAAAAGTTTCTGTTAAGTACCTTAAGCCCACTATACTCAACAATCCAGCAGATGAAGTGCATTCAAAATCTTTGACCAGCACTTACTACATTAGCATAAGTGAGGCATTCTCCTATCTATTAAGATACCTGCTTGTGAAGTTTGGCCAAACTTTTTTCACTGGGATAACTGTTCTGTCTTTCATCAAAATCTTCGTAATCATCCATGTTCCTACCCATTCTTTCCTGGTACTCAGTAGGGCACTGGAAGGAAAAAGGAAAATTAGCTGGGTGACAAAAGCAAGTAGCCTTTGCTAATTATTTGCAAAACTTTGGGGCATTCATGCAACTGAAAAGCTCAATCTAAGCATACATTTTGCTCTCTTTCTACAACACAATGTCAAAATACATCTGATAATTACATACATCATAGGAAAGTATTTCACAAAGAATTCCAACTCAGTCCCAACAGAAACTCAGAAGATGTCAACTAGAGATTTTATATTAAGAGGAAAAGAAAGCAATATACAAGTATTCTGCATGTGCAGGAAGCACCTCCTCCCAACTGAATAATTATGGTTGAAGATGAGCAATCGGTTACCTTTTTCAGTATTGTATCAACACATTTCCTCAAGGGGTGGTTATATTTGATACTCTCACTTACTTTACGGACTTCCTGTTGAGAGAAAAAATATCAGAGTAGTTTAACTATGCTAAATTAAAAATGTCAATTAAATAAATTTTTCATAAACTATAAATTTTTACTGGTCAAACAGAGTTGCAGCCCTCCCAGCTGGAAAAGATAGGCATCAAAGCTTAAAAAAAATACAGCTTCCTAAAAGCCATAGCTTTACTAAATATCTCATAAAAGGTAAGTGAAGTATTTGTAAAGAACACATGCATTTTTTTAAAAAAGAACAGGAATGTGCAACACAGCTATACAAATGCGTGGAGGATTGGTTTCTATGCAGGAAGGCTGAAATGGAAAAGACTTTCTTGTTTAAGTTGTAGAGGAAAAGGAGATAAAGAGTAAGTCCCACAGACTGACTCAGGGCACTGACCATGTCTTCAGGAAGCCTGTTCCAGTGTGAGGCCATCCACCACCCTTGTGTTAAGGAACTGCTTCCAGTCTGGACGCAGCTCTGAACCACCCCTATGCATCCTGTCACTGGCTACCAAGGAAAAGAGATCAGCATCTCCCTCTCCAGGCATCTGAACAATGCTCTTAGTAATTTGCTTCAACTTTTGGTCAGCTCTGAAATGGTCAGACAGCTACATCAGATGACTGTTGCTGGTCCCTCCCAGTGGAAATATTCTAAGCGCTATCCTGGTAAAAAAAGTTATCATTGCTCACTTTCTAGTAAGTTTTGCAGTTATGTTCCACTTAGACATTTTTAACTGTTTTAGCAGTTTCTTCAAAATGCTATTACAGATGAATGGAGACTATTACTGATTTGTACTGACACATAACACAAATTTCCTCCCTACCCTACAACAGTTCACACGCATTATTCCAAGCCACGGTAACTCAGCAAAAGAACCAAGAATAGCTCTTCAAATGGCTAGATTTCCATTCTATTCTTGAACTACATTAGAGCGTATTGCTCACTAACATTTAACAAAGAGTCTAAAAAGAAACTTTGAAAAAAGCAGTTATCTACATATTCTCCTCTCAAAAAACAAGCAAGCATGGCCCCACAATTTGGAAACTCTTCTCAAGATTCCAGAAATACACTACAAGCAGAGCATGAAAGTGGTACACAATTTGAACACCAGTGAAACATCTGTATACTGACTGCTCAAGCTCACTCTGAAATGTTACTTGTTAGTGACCAATACTACTCCAAAAGGGTCAATAAAAGAATAGACTCAACAAATAACATCATCAAAGTGCTATAATTTTTAAGTTCTGTTTTGACTTCTGCACAGGATTAAGTGCTATCAAGTGGCACATTATGATTTTCTTAGTTTACAGACATTTTAACAGTAAGCTCATACTACAAGTGTCCAACTCCAACGAATTCAGACACAACTAACAGCAGCCTTCACTTTTTTCCACAGGGAAAGCTAGTTACCTCCATAATATCCTCTAAATTCTCCTCTGCATCTGCTTTTTCAGTCATCAGTTTGGCAGCTTTGAAGTAAGTCTTCATGAGGAGATAACCTCTCTTGGCTCCATTCCAGTGAGAACGAGGGATTTCCACCAAACCATAACCCAAAAGCAACACAAGAAGGAACAGACCCCATGTGTTTGCAGCAGCTATTCCAATAGTCTGAAGCTGGTTCCTGAGGAAACAAAACAGTATGAAAAACCCAAATAAACAACATCCTCTTACCCTGCCTGCAAGGAACCAGCCTTGAAGTATCAATATGTACCAATATGGCTTTCAAGTTTACAGGTTTACTTGTTCACCTCAATTTTTGCCTGAAGCCAGTCTGCTGCTTGGCTGTATTAAAGCTGCCACAATTTTCCTGTATCTCTCATGTCCTGCCCACTATGAAGGGAAGATAAGAATTTATTTGTTTGCTCTCAAAGAAACTGTTCTCCTAAAGCAATACGTTCCCTTAGGAAACAACATGAACTTATTAAACTTACTGACAATGAGGTCAAAATAGCATAATGGCAGTCATTGTAAGAAACAGCCTCAGAACCCAGGATTTGTATTCAGAGTATTTTGTTCAGAAATTTGTACTCAGATTTCTATTCCATCTGGTATGGAAAACTATAAGCAATTTATAGATGTCAATTATTTTAACTTCCTTTTCACCTTTAAAGTCTACAGCATTCAGATGCACTACACAAGAAATTTTTTGAAATACATTTTTCTGAAAACACTGGAAGTTACTAACTTTGCAAATGTGTTTGCATGGAGAAAAAAAGCACCATTGTAAATACAAGAGGACTCCTCTGCTGTACATACCAAAATCAGAAAACCAAACCCCAAATCTCTATAAATATTCAAAAAAGCCCCTTTCATATAAAAAGTTAACATAACTTTCTAACTCTGCCTAGCAAAATATTATAATTAAAACTAGTTTTTTCAGAAAGATCCATTTCATCCATAGAAGAAACCATCCATGATGCTTCTGTAAGAATTCACGGAAGTGTTTACAACATTATTCTTACCACTGTAAATTGAAGTTTGGGTTTACAGCCACATATATTAGAAACGCTCCAAAAATCAGCAAGTAAGTGCCATAATAGATGGCATTCTCAATCAAAGCAGTTTTAATCTTTCCAGTGATGGAGAACCCTCCTGATCTAGCATATGACTGCATGAAAGGTAGCAGAATCCTAGGAGAAAAGGAAACAAAACAAAACAAAATATCAGTCAATTAAAAAAAAAAAAAAGAAA
>VWZS01009726.1:997720-1008358 GCA_013397075.1 Rhabdornis inornatus
AGAAAAAAAAAAAAAAACCCACCAATCCCCACCAAAAAAATCTCCCAAACTCCCAAACACCAATCCCCCCGAAAAAGTACTTTAGCAGTGTCAGGTTACTGAGGCAGGGGTGTTAAAGTTTAAGACTCCAAAGCTTCTAAGAAATTAGCTACTTAGACGTTTTTATTCTAGATGTACCTGTCTGATGGCAAACCTTAAACAAGCTGCAGATAAAAACAATACAGTTAGCTTTGCTATGAAAAATCTATGATAAATAAGAATGAACTACCAACCCTGATATCCTTGAGTAACTACAAAAATAATTATTTGACGACAGGTTGATCAGAAACCACACAAAGCACAGACAACCCAAAACCCCAGAGACAAATCTTTTTTTCTGTAGCTATATCTAAAGCTTTATGCAATATATCCAATAAAACCAACTGATTTACAATATTACTCAAAAATCACCCAAATTATTCATGGAATTGTTTTAGGATCTCGTTGCCTAAAACCCATTTTTTTCAGACAATCTATCCACAAACACCTACATGCATAAATTGCCCAGTTTCAACTACAAAAGTGAACCAAGAGTAAATGGCTGCCACCAGTAATGGCTTCCACAGAAGCAAGAAAATAAGAATATGACTAAATTAGTACAGTAATTATTACAGAAATTTCACTACTAGCAAATAATATACAATTTAAAAGCTCTTTGCCATAGTGACACATATTTTTAAAGAATGCTATGACTATTAATATAGTCTACTTAAAAACTTTATCATAGTCTTTGCCATATTCTTTTGCCTTACTTACCACGTTAAAAACTGAGATGTCCAATATACAACACGCCAGAAAATTGGCATGATTCCATCAGGAATATAACTCCAGGGTTTGAAACATTTTTGCTTGCTGTTACAATGTAAAGAAGACTATTGTTAGTTGCAGAGCCCTAAGTATAAAAAGCATCTTCTATAAATTCCAATCCAGAAAGTCTTTGAAAAGAACATAAAAGTAGTACAATACTGTTTGAGTACACAGTTAATAATCAACCATCTCCCAAACAAATAGACTGAATAATCACTTAGAAATATTTATCATTTCCATAACCACAAATAATGCATTTGGACAGGATACCTTTCTCAGAGAAAAAATAAACAGAAGCCCCAAGACTGAAGACGACTACTCAATAAAGCATTTTAAGGTGACAGGTTTTTTTTTCAGTAGTAATTATTTCATTCACTAAAAGAACACTTTTTTAGTCAGAGAAGCATTAAACTTTAGTTAGTGAAGCAGGTTTTTAAAAAACATCTAGGCACACCATCATCTACAGTACTTAGTCATCCAAAGAACGTATCAGTTGTTTCTTCTGCCATCAAGCTGGATTAAGTCAGTTTTATACAAATTTTGATTCAGTAAACCAATAATCTTCTGACAGGTAGTGTTCACCACAGAAGACCAGAAAAGTTGTATGAACTCTTCAGGGAAAAAAAAAAAAAAAGAAAAAAAGAACAAAGGAAAAGATGTCCATCCACACTAAGGCAGTTTGGGTTTTTTTCCACACACCTGTCTGGGTAATGAAGCAAGGCTGAGTCAAGGGGCAATAAACTCAACTTAGACAGGATTACCTGAAGGAAAATAATTAGTGTTTTCCAGGGTCCAACTGGTTAAGCCTGAGTTGTAAGTTTTTATGTGCACAGCCTTATTATTTTCAAAACTACCAACTTAAGATAGAATGACAGGTAGTATGACTAAAGGTTTAAACACCTCTCCTATCAAAGGTGCTGAAACCTTTATGAGAGGCTGAGAGAGTAAGGGTTGTTCAGCCTGGAGAAGAGAAGGTGCCAGGACACCTTAGAGCATCTTCCATTACCTAAAGGGAGCTTTTTATAAGCCCCCTTTTTATATGGGCAAAGTGACAGGACAAGGCGCAATGGTTTTCAACTGAGAGACGGCAGGTTTAAATCTGAGATTATGAAGAAATTCTTTACTGTGAGGGTGGTGAGGCACTGGCAAAGTTACTCAGAGAAGCTGTGGATGCCCTATCCCTGACTGTTCATGGCCATGTTGGACGGGCTCTGAGCAACCTGGCCTAGTGGAAGCTGTCCCTGCCCCTGGAAGAAGATTGGAACTGGATGATCTTTAATGTCCCTTCCAGCCCAAACCATTCTGTGATTCTACAAAAAAAAGTTTGTCTGAACTATAGGTAAATTGACAGGCTGCTGAATAGTTTTCAAATGGTGTATATAATTAAATAGGTTTAATTAACATCCACTGGGTGGTCTTAAGTATAGTGTGCCGTACTGTGTGACTGTAATTTCACCATTTCAGCATTCTTCCAGGCCCTGCTTTGGGGCAGCAAGACTGGCACTAGTTTGCACAGACGCATCAGCTGACATCTTAAAGGTTCTGATCATCTTACAGACAACTACAATGAACACATCAATAGCACAGGGAAACAGCCAGTGTAGGCTAACAGATGAGCAGCCACAGAAAGAGCCCACATTAGTCTACTTCTCCATGTTTAGGGATTACTTTCTTCCTGTCAGGACATAACTAGCAGGCTACCATTACTTCAGTGGAATACAGTACATTTCAGATAACTGCAATTACTATGTATGTGTAATTGTAAGAAGCAATTAGATATGCCCCTGACATGTAAGACAAGCAGCTAATTCCATTCATATGGTATAAATTAAAGGTATAAAATTAGATTTTCAGGTTTAAAGTCTTTAAGATTGTAAAGGATAAGCATTCATCAAAGTCTCTCCAGTTCTGCTGATAACCAGAACTGCTCAAAAAAGCTTAGTCCTATTGCTCTAACAAAAAAAAAGGAAATCTAGTGACACAAAAAAAAAATAGTTGGGTAATCAGCTAGAACTACTACATAATTACTATATAATTACTCCCAGGAGAAAAAGATCCACCTTTCATCACCTTTTCCCTCACTGTCTTGTATATTTACAAACTCCCAAGTTTTACAGCACACATATAACAGTGTTAAAAACACAATATGCTTGTATCATTTAAAAAAGAAAATCATAAAATGCAGTCTAAAGAAAAAAACACATAGCTCATACCTTGGAGCAAGGGTAACGAAAGAGCCATTACTTTCTGCAGGACTGGAGTTAACCGCAAGTTTGCATCGATTATAAATAGTCTAAAAGACAATTTATTTTATATCAATGACCAAAGAGGTATAATACTTATTTAAAAGTAGTAAGTCCTATTTTAAAGACATTTCCTGTACTCCAGGTTTACATTTGGAATTAATTATACCAACAAACATTCAAATCAACATGCAATCAGCAGTCAAGTAAGTCAAATACTGAAAGTGTCCTTATGCTGCCTAAACAGATTAAAAAATTGTTATAAACAAAAATAATGAAATTTTAAGTGTTTGAAATTTGATTTGTTATCTGATAAGACCAACAAAAAGTAAAATTAATTATAAACATAAGATATTGCCATGCTTAATTTATTAAGATACTACATGGAAGATATCTTTGGTGTTTCTAAGAGATGGTCTCTTGCAATCGTTAGTTTGGAGTAGTACCATACATCTTTGATGCAATTAAGCAGGAAGTCCAGCATGTTTCTTACCGTACTGACATCCAGAGGCAGTATGAATACAATCAGGAAGCAGAGATACCAAGCCAATAACGTTGCTATTATCACCAGCCTATGCTGTTTCTTGAAGTCTCCATACCGGTGAAGCAGGAATAAGG
Source organism: Rhabdornis inornatus (assembly GCA_013397075.1). NCBI lineage: Eukaryota > Metazoa > Chordata > Aves > Passeriformes > Rhabdornithidae > Rhabdornis > Rhabdornis inornatus. Next base: position 1,001,428 of record VWZS01009726.1, read on the forward strand.
CCAGGAAAAAGACAAACACTATCTCGAGGCCCAGCGCTGCACCACTCATTGTTAAATGTTAGCTCCAGCTACACTACACTCACTTGGGAAAGCAGATCAGAACTGCAAGACAAAAAGACATTTAAATAAAATCTCTGGAAGATATTTACACAGAAGAGTTGTTCAATGGACACTTTAAAACATAGTAACTTATAAAAAAAGTTTAAAAAAGTTTAACTATAAACTTTTCATACTGCACTTGACCAGGATTCTTATCAGACAAAACCAAAGATTTTCAGCAAGCTGCCCTGAAGTCCTCTGAAGAAATCAAAATATGTCATGCCAATGCTGTCATTTCCAGCAATGTACTAGGGCAACTCCTGTTCATCATCTTGATATACAATAGATCCAGAAGGCAAATCTCTGTCCTTAAATAGACTACTAGCCAAACTTTAGGTCCAGCACAAATTTCAAGATGAAAATCTATTCTGCTCTTTTTTTTTCCCTTTTAGAAGTAATCAACTAATTTTTACAGAGGGTTATATGTTTAAATTAAATGTTTCTGAGTAGCTAATGAGCAACTTTTTAAATGGAGCTCAAATACATATTTAAAGTCTGTATATAAGAGTTAACAGAGCATAAAAACACAGCAAACTATATGTTAGTCTACTTGTAATGCACCTCTTTCACGTTTGAAATTTCAAGAATTTTAATTCACCTTCCAACTCCTGCTGTGCTGTTTAGAGAAACAAGGGTCTCAATTCATTCGGTATAGTTTGCCATGATGTATTTTCGCTTTGCTCGTCCTTCTGTGTTACCATCAGACTGCTCTAAGAAAGTTCATACAGCTTCATACAGACAAGCTATTATGCAATGGGGCAGTGAGCTGCACAAATCCACGACAAAATTTCACTGACTTGTTACATTTTTATTAAAACTGCTTCAGACCTTTTTAACAAGCATCATTTTACCACAGGCATTTTATGCACTACTAAATTAAAAAAAAAAAGTTTATTACTGTGGCCAGTCTGACTTGCCTCTCCATCAAGATTAACATTTAGCTGGTTTAAGTGAAATTGTTTTCGCCATGGATTTGCTGTTAAGACTTTCAGTACTTCCACTCTTCTAGAGATTTAAAAGAAATGCTATTACTGAAATTCTCCTCGACTTACTTTTAAATCTTTTTAGCAATTGGTAAAGTGAGCCATTTCTTTTACTAATTTCTCAGTAAACTGCTTAAGCAGATCTGTTATGCTTGAAGATACTAAGCAGTGAAAACTCTCTTATTTACACTAAAAAAAAAAACTCTAAAGTTTGTGATGCCACTACTACCTTGAGGACACAGAGGAGCAATTATTCTTTGACTTTTTTTTCCCCAATTAAATTTGTTTCTCCCCATTTTCTACTTTCATATTCGAATTTCAAACAGTAAGAGCAGTCTGTTTACTCCGTATCAGCTGTGACACAGAGAATTCTGTATTCTGAAAGTAACTCGAGTTACCTTCCTGTTTCTAGTCAAAGATGCACACACTTTGTCTTTTCTGCCTTTCGTCAAACATGTTTATCAAACTATCAACACTTCCATTAGGACAAACCATCCCCTTACTATCTGTCTGTACTCTACTTTAGAGAGATCATTTGTACATTAAAAACTCAGGGTATTTCTCACCCATTTCTCAACCACTTATTTGAAGCAAGCCCTTGACTGTTCTATTACACCATTCTTGTTTCTTCAGAGAAGTCTTTTCTATTTACAGTATAGTAGCACATTCCACAGAAGCAAAAATAACAAAACAATTACGTATCAGCTTCATTAAGGCACTGCTATCTGGCATGTAGCTTTTCGTGCCTATTACAGCCACACCTTTTGCTATGTAAACAAAAAAAATATACAGCATACACTTCATTAGTCACAAAGTTTTATTACAGTCACACCTAAAAAGCTTCTACCAAAACAGAAGGTAGAACGATTTTCTGCAAGATGCTGCATTCAGCTTCTATCATGAGGGTACTTCCAGAAGTATTATAAAAATGAAGCGCATATGCTAAATTAAAGAGGGAATTGATTTCTACCACAACTTAACTCCCTTCCAAAGACAAAACTGACTTTGCAGTTATCAGTAAACTACATCTTAATGTTCTTACCTGGTTCCTCTTTTAATCTCAAAACAGAAAAAGAAAGGCCTGCTTTTTTCAAAACACTGAGACTAAAAGCAGAGTTGTTTTGAACTAATGTATACACATTTTCAAAATAACAGTTTTAAAATTTTTAGATAGAAACCATTTAAAACCAGCTCTCCACATAGAAAGATTAAATGGAAGAAAACTCACAAAGTGAGAAATGCAATGCATGAGAGGAGCTCTTCTGGTGAACTAAATCCAACCCAACAGTGCAGACATATCTGGGACCTGTGCTACTAGAATCAGGCCTTAAGATACACTACTGCAGGCTATAAAGCCATGCCTTCCTGTGGAAAGCAGCATTTGCCACTGAAGCTGGTTGTTAGCTCAAAGAAAGGTAAGCTCCTTACCTATCACCCTGTTTCATTTCTTAATTTAGACAGCCATCTCACTATTGGCATACAGCTACCTAGTATCAGCTGGCTGAAATTCCAGAATCACTAAAAAAATGTCCTGAAATAACTACTTCAGAAGAGCTCTCTTGTACTGTACAACCTTCAATGGTTCAGGAGATGTTCCTATTAAAGCAATGACAAAGTAATAAGAGCCCTCACCATGAATGGAGAAGTATTTATTGGCAAACTCAGTTTCTGAACAACCAAGCAATTACAGATTAATACAAATAAGATTAAAAGCTGAAACACTGGCACAGGAAGCACAACTTAACCAATAAAATACAAGGACACGCTCTTGTGTTAGCCTAGGATTTTCCTGCTTTTTTTCAGACACAGAAAAAATCAGTAAAGTTTTTTATTTTACCCAGCTACTAACACGGCACACATCATGAAGGGCTCAGTTCAGCCTTAATTCTCTTTATATGACAGACTCCCTACTATCAACAGTATTAAATTACCCTGCCAACCTAAGAGTAACTGCACTCATGACATCTACATTACAAATGAACTAACTACTCTGCCTAGTACAGAAATCTCAAATTACTAAATGAAACAGCAGAGAATGAAAAACCCGATGCTTTCTTAGAGCTTTAATACAGCCCCAAATTTAACAAAGACACTCCAATATGATATTCTTAAAGAAGGGCTAGAAAGAGTTCAGCATATCTGTGAAGGATTCCCCCAGCCTCCCAGCAAGTGCCTGAGGAAGCCTGAACAGAGGGTAAACACTGCTCCACACGCCTTACTAAAAAGTGTAAGTAGGAATAGGATATTTCCTTCACAAAATCAGCTTTATTAAGGCCTCCAAATTCTCTTCATCCAGGAAACATAACACTACTTCCCTATCCTGTATTTCTGTGGTTGATTGCCCCTGCTTAACACAGGCAAAAAACTCTGCTCAGCTGTACCTGTTTCCCCCTCAAAAGTTTCCAAATCTTTAAGATATTTTGCTTTACACTACCACTTTCAGAAAGATCATAAATCTCTCATAGTTTCGTGCCTTCTATAGTTTTAGCCATCATACTATTTCATTAGGGAAACTCTGAAAACCATTAAAAGTATTTGACAAGGGAATGGCCTCCTTAGCCACAACAGTGGCTCTTCACAGCTTTTTTTCCCAAGCAAAAACATGCTAAGGAACAGAATCAAAGTCCTACTAAGCAATATATAAGATTATAAATTGATCCTGTTGTATACAGTAGGTCTATCAGTCATTAATGAAATAGATTAGATAACTTAAATCATTTGTCCTTCACAAACTGATGCTGTCTTTTACTCACCTACTATACTACATACTCACAAATAGCTTTAGCGCCAGAATTTTTTTTCAGGAATTAAAAAAGAAGAGGAGTCTGCCAATCTGTAGCTCTGCCTGTCCTTTAAACATTACTAATAAAGACAACCACTATGCTCCTGGTTTTCCTGTCTGGTACCTCAGACATTTCTAGAATACTAAAGACTTTTTTTTTTCTTGTTCTTCAAGCATTCTCAGGTAGAGACCAAGCAGATTTGAAAAAGCTGCATTTCTAGACATTTTGGATATTTCAGTTGAAACACCTGAAAAACCAAGCAGCCTTACTTCGTATTTGTAAAGATCATAATTACATCTGGAGAAAACCTGTCACCAAAAAGTTGCCGAACTATGGAAGCTCCCTTCCAGAGACAGTTAGGGACAGAACTGAGAGCCTTAACATACCAAAAAACCCCAAAAACATCTGGGCAACAGCATCTCTCACTTCAAGCTGAGTTCACAACTCACCAGCAAGTACAGAAGTTGCCATCTCCAGCAATATATCAATGGCCAGCTCACTGATGACCTCCTACCTTTATGTCAGGGAATAATCTGCTAATTCTTATTGAGGTTCTACCAGCATGTTTCACTTGACAAAAAAACTCCCAGTGTTTGGTTTCTGAAGCCTGCCCTGCTTGGCAAAATTATAGACTTGACTCTACAGACATGCAGTAGTAGACTACAGCCTTTAGTACTGATAGAACTGCCCCACACTAAGAGCCCTTGACACTTTCATCTCAAAGCAACAAAATGGGCTAACTTACACTTCAGAACTTATAAACAGAGAAAAACAAGAGTCAAAGCAACAACACAAATAGTCTCTTCAGCTGTTTTAATATCCCAGTCTGCACAGTGTGTTGTGGGGATTTATTTTAGGTTGGTTTCAGGTTTAGGGGAGGGGTAGCATCCTGGGTTTTGTTTGGTTGGTAGGTTTGGTTTTTCTGTTTATTTTATTATTGCACACTGGCCCTAACAGCTTGGGGAAAATAGTAAGTATTTATAAACAGACAACAAAGAGCTGCTTTATCTTTGTACAGTGAGAAAGCTATCTAAAGAAAGAAAATAGCCACAAATTGTCCAAAAAAACCAACCAGAAAAATTATCTAATTGCACTATTAGAGAGAAACAATCTGAGATTAGTGAAGAAAGCAATTTGCATGGCTTTGTTCTTCTAAGACACACTAGTCAGTCTATATACTGACTGATACTTTATTAGTACCTGTCAGTTGAACTATTTTACAACGAAGAAAAATTTTTTATTGACTAAATGTTAAATTGACAATAGATCGATATTTAGGGAAACAAGTTTTGTATCTTCTAATAAAAAAAAAAATAAAATTCTGTGCTGACACCACTCAAAACAGCAGTACTCTCTGATTTTGCAGGCGATTAGGTTCCACTCAGTACTAAATGCTTGACCAAAGAACATTAAGATTTTTGTGTTCAAATGCAAGCAGGGACCATTAGCACAAAACTGTGGCAAGCTCATTTGCTTTACATGGTGCTGCCTTGTACTCTACTAAAGGATCACAGAATCATTAAGGTTGCAAAAGATCACCAATTTTTAACATATTAAGTACCACAGAGGCTGAAGCTTTCAAACAGTTTAGGGAAGCGTGCTGAAAATAAAACATAGAAAAAAGTAACTCACTTATTGGAGGAACTGAAATAGAATCAAATACAAGCACTGTACAGTTGCAAGCAGAATCTAAAAAAAGAATAGAAATCGCTATGTGGGCTACCAGACTAATGCACTCACACAAAGCAGGTGTCAGTAAAGCAGTCACATGACTACTGCCCAACACTGCATTCAGGCAAACAGCCTATTCGTTAATTTCCAGATCGTAAAAACCACTTGGATTTTCTGGAAAAACATCCCTCAATTTCCCATACGTTAATAGAGAAGAGTGACGTGATTCACAAAGAAAAAAGGGGCTGCAGAAAAGGTGAAATAAACTCAGCTTTTTCTTTTTTAAATCAAAACTCCATCTCTTTTTCATCTGATTATCTGCTTAAATAACCTTTGAACAACTGTTCCGTGACTTAAGTTAAGACCGGAAACGGTTAAAAAGTATTTTTTTAAGACTATACGAATGTTAATTTGAGTCATATCATCCTCTGTATGTGACCTAAAGTTGTGCACTCTTTGCCCCGGGTTCCATTACCAGCCTCAATTTTACATGCACGTCTCTCCATCGTTATGCAGTAAACAAAGGGCAGCATTTGCAAGGTTGTAGGTGTGTTCCGAATTAGGTCTCCATTCCCATGAATTTCAAAACAAGCACTTTGGGGGGAAAAAAAAAAAAAACGCAGGAAGGGCTGCATTGCTGAAATTCCCGCGGGCTGTGAAACACGGTGTGAAAAGACTGCAGGGTTTGAACACGCATGGTGAGGGTCAGGTGTCCCCAGATAAAACCTTGCACGGTGAAATGTGCCAGCGCTCCCCGCCCGGCCGTGTGCGCACAGGCCTGTGCGGCACAGCATCGAACTCCAGGGACAGGGAACCCGCACGGCCCCGCGCTACGCGCTCGGGGTCCCTGACGGGAGGGAATACTCGGGATAAGAGCCTGGAAACGAACGCGCCGACCGCCCTCAGCCAGCGCTGCCCGGCCAACATCCTTCCCTCCGCGTCCCTGTCACAGGGGACGTGCCCGGGGGCTGCCGCTTCCCACCCGGCTCTCGTCCCCGCTCGAAAGAACCGGCCCGACCGATGACTCGGCACTGCGGCCNCGGGACACGGGCGTACGAGTACCGCTGCTGGGCTGCGCGGGAGCCTCGTGGCGCCGGGGCTGAGCGTGAGCCTTCGCGGGCCCCCTCGGGTCCCCTGGCTGTGCAGGGGTGGCTGAGGGGCTGTGCCTGGGAGCCCCGGGAGCGGTGTGGGACCCGGGAGAGCGGGAAGGGGCTCCTGGCCGTGGGAGCGGTGCGGGGATCCCACGTGTGTGTGCGGCCCCGCGGGTGGTCCCGGGGGAGCGGGGGCTCTGCCCTTGGGGCCAGCGGGCATGCGGCGTGCGCGGGATCCGCGGGCCGCCTCCCCCGCCCGCAGCGGGCGGCAGCCGCGGGGGCAGCTTCCCCCGCCGGCCCCGGC
>VWZS01009726.1:1008584-1052273 GCA_013397075.1 Rhabdornis inornatus
TCGGGCTCAAAGCGTGGCGCAGGGAGCGGCGGCCGCTCCCGGCTTCTTCCGTGTCGGTGCCGCCGCCATTCGCCGCTCGCCGCTGCCGGCCCGGCACGGCCCCGCCCCGGGGCGGACACAGGGCTGCGAACTACAACTCCCGGGAGCCTCTGCGCTCCCCCCTGCTGCGGCTTCCGGCCGGCGCTGGGATGGCGCGGTGCTGAAAGGCGCGGGGCGCGCGGCGGCGCGCGCGGGTCTCCTAGNCCGATGCTGTCGCGGCTGTGTTCGGGTTTGGTGGTGTTGGGAGGCTGCCGTGTCTCGCCGCCTCTATTGGCTCTGCTCTGCGGTCCCTCGCCCGCCCCATCCGGGAGCGGGGCGCGCTCAATCCCTGGCGGGATCTTCCCCAAAGTCTGCCAGACCGAGCACACGCCTGCGCTCTGGCCGCTGCTTGTGCTTCCAGCGCTCGCCGATCCCACACTTAGTCGCCCTGCGTGTGAATGCGCCGTAGGAGTGACTGAAATGCTTCAACGATCCCCATCCTGTGTTTGGTGTCAGTCTGGCAGTACCCTTACAGCCTCTGGGTTTTGCTGTGTCTGCAGAAAGCACCTCCAGGAGATCCCATCCTCTAGCACTAATGTTTCCACCAGCTTGGAATGGGACGCCGGCAAGACCTCGGAGCTTCTCTCGGGCATGGGAGTGTCGGCCCTTAAGAAAGACAAGCTGGGCAATGAAAACACACCACAGGACCTGCTGGTGTCGTCTCCCTGCCTTCCTCCAAAACGGCAGAAGGTGAAGGACAATGAAAAGGACTTTGTTATCGTGCGCCGGCCATGGCTGCTCCGAGAGGCAGAGTCAGGTACTGTCACCCTGGTCTGGGTTCTGCTCCAGTAGAGATGGAGTCTGGGCATCACAAGTTCGCCCTGCTTTATTGTTTACTTCTTTTGTTCTTACCTAGCAGAAGCTACTTTTAGATCTAGCGGCTTTCAGGCTTGGGGTGATAAATCCTCTTTTATGTATGCCTTTAAACAGGGGTGGTGTGTCTAGCTCCAGAATTGTGGCCCATGAAAAGCATGGTCCTCTGCTGCCTAACCCTGTGAGCACCTGTGTGTGTGTGTGTGTGTGTGTGTGTGTGTGTGCTGGGGGGGTTGTGCTGCATGTTCCTGTGCCTGTCTGCTCTTGTGTATGTGGCACAGGTGGCACTTTGGCCCAGCAGGGCTGTGTTGTGGATTGATGTTTTAAGGTTGCTCAAAGAATCAGCAGCAAAAGTAGGTTTAATATAAAAGCAAAAGTGTGACAAAGTTTGTTGGCAACGTTCACTCTAGTTACTAGATGGTAAAGTACACGGAGAAAAAGCAAGCTAAAATCAATCAGTCTAAAACCAAAGTCAATTGAAAAGTTATCTGTTTGGAGGCAAGAGGAAAAGGGTAAGTAAGGAGCGCAGGCTGAAGTGTGTCAGTGGGGCTGTGTCCCAGCTCCCAATGGAAATGAACAACATGAGGGACCATGCCAGAGAGCTACAGGGAAAGCACATCAAATGCTGGGCTGGAAAGGGAAAGAGCAGGGTTCTAGAACTCTTGAAAGGGGTATTTCTTTCCCTGATGTCAAAATGTGGATTTTAGTCTGGATGAGTATGGGATGTGAAATAAATAAGCAGCTCTTTCCTGGCATTATGCTGTCACACAGAAGGTAGGAATGCCTTCAGACAATCCTGTTTTTATATAAGATGGAGTGCTGGGTCAAAGGCAGCTGTTACTGAACTCCACCACCCAGAAATCTCCCATGTCATGAATCATGACAACTTCTAGAGCCCTGAGAGAAGCTGTGATTGCACCACATTGTTTCACATAATTTTTGGAGTGGTGATAGCATGGCTGTTTTAGGAAGCAGTTTGTAGTACGTGATTTTTTCTCTGTATCACAGAGAAGCATGGCTTATCTTGAGCTCTCTTCTGGGACCCTTCCATGTGTAGGAAGAGTGGGCATATCAGCAGAGGGGGAAAAAAGAACCCAGAGAATCATACAAATGTTAGATTACAAAAGCAGTAGCTAAAGTGCTCTTGTTCCCCAAGTGAGTATGTGAGTAGTGTCAATGGCTTTACTATGTGTACAAAGTTGATATTATAGGAACCTATGCATTTACCAGATGTGCCTAGGCAAAGATGGAAAAATGTCTTCCTACAATGATGAGCTGCAAGGGAGATGTATAGTGGAGCTATGTCTGATGTGTAGCCTACAGCCAGAGAAGCTGTAGAGGGGCTTGTAACAATCAAATGGAATAAGGCATCTGACCAGCAGGCAAAAATGAACCAGCTTTAACTAGAACATGTTTTGCTTTTTCCCTAAAGGTATTTCTTTGGATGCACTTCCAGATGAACTGCTTTTGGCAATCTTTGCCTATTTGCCCTTAAAGGATTTGCTGAAAGTCTCTATGATTTGCAAGAGATGGCATCGACTTTCGTGAGTGTTACTTCTCGTCATTTAGTACTAAGGAAAATCTTTGTTTCCATATTCCCATAGATTGCTAAATGGTCTGGTTTTCATCTTATTTATATGTATAATTAAATTTAAGCCATATGTGGGTATGTATAACCAAAAGATGCCTCGCATGTTTCAACATTATTGTAGTCTATTAAATAGCTTTCCCTTCTCTGTCTTTGACACTGAAAAGTTTCTGTGGTTGTACTTACAGCATTGACCTGTCACGCGTTTGAACTCACTAACAAGTAAAACTCTCTGCCCCAGGTTTGATGAATCTCTCTGGCAGACTCTTGATTTGACTGGTGGGAATCTGCTGCCAGGAGTGCTTGGACAGTTGTTGCCTGCAGGTGTTACTGTATTCCGCTGCCCAAGATCTTGCATTGGGGATCCATTGTTTAAAACAAGCAAGTAAGGCTTTTTCTGCATGTTTTGGATCCTGAAACTGTGTCTCAAATATTCACAGTCTGTTGTGTGGTTTTGGTTTTAAGGTAATAGCAACCAGCAGCACTGTTTGTGCTGTCTCTGGAGTGTGGAAGAGCTAATCAGTGGTTAAGCCTGTGTTGAAACAGGAGGACCTGCATTCACCTGTCAGTTATTTAAAACCAAGTTGATGTGACTTTTTTTTTTTCTTTTTTTTGAAAATACCAAGCACCATAATGCACTTGCAGTTTGTATCTTGTAGAGCAAAGAATTAGCATAATCTCCAGCATTTTTATGTGGTACACAAAAATCATTTAACTCCAGCAGGATAGACTTTCAGGTGTTACGAGGAATCAGTAGAAGTATTTTTTGCAAGTTTTGCATGCTTTCAGTGTATGGGATGTATTTGTGATATGGAGCAGGTTTTAATGTAATTTTAGTAACTTTTCTCTTTCTTCTTTTTTTTTTGGTTAGTCTTCTTAAAATTCAGCACCTGGATTTGTCAAACTGCACAGTGTCTGCTGCAGATCTCTACAGTATTCTCTGTCTATGTGAAAAGCTGCAGAACCTCAGCTTGGAGGGTCTAGTGCTTTCTGACAACATCATCAAGTGAGTGACATGTTTGGGAATATTCAGTAAATACCTTCTGTTTGGTGCCATCGTTTTGTGCAGGCTAATGAAAGAATGCAGTGGAAAGTTGTTCATTGTGGGAGTCTTTTGAAGTGGCCAGTTTTAGGTGCCTTTTTTTTTTTCCTCCCAATTCTCCAGAGTTAGCAGGAGGTTGGAAAAACTGCTCATCTCTCTAGGGTTTATGTGTCCATATTCCCATAGCTAAGATGTATGGCAGAGCTACTTACATTTTCCCATTTCTGTGCTCCTAAGAGAACTTCGTGTTTGGTGTGCAGGTTCTTTTCTATGCCAGGGGCTGTCAGTAGCTCTCCCACCAGGTGCTCATAGTGCTTCTGCATTGTTGCTCACTTTTTTGTCGAACTTCTGAAGTCCTGGAAGATTACAGATTCTGTCAAGCAGAAGAAGTTTCTTGGTTCAACTGCGAAGACACTAATGAGTGTGCAGTCAACCTGTTCAGTCACAGCAGGGGATTGTGGAGGTGCCAGGGACCATAGGTCAGATGGCAGAGACTCTGGCTGTCCTGCTCTCTGGTGCCTTCCTCACTCCAGGGAGGGGGAATCAGAATACAAACAAACCAGTATAGTTTGGCTTTTCATACGCTCAGTAGTAACAGTTAAAACTATCTGAAAATTGGGTACTAATCAAGCACTACTGATGAAGTTTTATTGCCTTCTGAACAAATATACATGCTGAATTTAAGAGTTTTTCAGGTTTTGTTAGCTGCATGTTTGCTCTAGTCTTGAAAGAAATGCATTCAGGGGATGCTATTTGGACATGGATTTTGTCCTGGAATAGCCTCCATCTTGCAGAGGGGTGACATCAGAAATGGGATGTTTGCTTTGTCTTTTGTAGAGGTGTAGTCATCTCTGGTAAGCTGTGGTGTATGTTTATTGGCATACAACAGGAGAAGGTGGAAAGAAACCATTTCCTTGTAAACTTAGTAGTTTATAAATGTTCAGACTTGTCAGCAGCATCAAGTAAGTAGACAGATATTTCTTTAAATGTTGTGCCTTGATGCAGCAAGTAGAGAGTTAAAACCCTTAGTGACTCAGGTTGGTCAGTTGATTAAAGATGCAGTACTTCATGTTTTATGAACAAATCCCTGTCCAGGAAATTAGGTCTTAAAAATAGTCACATCCTAGCAAAGCAAGCAATGTTCAAACACTTAAATTTTATCAGATTTTTCTTTTTTTTTTTTTTTTCTCTCTACAGGAGCATTGCTAGAAATCCCAACTTGATACGACTAAATCTCTGTGGGTGCTCGGGGTTTTCTGCTGAAGAGTTGGAGCTGATGCTGAACAGCTGTTCTGTGTAAGAAAAGACAGGTTTTGCTACTCCTGAAAGAAAGGATTTACTTTTTTACTTGGGCATCCCAGTTATTCTTGTATCTAATACTTTTTTAATGTATTTTTTTCATGTGTAATGTTTTGTAATGTTATTTTTTAATGTGCCTGGTTTTGTTCCTGGTTGCCTAACAGTTGATTATTAGCTGAATAGTCAGGTAATTTTTTTCCATCAAGCTATTGTCTTTTTTAATAGCGAAGATGTACTTTGGTAGTTTTTCATGGGTTTTCTAAATCATCTTTTTGGGTGGGTAAACCCCATTTATGTTCCTTTGATACCAAGTAAATTTGATTTTCTTTATGAAAATAGTATGTGGTTCTCACGAAGATAAGTGTCTGTTTTGGAACTGGAAAGTGGAGTTCCAGAGCTCCCTTTGCAATCGGAGTGGTTGAGAACACTGTGCCTTTCCACAGTAGAATAATCCTTCAGTAATGTTCTAGTTTATGAAGGGCTGTGTTCAGATTGACAGCTCCAGTGTTTAAGCCATCTGCTGGCAGAGCGTCATGGAACTGGGCCCCAGTGAATTCAGGATTTATATGCTAGTCTTTCTGCTGACTTCCTGTGACCTGCAGGACAACATAAATAATCATTCTTTCTGCAAAAGTATGTATTTTAATCAAATTGTTACTGGGCAGCCATAGCCTTAATCATTCTGTTGCTTGGTCTGATTATGCAGATCGTGAGCTCTTTAGAGGATGGCAGTCTGTGCAGTGCACAGTGAATACCAGATGGCAAACCTGATCCTAGGAATGCTAGTGGCAATTTAACTGTTTTTTCATTTTATGTAGAGAGTGCCAGCTAAATGCTCTAGTTGTGCATTCACTGTATCTTTGTCCCTTGGTCACAGCTACAACACCTGGACACAATACAATACTTTGTCCCAGCCCCATGGTGACAGGCTATAGGTAATCAAGCACGTAAATAAGAGTTGAGCTCACAGCATGACCAGTGGTTATATAAAACTATGAATTATTTTATGCTAATTAGGATTAATTGCTCATCTGACCAATGCTAATAATGGATGGTGGTTTTTCCTCTCAATGTGACCATCTGTTCAGCTGTAACAGATTCAGGTCACAAACCCAATGAAAAGACAGTGTCTCCTTGTGGCAGTTCCTGGAGAGGGCCTTCACTTCCTAAGGTATTACCAAATCATTCCAGTTGGAAGTGGCTTTGGGAAGTCACTTTAACCCTTTTCCCAGACCAGGGCCTAAAATTAGGACTGTCCAGGTGGGTGAGGATGTTCTCTGGTTGCATCTTGAAAATACCCAAGTACAGATTTGGGTGGGTAACCTGCTCCACTCATTAGTGCTTAATTATTGTCATAGTAGAATTCTTAGTCATGAATACAGTAAGTTGGCAGTAGGCATGTTACAAGTGTTTGCTTTAAAAGTGTCAGCTGTAATGGAAAATACCAGAATTTGAACTGTGTTTCAGCCATTCTTGTTAACAACTCTGTTTGTTTGTTTGTTCATAGGCTGGAGGAGCTGAACTTGTCCTGGTGTGAATTCACAGCCACTCATGTCAAAGCAGCAGTCAATCACATTACTTCAAAGGTCACCCAGTTAAATTTGAGTGGATACAGAGAGAATCTACAAATAGCAGGTAAATAGCAGTGTGACAAACCTTTATCCCACTATGGGATGAAGCAGCAGGCTTTACATTTTCTTCTGGTTGGCATTCACTCTTTGCATAGAAGAATCATGTATTAACAGTAACTATTGTAGTTTTTATAGTTTGAAGTTCTTGCTGTCAGAAACTTACTATGAAGGGTGAGGTGATTTTTCTTCTGAATTTAGGAACAGTCAAGTGAAAACTCATTTCTTCAGCTGAAAGGAACAGCCTTTACTTGTGAAGTAAGTCCTGGAAGCAGGACTTTGTGCCATGAATTAGCTCCAGGAACAGTATCTGGAAAGCTTTCTTAAGGCCTCTGCTGTTGTGTCTGCTGAAAGCATCTTCTAAAAGAGAACAGTCATAGTAAGTGCTTGAGTTTCAGACTGACATCCAGATACGAGTTAATTTGGAAGGCGCATAATCTCAGGAATCAACATTTAACCATTTACTTGCTAATAGTTCTAGGAAGAAAAGTTTTATTATGTTGGATGATTATAGAAAATGCAGGTAAGTCAAGATTTAGGGGAGGGTACATCAAAATGAACAAGAGCATAGCTAAAGGGTGAAAGTCCTTTTGTGGTAAAGAAAATTTAATTTTTGCAGGAGTGAATATGACAATAGGGCATTGGATGACATGCAGGGGGTGACCTCTCATTTCTGTTTAAGACCCACACAGACTCCTTCATCTATTGCCTTTGTGGGGAAATAGGCAGGACTTCTTGTCTCAGCCCCAAACCCATAAACAAATATGCTACATAATCTTCTCACATCAGGAATTTGAACCTTGGGTCTTCTAATGGAGCTGTTAGAGACCATGTGCTGACCTCTTCTGTTTGTCAGACACTTTCTCTGAGTGACTTCACTCTGTTCCACTGCAATTTATCAGGTGTAAGAATTGAATAATACATTAATCATCATAATTAAGGCATTGTTTTGTTTAGTTGAGCATCTTGCTATGGCTTTTTGGTGATACCTGAACCACAGATGATTCAGTGCTACTTGCAGACAGTGAAAAGAAAGTAAAAATTTTACAGTTTAAATCAGAAAAACCATAACTTTTTGTCATAAGGAGAGAACTTTTTGTGGGTAAAAATGGAGATGCCTAAAGGATTTGGTGCTCTGAAAGGATATTTGATGCATGGAAAATTTTTGTTACTTTTTCACTACATGTAAGTATTTCATGCAGCTCACCATTACTAAGTTTCAGTAAATTTCACAAAAATACCATTGGAATTACTGTCTTCCTAAGTTGATGGTTGATTCCGCTCACTTGTAGGCATCATTTGCTGAGCGAAATGTATCTCATTTTGCTGAGGGTTAAAAGAAATCCATGTAAGGTATCTTCATAGGCAGACTGTGTGCTATAAGTCTTAAGCGTGTATCATTTAGTTTAAAAATTGTGCTTCAGTTGTGGGGTTCCAGTATAAAAAATATAAATGAACATGTGTGGACATGAGTAGGCTGTGTAAGGCATGTCCATTTTGTTACTGAAAGAGAGACTGACTCTGTGTGACCTCTTTCCAGATGTGAAAACACTGGTGGAGAGATGTCCTTTGCTTGTCCATTTAGATCTCAGGTAAGAAGAGCTGCGCAGCCAGTCCTTAAATCCTTGTGGTTCAGGGGATTAGCACTGAGGCAAGGTTGTGTAGCACTGCATATCCAGAAAATACTACTCAAGCTAAACCTACAAAAGGTTTAATATCTGGCGTGACCTAATCTGGAGCAGGTAAGTAATTGAAGATGTCTTTGTTACCCCAGCATAAAGATCAGATACCTACAGGATTTAACTACCAAGAGATGGTAATTAATAGGTAAATGGAGGGAGGTATTTAGATGCCTACAGTTCATTAGCCTAGCATCCGAGAGAGGGTTTTAAGTCATCTCTAATACAGATTTGTTACTTGGTCATGTAGCTGTAAAAAAAGCTGTTATTTTGGTTTTGACCTACCTTGTCAGTTACAGTATTTTGAAATCTCTGAAGAACTTGCCTATTCATGGCATAAGTTCTGCTGCATAGTATATGTGTGAAGAGAAACTTCTACTTCACTTGTCCCTTCACTTGCCCAACACATATATGGGAGATGGGTTGCTTCCATACTCAGTGAAAACATACTTTGGTGGTAGGAAAAATAGGTATTCTATAAATTCCTCTGCCTGAATTTTCAAAATAACAAATTTACTGCTGCTCTACACTTAAACCTTCATTTAATGTGTTCTCTGTACAGTGACAGCATGATGTTAAAGCCTGAGTGCTTCCAGTATTTTAAACAACTTGTGTTCCTACAACACCTGTGCCTTAGCCGATGTTATCAGATATCACCTGCTGCCTTAGTGTAAGTAACCTCTAATTAGCTTTGGTTTGCTGTTCATGCAGAGGGTAAGTTAATTTGAATTTGCTTTATTTTAGGTTTAGAATTGCAAATACTGTTTCAAAAAACTTAATGGTATAAGGAATTGGGGGTAAAACTAAGATAAAATAACCTGTCTGCTAGAACCTGTAGCCTTCAAGAATCCAGACTGGAACCAAAGCTGAGATAATCTTTCAGTAGTGTCAGTCTGTACTTACAGAACTGGCTGCTCCTTGCATGCCTCATGTCTTCTGTTAGTGGCATTATACCAGTGGTACTCATTGCTGGCATGGGAGGTTGCAGTCCTGCCAGGGGCCAGTGTTGATGTCAGTACCAGACTTCTGAGTATGCAGCAAGGTTTGGAAAAGCTGGCGGAGTTGACAGTACTGGCTGGACTAGTAAGCTGTGTATATTTGCTTTTGTGTGCACCTTTATCAGTTATTGTGACTGAAACATGGCATAGAGTGACTGGTTCATGAGATGATTCTGCCTTCTATTAGTATAGAAACTTTCAATCACAATACTTTCAGGAAAGATGTCAACACAAAGGAAATGGCCAACAATAAGAAAAAAGGTTGAGGAAGAGGACTATTGAAAATGAGGATCTGAAGAACCTTTTCTGTGGCAGCAGGTGCCTCAGCTTCTTGATTTTGTGTGCCTGCTGGATAAGATACACAGTTCAGATGATGACTGGGAAAATGTAAAGCAATCAAGAAGCAGGGTCTGGCTACTCACCAAAATATTGCTGCATGCTGGAGATTGATTGATTATACTTGGGGTCTTGTGTCCTCTGAGCCACATCCTGGAACTTCATCTGGACAATTTCCTTCACTTGTTCCAGATTTTTAAGTCCAAGGATGTGAAAGAAGAGGAATCAGTTTGTTTTCAGTCTGTGGGAGACATTAGCAAATAAGTCATTTATTCGGCCAGTTTCCTGAACTACCAGTGCTGAGTACTAGTTTCAATTAAATATATGCTTAAGTAGTTTACCCTCTTCTAAAAAATGAGTAGAAATGGAGTTATCTAGCTTGGGTACAGGCTGAAAAACACCAAAAAATGTTTTCAGCTTCATGATTATTTCATCTTTTTCTCCTTCTAGAGAGCTTGGTGAAATTCGAACACTGAAGACTCTTCAGGTATTTGGAATAGTGACTGATAGCTCCCTACAGCTCCTTGAGGAAGCACTGCCTGACATGAAGATCAATGGTTCACACTTCACCAGCATTGCAAGGCCAACTGTTGGCAATAAAAAGAGCCATGAGATTTGGGGCATCAAATGCAGATTGACACTGAGAAATCCTAGTTTCTTATGATCATGTACAATGCACTGGATGCCACGGACACATTGTGTGTTGAAGCTCCTTAGGAAAAAAAAGTGCTGGAGCACCTTTTATCATAGTACTGTTACTGCCTAACTTGGTCTTACACCCTAAGGTTGTTTCATAATGTTTTATATCCATTTTTTGTACGTAAAACCTTTACAAATTTGATGAACTCTGAGCATTTACAGAGTATTTCTTTCAGTCTTTCTTTTTTACAGGGGATCTTTGAAAAAAAAAGTTAGGAAACAAACCACCGTAATTACATAATGTCAGCCTCTAGCAACTGTCTGCAGCTTCTGGAACAGCTTGCAGAGGTGCCAGATATAAGGTTGATACAGGAATTTGCAGAATTCACAATGAATCCTTATGTATTAAATCTATTCAACTACGTAACTGAAGAAAACGTACAGTAGGATGAATGACTTAAACTTGAAAACAAAAAATTGGGGATATCTACACAGAAGCAGCTAAGCAGCATAAAGGAGCTATAGTAAAGTTTTTATTTAGGAGGCCACAAAGGAAACTTGTCTTCAGTAGCCTTCATTTTTAGCCAAATACAGTCTGAAAAGCCCATTCAGAACTAGCATCTGTAAAAAAAGATGCTGGTTATCCATTATTTCATGTTGTGGTCCTAGTTTTTCTGATTACATTACATATTACAGAAACTTAATGTAGCCTCTGTGAGCCTGATCACAGATGATCTTTCAATTTCAACTGATAAATTGGTAGAAGTTTTGCAGGAGGAAGGCTCAAGAGTTCTAGATATGACCAAAAACCAGAACCTGGGACTGCTGTGTAAGGGAGAGATGCTTTGGTGCTATCAAGAGACATTAATTTCTCTTTTATGTTAGTTTGTAGTAGCACTTCACTTCTTGTATCACTAACCACTATTGTCTAGTATTGATTTTTTTAAAAAGTCATAGGAGAAGCTGACTAACTGTCCAAAAAGGAAAAAAAAAAAAGAATAGGGCCAGGTAACTACTTTAAATGAACCTTTCATTTGCATCTGTTATCAGGGTCCTCATGCATAAGCCTAGAATGTTCCAGCAGGTGTTTAAGGTGGTAATTCCTAGGGCAAAACTTGGACCCTCTGTAGGACATAAACATGCTGCTGTTTTTCCCATGAATGCAGTAAGCAAGCAGCTGAATTTATTCAAGGATGTTGATAAGAGTAGCCAACTTATTACCGTAGGCCTTTGCATAGATACAGCTTTTCCCATTCCAGTCTTGGAAAAAAGCATACCTGGAAGTGCAAAACAGATTAATTACTGTGGAAAGATTGTATGAGTACTAGAATCTGATAATCAGCTTGACTTTGTAGAGTATAGTAAATAAAGCATTATCTTGGTAATCTGAGTTGGTTTGTTTTTTATTAAACTTAACAGTGTAAGTAACAGGTGTTAATAGTGGGCTTGTATCCCTTACAGAGGAGTTAATGGGCAACATACCTTTTGAAAGTTGGAGGAATGATAGGAGGTTGGATGATACAGAATATCCTACTGCCTCAGTTTGCTGCCTTAGAATTTTATCTTAAATTACTTCAGAAGAAAAGTACATCTTTGCAGCGCAGCACTACTGTAAGTTCTCCTTATGCACAATGTAACTCCATGCATCTTCTCTTGCATTTACTAGAGATCCAAGAAAGTGCTAGATTGTACAGAATGACTGATGGATGGGAAAATGCTTTTCCTGATTTGCCACCAACTTTGTGTCATGGGTCAAAAAGAAATTTTTTGAAGTACTGTGTCATCAATGGTGGTTTAAAGGACAGGCTGTTATCATAAATACTTTCAGCATTTATTAGACTATGCTTTAAAACCTGCAGAATTGGAACAGTAGTAGGCCTTTAACTAGAAGGAATAATTTTACATACCAGGATCAGCATCACTGTTGCATTTTTAATGGTTTTGATGGCAGCTGTAGCAGACATATAATGAAAGCCCTCTGGATGAGGTGGATAGGGTGCTCAACTGACCCTATCCTAAGAGAAATAAAAAGTAGCCCTAAGCACTCCATAACAAAACCTTCTACAGTGCTTAGGCTCACAAACCATTAAAAACAACCTGAAACAGTAAGTGAGAAGAAACTGAGCACATGAAACACTTTTGAAGGTTGAAGTAAGGCACAGGACAGCTTCATTTATCAATTAACCTTTTAATTTTTATTACATAATGTATAAACAACACTTGGGGGAAAAAAAGAAGCAAAGAGTAACAGGTCTAGTTTAGCAGAACACAGTGTAGCCTAGCACTAAATGAAAAGACCATGGACTTGACCCAGTAAGTAGAAGGGGTGTAAAAATAACTGCCAGTGTGCAGATTTAATCAGTCTTAAACCAAGACTCAGTCCTCTCCTGGAATACTGTTTACCAAGTAAGTTGTCTGTACTGCAATCCTTCATCATAAAGGATCCTTAAAAAGGGTCCTACAATTCTTTTAAGAAAAAAAAAAGGTAGCTGCTTACTATTAATTACAGATTTCTGAATCATCCTAGTCAATTTCAGCATTCACCAGTAAATGCTTCAACAGAACTGCAATTAAATACAGACAAATCCAGTAGAGGCCACTCATGAGTAGGTCAGGCTTCCATTTTGCTAAATTAGGAATTTGACAGTGAAAATTTATTAAGTCCTAATCTAGATCATACTTTGGGACTGTAGAGCCTGAAAACATTGCCTTTTAGTCTTAACATTCATAATAAGGGATAACAGGCATATTTAAGAGGTACGCTTACTGATCAGACTAACCAGTCTCCATTAAAACATTACAGCACACAAATGTCTAAATAAGCAGGGGAAGGTATTTTTGCCATAGATTTGCTGTGCATGTGTTCAGTACCTAAATCTAAGAGTGGTAGAGTCCTAGGAAGTAATAAAATAGTGTTAATGGCAGTGGTGGGCTTGGGGATTTCTTGAATCCTAACAGCATACTGACTAGTGTACTTGACAGAGGCACATAATAAACAATCCCTAACTGGTTACAGATGGATTGAGAATAATATAGAACACCCTAATCTGTGTGCATACAACTTTTGGAAAGATTAGTCTTTTGTGTCTTTACCTTTAGACAAGCTTTGCACATTATTTTAGACAGTAAGAGCTTTATCCGATAGCTCCTGAACTTAGCAATTTTTGAAAGCTTATTTGGCTACTTTGATTTTCCCTTCAATCACAACAACCCAACAGTGTAAATAACCCTGCAGCACACTTAGAAGGTGAAATGTACACAGTGATAGCTTATTCAGACACCTGCATCAATTTCACATTTTCCTGGAACTGAATGGTCTGGTCAAATCAATATCCTCTAAATTATGTTTTAGGTTCTATTCACTCTCAAGTCTAGAAGGAAAAAACCCTTTGTCCATTTCCTCCACCAATAAAGAGCAGTTTACATTTTGCAAGTGGCAGTAAATACACTGATGGATTGGCCACACTGGAGAAAATTTCCATTAGACCTGAGAACATCTGTTACAGAAGTCTCTTCACTCAAAAGTCATTTGAAGACAACTGGCTCTTGGAGACCCATCTGTAGTCGACAAAACATACTATTTTCAAGTCATATAGCAGAAGAGTTCCTACTGTAGGAATATTTGTTTTGTCAAATTCTGCCTCACCTATGCAATTATAAGCACAGATTTCAAAAGGCAGTCACAGTTCACAGTTTCTCCAAAAGATTTAAAAGGTCACTTGGCTCTTCTTTAATCAGGGCTTTTTTTTTTTCTTTCTATTATCAGCTTGATTACCTAACATGAGCAGAGACATATGAAATTAATTTGTTGTCATTTACACGTTACTAGAATTCAGCATAGGATTGGAAATTTAAATTTTCTGGAGAAGGTAAAAACATGCAGGGAAAACTGGAAGACATAGGTATTAGCTTGTGCTTCAACTCCTAGTACCCAGCATATCTCATTCTTCTTTAAATGTAAGAAATTAAAAGCCTAAAATGCCAAACCATACAACTTAATAAGGCCAAATCTATTTCTTAATGATAGCCACTTACATCCACGAGTGTCTCTGATCATCTGCTTTCCAGTTAATCCATTCAGTGAAGGAATTTATCCTGCTACAACATGATTTCTATAATTTGCATATTCCTTACAAAGGGGTGAAGAAAACCTTTGGGTTTCAAGTCCCTATCTATCCAAACACAAAAAGTAAAAGCTACCTCATTCAAGATGTATTAAACCAGACTTATACTCTTGATGTAAGTCTACAAAGTAGAAAAAATACTGGAAGAACAAAAAAAATTGCCACAAGTTGTATGAAACTACAAAGTTGTACAAGTTTTGAAAAGCATACAAAAGATTTGCATTTTCATTTCTTTTACATCAACATCATGGTTTACCAAAATCTATATATTCTTGCACCAAATTGCTAGTTTGACAGTCAACTTTTCTACAAAAGTGTATGTATGAAGTATTTAGTTTCATCAGTCCCAGACTGTTACTAAAAAACTGTACATTTCAATATTTAATGCTACTGACTTAATAATTGAACCCATTTACCTGTGTTTACAAAGCTTTCATGTTTGCCTTACAGCTTAAAATGTCAATTTTCACTAAAGTTAGAGGTAACACTTCAGACATATTTTACACTAGATGCAAAAAGAGCTTAAATATCAGGCTAATGATTCCCCAACCCAAAGGAATGAAAAGCATTTGAAGCTTCTTCCAAATGCTCTTGCATCTGAAAAGGCCAACTTCCAATATAATGCAGCATTGTGATATCCCCATGGTTTCCCTCTATGGATCCATAAATGTTTCAGCAAAAGACATCAGGGTCCTTCATTCTTCCAGTAGAACAGTGCACAGTGAATCCTCTGTGTCAATCAATATCGAAGCTATTGCCCCATCATTGAACTCAAAAGACGTTCCTCCATCCACAACCATACAAGCATCCCAACAACGGGAACGGACACAGACTCTGCAAAAACCCAACAAGTAAGTTATTACAAAATAGCTTAAAAATTTAAGTATTTCACACAAGCAATTAACAATAAAACTGATTCTGGGACATTCTTTTGCTTGGGTTAGTAAATGCTTAACCTCCACTTAGCATGGTACTAAGCACTAGAACCCCCCAAGTTATCAGTTCTTTGTATGGACTTAAGAGTCCAGAGAGGACTGAAGGACTTGGCCAATGGAGCCTATTGCTCCCAGAGTCTGAGCACAGCCTATAATATAACACTTGGTGTTGTAATTTTTAAAGAAAGCTACTGATGATCCCATTTAACTGTGATTTACTTTATCTTCACAGAAAGGTTTACCATTAATTTAAGATTCTAATATGTGGTCTTCATATTACATGAAATACATATTTTCAAGTAGCAACACTTGAGATTCAAATAACTTGGACATTAATGTAATTTATTTTGTTACATTAATCATTCAGGAAGAGGAAAAGTAATTACAAACAAAAGCTCAAGGTCAGGATGCTTGCCAGGCAACTTCAAGAACTGCAGCATATTATTGTCAATACTGGAGTCTGACTATGCCATATTTCATAAGTTTAAATCTAATCTTACAAAATGTAAGGTATCTCTTTTAGAGCTGGATAAGACAGAGTAAAGAATTTGGCTCAGAGCTCCTTTAGACATTTGCTTTGATACAAAACGTTGAATTTACATTTAATTGTAACTGAAATACTGTATTGCTTTCAATATTTTCCATGTTATTGTTTGTATGTTCAGTTATTCTGATCATATAACTAATGGCTGTACGTGTTTATATTTAACTGTGGCAAGCTCCACGTATCATAAAATCATTTAAATCGGGAAAGATGTGCAAGATCATTGAGTTCAACCATTAAACAAGCACTACTGAACCCACCACTATGTCCGCAGATGCCATGCCTTCATGTCTTTAAATACCTTCAGGGATGATGATTCCACTACTTCATGGGCAGCATGCTCCACTGCTTTACAACCCTTTCCATGTTTCCTAATATTGAATCTAAACCTCCACTGGCACAAGTGCCCTAAGTTAAAATTATGAATTAGCAAATAATTCAGTTTGGAAATGTATTTAGTCCAACCTTCTGCTCAAAGCAGGCTTTACTTAAATGATGGGTTAGGTTGCTTAAGACCTTGCCCACGTCTTTGAGCCATCTCCAAAAACAGTGATAAGACAATCTATAGAGACAACTTGGTCAACTGCTTGACTATTCTCACTGTGAAAATTTTTTTTCTTTAATCAGAATCTCACATCCTATAAAATTATGGCTGTTACATCATACTCTGCTCTGAAAAGAGTTTTAACTCAAGTCTCCTCTGAAACCATACTTTGGTAGCAGAAGACAGCAACTGGATTCCCCCTTAGGCTTGTCTCCTCCAGGCTAAAGCGAAGCACTGTTTGAGTCTTTCCTTAAAAATCACTTGTTCCGGCCCCCTTATCCTCCCAGTGGCCCTTTCCTGAATTCACTCCCGTTGTCAATGTCTGTCTGTCTCTCATACTGAGAAATGGCACATATCCAAAACTGGGCACAGTGAGATTCTTTTATTCTGTAGGATTGTGTAGGGATCAAACATTAAAAAGCTGTAACATTACTAGGAAACATTTTCATCCTGCTGTTACAAGAATAATACTCAAGTCATTCAAAGCACAAACTGGATGTTGAAACACTTCAAGGTAAAGTCCTGGATTGCTCATACTTTGACAGATACACAGAACGAAGTAACTCTCTGCTATTGCAGCCAACACTTACTTTGAAGAGAAGCCACGCTGACGGCTACTTGAGAAAACTCTGTTTACAATAGGCTCTCGAACACTGAAAAACATCTTTGGTTCCTCTGGACTGTAGAGCAGAGACTCATTGTAATCATTTGTTACTGTAAGCAGAGGAGTCAGCCATTAGTTTTTCCAGAGAAAATTAGTTACTCTGAGAAACACACATTCCTCCAGGGAAGACTAGCTTCTCTATCAAGAGGGAACATGAAGTCTTGACAGATGTTTAATAGTCTTTACATGCAAAAAAATTACTTTTAGGGAAGATTCCTTTCAGTTCTACTGCATGATGAACACTCAATAGCTCTCTTCTGGTGATTAAATACTAACTGTTTGAAATTTTAGGAAAACTGAAATTCTCCTGAAGAGGATATACAGAAGTCTAAAGAAGTGCTTTTATTTCAAGTAAGACATTGTTTGCCAACTACGCTAATTAATGTCTGTAAGAAAGACTATTACTGCAAGAATGCTAAAACATGAAGTTGAGCGGTACAGAATACAAACAAAATGAACTGGCCAAAGATACTTTAAAATAAAATCTTGCCTTTTTCCACTAACCTTTCTGTACCAGTTCTGTGTTCAATGGCATATTCAAACTTCCGTGCTCTTTTGCTGTTGAGCCAAGAGAAAGAGCCCCAGTTAGACAAATGCATCTTTACATAAACTTGGCTAATAATGCCACATTGTTCACTCACCAATCTTAAGGATCTCTTCAACAGCTTGATGTGCAACCTTGTTAATATTATAGGACCTAGACACAGAAGAAGTCTTGTTTGCTAAGCAGTACAACTTAGGACAAAAACCAAGCAAAACCAAAAAATCTTGCACACTGATGAAAAACTAAATTCAGCATTTGGGGAGGGAAAAAAATGCTATTAAGTGTGAGCTGATAACAGTTTATTTTTTAAAAAAGTCTTAGATCAACTCTTGTTTTGGCATCTACTTGTGGCCTTGTAAACCTTAAAAATCCATTAAGTGAGGTCTTCAGGAAAGAAAAGCATGGGATATAGTCTCCTTGTCAACAATCCCCCTGCCTTAAAACCCCAATAACTGCAGAATTAAGTCTGCATTAGAAAACAGAAGCATGACAGTTCTAGAGGTTGTGTTCTTACCTTGTCTATTCAACCCTTGCTAACTGATTTACTCTCTTAGTTCTCATCTATGAACCCAACACTTCTTTACAAATATTTCACCTCTTTATTTATTCTTAAGGTGTGGTCTTGAATCTCACAAGAACTGGTGTATACAGAAAAGAAACAGATCAGACACTTCTGCGTATGACACATTTGGATGAACCAGTCAACATAGCCTCAGTCTGAACTAAGTCAAAACTCCAAAAAAAGTCTCCCTCCTCTGCCCAGGCTCCAAAGGGAGTAGGTGCTAACCACAGCCACTGTGCAGCAGTACCATGAAGATCTCACATACAGCTGTGTCTCAACACAGCTTAAGACCCTGAGTCCAGCATTTCTGTCATGGCAGTAAAACACCTCAGACTGGAATACAGGCTCACTATGCCCCTACCTGACCACAGAGCTGCTGAGCATGGTTGCCCAAGGCTCTCTCTCTTGCACTTACTGCCTAAATGCAAGCCTGAGCAGACACTATCAAGATATCCTTTTACACACATTTTGACAGCTACAGAAATCACCTGGACATTTAAATGTCCCTCAGTCCCAGGAAGTCTGAAATTTCAGGACAGCCCCTAGACAACATGCTAAGGGAGATCACTCACTGAGGCTTGGCCTCAGTTTAGAGAAGTCCAGCAACACATACTCATCACAGCAAGGAGAGGGAAAATCCTGGAGCTTGGTCCCTGGTTCTGGGTTTGCTCAGCACAGACTGTATAAGCAAATGAAATGCATAAGAACCATACTGAATTAAGATTGTACTTTCCCGAGGTACTGAACACTAGGAAAGTTTCCCTAGCAGTCTGCCAATTTCACCCTTGGCAGGTTCCAGGACTAAGCTATGCTGCCTGAATACAAAATTCTGAATTACAATGAAGAGAAAAACCCAGTAACCACGGTTACAGCATGAATACTCATTTTTGAATTTCATTAAAAGCTTCTGTTTTAGTTATCTTAGCCTGCCACATAAATGCAGTGCCTATAGTACAACTTTAAATTATGAGCACAAACACATCTCTCGCATCTCAAAATTAAATTGATTAGACTTTCATGCAGTGCTGCAGCATGTTTAAAACGAAGTTTAAATAATTTATCCCTCTACTTAAGCTAGCACAGTTCTATGTAGAAATGGCCATCTCTGTTTAAGGGGAGTACTTTGGCAAAGAGATTGTCCCCTGTCAATTAAATATGAAAGAAACAGGAGGCTTTAAAGGGGAATGGACAGTAGATGTGCCAGAGAACACTTAACACTGTTTCCAAATACATGTTTTCCAATTCTTCTTAGAGCTTAGATTTTTATAAGTTTACTGGGCTACATCATCTAGCATTTTAATTTTAGCCAACAAGAGTAGTCCATAGATCACCCCAGTATAGTCTCAGCAAGTCACAGCAGAATCTCTTTCCCCCACCACTCCCAATCATTCATCTTCACGTGTGGCATGCCACATCTTTCACTGAAATTACACATAAGGCAAACCTTTGTCTCAGTGCCACAGCTCCTCACCCTTTCAAGGCTTCTCTCCACACCCACAAGTAATGAGTGCCCTGCTCTTCTCATACACCTAGAACAGCTCTGAGCCATACTGAGTGACAATATCAGACTGACTTACCCACAGCCCAACAGAGCCTCAGTAAGGACAAATAGGTTCATCTAGCTTATCTGAAATGGTATTTTCTGTCAAAGCAGCAATGGGTACTCACCATGCTTTTGATCCTGTTCCAGTACACACATTAAGCCCTGAACTCTTCTGTTTCTCCCAAGGACCATCATCAACTGATATTTCGTAATAGGAGGCCCTATGAAGCGAGAATTTAAAACTGGGTTTGCAGGACTTAAAGTTCTCCCTGAATAAGACAGAACACACAGCCTTATCAGGCACGTAACAATTTAGAGGGGCTACTTTCAAATCTGGATCACAATTTCACAGGGTTTGTACACAGTTTCCCATTTGACAGCTACTTCTGATTCACGATTTTATAGCAATTTTTACAATGGACTAAAATTATTTGTAGCATGAACTTTTAGGCACTTCTTGTGCAGTCACTTCTCATGTTAATTTATGCACAAAACCACCTCTGTGGTTCATCTGTAGGGCTTGCTGGACCTACAAATAAAACTATAAATAATTACCCTTCTTGAATAACTGTAGTACAAAAACCGTGTTTATGCTATGATTGGGTCTCAAATTATGTCAAGGAACACTGAACACTTCAACATCCATAAGTAATAGCATGACTGAACCTGAATGCTTGATCACTTCTGTAATTAAAAATCCAGTGATTCTTCATGAATAGCTTTACACAATCAGACTTACATTTCTCTCCAAATTAATCCTAAAACTCAAAAGTACTAGGTCTTGATGTACAACCATCTCCTGCACGTTACTGTTCATCTGTCAGGGGATTCCTAGTGTTAGGCCTAGAGACCAAGTCTCTCTCTACAAGGTTCAGAATACCCACGAATATATTTATGAACTTAACTTGTTGATATTCATAGTGCCCAATTCAAACAGTGTGATACAGGCTTCAGATTAACAGGTATCATCCCAGAAATGCCCCATTCTCTGTTTTATGCATGACTGAGTTTCACCTTTCTTAGTAAACAGAACTTACTGAGCTATTATTTCAGTCAGGATCCACTAAAAACAGCTCTTGGCTGTTAGGTCAAGCAGTATATACTCTCAGTAACTAAGGGCATGTTATGTAATCACTCTTGAGAAGATGGGGAGATTAGAGACCTGGAAGTAAATTAAGAACACAGGTGCACAGCTAGATTCAGTTTAATGTAATTTTTGCAAGCTGGGTATGACAGGTTTTCTAGGGGTTTTTTCTTCAATTTACTTGTTTTCATCACTGACAGTCAGAGTAAGTCCTTAAAAGAAGCTCCTAAAGTCATTTTGTCCGAATAAACAGCAGACCTGTATATTGGAAACTAACAGAAGATTCATCTTCATGACATTTAAGTCTTCAAGCGTAAGGTGCTATTAACACCATACTTATTTCTAGAGGTTTGTTTCTGGAGATACTGTGTTCCTCAGTGGTTTTCAAATACAAGAAGAAACAAGAGAACAGTGTACTTGTGACACCCACAGCATCGGAAAACAGCTTAGTGTTCCTCTATCCCTGCACATTAAAAAAACTTCTTAGAATCTTGATAAAATTAGGTTTGATTTAGTAGAAAGCAGGATTTGTATCTCTTTGAGATTAATTCCCTCTGCCAGTCTGAGGCTGAAGTCCAGAAAAAAATAAAGCACTCTTAGAACATTTATATTGTTTGCACCAGAAAGCAGTATCCCAAGCACTGTACAAACACAAGCTGTTAAAGTGGCTTTTCTATTGTTGTTTTTGTTTGGGGCTTTTTTTAAAGATAAACAATAAAGTGAAAACAGACATAAAATACAAGTAAAAGTTCGGTCAAATCCTGACTCATGTCTTTTACCACAGCCCCAGTCATATTCCCTGTATCCTTCTTATTGTTTGGCTGCCAAAAATGCATTGATCTTCAGGACAGAAAGGACAGTCAAATGTATCCTGGAAAAGGCAGTACCATGATTTGATACAAATACTTTTCTTAAACGAAGGAAATTACTATTTTCCATCAATAACAATGTTTATCAATATCTGCCAAAAGCAGGCTTTGCATCTAATAACAGACAGGCAGAAAAAGGAGTCATGATAAAAGCTACTTCTGCTTGATCATGCTAAAAGCTTATGAAAAGATAAGTAAGAAGATATGCAGGAGAAGAGGCAGTTTAAGGACAGATATTTAAATAATCAGTAAAAGGGAAAGAAAAAAGCCAGGAAAAATTAAAGAATAACCAGAGAGGAGGCAGAAAACCAGAAATTAACATTACTGCACTTGAATCTTCGAAAATACACTTTGTAATCAGCGATAATACAATCAGCTTTAAATATTTATAGACTAGAACTGAAATTTGACAGTAAAATCTCATCACTGAGTGCCCACTGCAATGCCATAAAAAGAAATTAAGTCAGTTGTGCCTTGCTGTAACAACAAACAGTCAAACGTACCTGGATGAAAGAGATTCCCCAATGAAGACTTCATTGAGTGCTCTCACTGGTAAAAGATGTGGACCAGAAATATCAGACCCTGCAGATATCAAATATAACAGTTTTGAATCATGAATTTAAAACACAAGTTTTCAAAAACCATTCACAATTCATTGGCGGACAGATTCTGCTTTCTGGATTTGCTTTCTAGACTTAACAGTCCATTTTCTTCAACGACTCATTTCTTCACTGATTTACTCTGTGGCCAGTCACTGTCCTTTACTGGAGACAACAAATATTTAAACCAAAGTCAGCAATGACACTTAAGTTCAGACACTTTTCCCTGAAAAGTCACAGGCAACCAGGCAGAAGAAAGTCTTCTCTTCTGTCAGTCACTCTTCCAGCCAAGTTAAATTCACTGGCAGTGACTTAACAGACATTTCTGATGAAGTTCAGAGAATTAACTTCATACCAGAAGGTAGTTAAAGGGGATTAATAAATGTTCATGTTGACAAGGACCTCTTAGTGAGCAAATGCAGTACTGGACACAGGTTAGGCACAAAACCATGCATCTTTCAATCCATCATAAAGAAAAGAGCTGAAGGTGTTAAAAAATTATCTACAGACAGATTCTCACTTCTAAGGTCTTATTTGCTTGCCGGTAGTCCAAGACCAGCTTTTACAACCCTCTATTAACCTAACTTTAAAGGTAGCATGTATACACAAACACACACACATGCTCAAGTAGTTACAGTAACTGTAAGAGAAAGCATTTTAGAAAAGATCAGGTATTTTGACAGCAGGTATTTCAAATACTAAAACTTTTATAAGTGCTTATCTTCTATTCCAAGTTATCATAGCAAAGTGATTACATTCTTGTCAGATTTTAACCTACTTTGATCCTGGAATCTTTCATTTATGTGAGCCCTGCTGTGTTGCTCTTGGCTTAGCTGTTGTTCATGTAAATCCACAGGGGTTGTGTTAATCCCAGTTCCTTCAAGATACAGTCGGATTCTTTGCCGCCACTGCCACCTAAGAGAGGACAAAGAAGTCGGTATGAAATATTCATTACAAAACTAGATAGGATCTGAGAGTCTTCACTCTCAAAGCAGAACATCTTAAGATTAGGAGCTAAATATACTCAAAGTTGTATTTCAAGTTTTATAGCTTCCACTACAACTTCTAAATTTAGAAAGTTAATAATACTAATTGTAAATTCTTTACATTTACCAGTTTGCTACCTAATGTTATTTTGTATGTGTAAAATAAAAGGACACTGGCCAAAAGTAGCCCACAGAAATGGCATATAACAAACTCTCCTTTTTAGGCATATGATTCTAATATGTGAATGAATAACTGATACAATGCTTTCGAGAATAAAGAGATCTCAAGAATTTACAGAAATACATGCTGTATTTTTAACATATTTTGCCTGTATTAGTACATGTCCAGAAAAGCAGCTCTATGCATCCCTTTTTATATAAGGCCCTAAGTATCTTCTCATTTTAACAATCCCTCTGGGCCTAGGAATTTAGGGTGCTTAAGAGGAATGCATTTGCAGCAAGAGAAGGATATAAAAGCCATGTTACAACATTTGGATTTTTTTTCCCTAGAAATATCAACTCCTTTTCCTCTTAAAACCTAAGATATTTCATAAAACAAAATAGCAATAGTTTTGACTAAGAAAGCAAATCACAAGAAAGTGTTAGGAGCACATCTTTTCCCTGTTCATACTGTTGATATCCAGGTGACAGTAATGAGTTTTTCCTAAAACTACTAGAGACTTATGCTTTATATGACTATACTACTAGTTTTTCCTCTTGTCATCTTTATAGAGACTCATTTATACACCCTATCTGCCCTTAAATTTGATGATTTTAGATAGTCACACAGAAAGCATGCAGTGAGTATCACTATAGTAGCTTCCTTACAATGTTAATGTCTAGAGCATGTCACATGCCCTACAGAATTAGAAAATGGGACTGCACTCCTATTAATGCCCCTATTCTTAGAACCTGCTACACCACTGACCACCAAGATAAAAAACATGGATAATTTGATAGAGTTTGTCCTTTATAAACCAATAGTATTGGTTGTCTCATGGATTACACGGTCCATGTTAACACAGATTGTTGCACTGACTGATACGTCAGGGATAAGGAGAAAAAACAATTGCTCTTTTCCAGTTTCTGGCAACTTACCATCCACTACAACTCCAAGATACCAGAAGCCCTTCCAGATAAGGATTCAGTTACCCACCTATTCCAAAGTTTGCTTAGGGCCAAACAAATCTAAGAACTCTCAAATGAAGCATCTGCTCATGTTCTTGCTTAAGAATAAAGTTCCTATTATTTCAGGAAAATAATTAGAGAAATCCTTTCTGTTCTGCTCTGGTGAGGTTTCAGCTCCACAATGAGGCATGTCAGCAACAAAAATATAACTTTGTTTTCAATAATCAGAATTGCCAAATGTCAGGGGAGGTTATCTGAATAAGCACTATGAGATTTACTTAAGCGAATTAGCATGACGGATACTAAAAAGCTTCTGTTTTCTAAATCTTAGAATGTGAGTTGAAAGTACCTGTTCCTTTAGCAATACATATTGAAAGTCCTTCAGTATTTATCCTGGCAACTGTATCCATTTAATTTCAGAACTTTTCTACAGCTCAAATACAGTTACACTTCAAGTCACAAATTTAATATGCTAGAAGTATTAAAAAAAAAATCAATTGCTATACACTTTCACATGAGTGACTGATTTCTTTTTGGTGGTTTTTCATAAGAAAAATATTCTGGAAAGTTATTCTACTACAGAACAATGTCTCTTCTTAAGTAGTTATTAAAAACTCTTCCCTAGTCTGTCGTCTAAAATTCAGCTTCTTTTTAAATTGAGTGAGATTATTCTATTTTAGTATCTAGTACTGAAAACATCAAGCTATATTCAGCATGAAGAAATGTTCTGCTTTACACTAATCTGTTGGCAAAATTTAAACCACTTAATCTTAATCACCAAAACCCCAAAGGCAACACACTGACCATTTCCTAACTGTACGTGTTTTATTAGCTTCTTATGGCCATCACTGTACTACTCTGTACTACTCTACTATGTTTTTGAGTCCTTGTCCTAGGGTGACTTTATGATGCTTGTATCCCCAGTTGTCTGTTCTGTTTATGCTGGATATTGAGTTCTGCACCTTTGGGACAGGTTCCAAGANCAAAGGAGATTTTCCTCCCAAACCAGCTGGGGGAGAAGGAGCTTGAATTTGCTTTCTAGAGGAGACCACTTCAAAAGTTTTTTCCAAAATTTGCCCTACACCAGGACAATCCTAAAATACATAAACCAATATACCCCTTTCAAGAATGCAGTTCCTCATTTATGAATTTGCTAAGTCAGAAGTGAAAATCAATTACTGCAGGTCATTCCAGAGGACTTTTTGCTGGAACTGGCAGTCAGTTTTATCATTTGTATTCCAGTCTCACTCTTGACCACAAACTCATTTTTCAACATTATAAACATCTATACAGAATTCACAATTTGAGCCATCAAGATTTTATGAAGCTTCACCTGCTCCTTAGGAATTGCACATGATTAGGTGTTTTCCAACCCCTGTATGTTTTTGCAAACCAAAGATCAGTGAATCCTACCTGAACTCACCACGATAAAGCTTCTGTAGTGCTTCAGGAAATGAATGTGTGTATCTCACAGGTAAGCACAGGTGACCTTCTGATCTGGTAGCAAAAAATGACAACAAAAATGACAGTATTACTGTTCAGATTTGGTACCTTTGGAAAACATAACGAAACAAATATCCCTATGTGTTACCTCTAGCAAAGCTACACTTCTTAGACATTTTGAATCTCTGCTATTCTTGCACAGTACCACATCAGCAACAAGACACTGCCCTCAGCTCCTGGAGTCTGTGTGTCTGAGACAGGATATTTCTCCCATACTTCCTCTAAAAACTGTCTGCCCAGCTAATAATCCTGCAGGAGTATGTAAACGCTAATACAGCTCCTGTCACCATTCTAGGCAAGCAATTAAAGCTTAATAAACCTGGCAAGTGAGAAAAAAGAACTTCATCCACTTACACACAAGTTAGCAACACGAACAGCTACACAACATGTCTAAGATCAAAAGAATCTCATGTCAAATCTAGAAGATAAACCCCTTCCATGAGTAGCATGTCCCAATTTGAAGGCACTTGTTATTTGAACTCTACTAGTCAGACTTGATAATGCAGAATAGCTACTCAGAGCATTTGAGAAGTTTTAGAAGAGAAGGTATTAAAGGAATTAAACCTTTTGACCACCACTTTATACACTAGGAATAAAGTAACTGTCAATATCAAAAGCAGGAACCTAAATCTGAACTTCTGAGCAGGCAGAGCCTTGGTGAATTCTGAGTTTCACTTGCCATCCATTTGAAGGTTGTACTAACCAAGCAGTACTAACACACTGCATCCACTGAGCTGTAATATTGATATGGGCAGGTGGGTGCAGCTTGTGCAGAGTTTATAATAGGACAGCTAAGTGCCAACAATTGGCTCAGGAGACTGAGTTTACTGAGGTATCTCATGGTTTACATTAAGAAACCACAGCAAACTTCTGCATCTGAGGCTCTACTGGATTCACCTTGTTCACAAAGAAATTCACAAAGAAAGAAAAAAGTTTCTGTGTGTTCAGGCACCACACTTAGCTGCTTTTACCAAGTCCTTCTTTCTAAGTTCAACACTGCCATCTTTAGCCTCAAATTTCTGGTTAGTAATACAAGTTAACTAGCTGCAAGTGTTGTTACACTGGTGTGTGAGAACATTTGTGGCAGTGTAACATAGTCATGCTCGTCCAGTACTACTTAATGTCCTCTCAGGTGGGACAGGATAATTCCTTGTGGAAACTTTTCTAAAAAAACAACAGATTCCCTTGGTATCAACAACAGACGTTTATGTTGTCAAATGCTACAGGCATGCCTCATGTACCATGAAGACAGATGCACAGCGTGTCTAATATTAAATAAAGCACTGCTTTCCCAAATATATTTTTACCTTTCAGGATCAGTATTTATTCCGATAACTGGTTTAAATTTATCAAAGACCTTACTGGCTGCCAACAACATTGTACCATCACCTACAGAAAAAAAATCCAAAGTTAGTTTCACTTCACATTCAAGTACCCCAAACAGAATGTAGTCCAGCATTAGTATTATGTGCATTTATATCAACAACAGATCAGGCAAGCTGGACAAAAATTACAATGGGACAAAACTACTGAGACCTTATCAAGTAAGAGTAGTGACAACTACTCTTAAGAGTAGTGACAACCAAATTTGAGATGGAAAACATGAAAAACATGACTGGAAAAAGTACAATTTAACTGACAGCTATACATGCCCAGGCAATTGAACATGGCAGAAGCAAGCTTTAAAAGAGATTTATGGAAACTTCTGTATGTTTATCAGCAGGTAAGAGAAATTCTTTAACAAAAGTGAATTTGGGAAGTATTGCTAAACAAAGCCACAGGAGACAGGAAACAAAACCAAATGTTACTGTGAATCACATAAAAACAATGACTTTAGCTTCACCCCAGTTGTCCTCCTAAAAGGCAATTTAAAGGTCTTATTTCGCCCCAAACAGGCACACTTTGAAAAGAAGTCTTAGGTAAGTAGAAATCTTGAAAGTAGAAATCCTTAGATGTACTGGTTTATCCAGATATTGGTAATTTTTCCTGTCTGTTAAACAGAAAGAAAACTATAACCTCATTCAGTCTTTGCATGAAGATGTAAGCTCTGAACAGCGTGAAGACATAAGCTCTGAAAACTTCAGATGATGTATCACTTCCCAGCTGCTTGCCTCAATCATGAAAAATTTTGCAACAGACAAAATGGCACTTTAGGGAAGTTCTTCGAAATCTACAAGAGTGTAATGGGATGCTCCAGGAATAAATCTTTCTACCCATTCTTCATGGTGATCAGTGCCTAAAGGCAAAACTGGACTAGTGGGAAGAGATAAGGCTGTGGTCAAGCTTATTTGCCACAGATGAGTGAACACTATGTCAGAGCCCAGCAACACAATGCTGTATTTACAGCATATTCCAAAAAATAACACTGAATGAACTGCTGCAATCCAGTATTAGAAATAAACAATCAGGTTAATCACTCTTTTGGTTCATCTGGAAAACACTGATCAGTGGCACAAGATGCTTAGAAGCTGCAGACTTTTACCTGTACCATCCAACTCGATACACCAGTCACTGGATTAAGTGTGAAAGCAAGAAAGACAGTTTGAGCAAGGGGACCATGAGGTATTATGTTAGTCTACACCTCACATCCCAAAAAACAATGAGCAGGTTTTAGGGCTACATAAAATCACAAGACATCAAGCATTTTATCCTCTTTAGCTGAAAACTATAGTAAATTTCACAGTCCATATCGTTTCACACATGAAAAACTTTTCTAGTGGCCTTGCAATGGGATTCACTTCCATGGGCTACAATGCATGGGCCACTGCTTTTTTGTCAGAGTTTCTGACAATTAGTAATTTGTTTTCAGAATGTGCATATTTTCAGTTGCTTCAAACACTGCAAAATATTTTTGAGAAACATATCTATGAAAACATACTGAAACAAATACTTCCATAAAATCATACCTCCTGCTGATATAACAGCATCTGCCCACCGAACTGTCTCTTCATTATACTCTCGACGCTTAACAAGACGAACTTCTATCCTTTCGTTCCTGTAAAGTTCAGAAAAGTTTCAATTCTGTCCTGTATTGCTCCTTGTCACAGCCTTCCAAAAAGTTGTCATGCAGCTAAGGAGCAATTAAGAGTAATATTTGGCTTAAAAACCTTTGACACACAAATCCTGTACTACTTTCAAGATGATAATAGAACATGCTAGTCAGCTGAACTGAGCCAGTTCACATGACAGTTTTTTCAGGAATGACTGTCCATCTCCACCCCTTCTCTTTTCAGTACTCCTATTTTATTAGCATTTGTAACACGAGGCTTCCTTTTGTTTCACGCATTCCATGGGTATTTTGCACTGTGTCTGAAATCCTCAGCATCCATACATCCTTACCGTAAGCTGTCTACAACATGCTCCACATTTTTTGTATGAATGCGATGTCGTTCCAGCAGACCAGCATAGTTAGATCCCTTCAAGGCAAGCTGTAAGACACAAATGGTTTTTGTAGAAGCAAGTGCTCTTGAGCAGTGCAAACAGAAGCTATAAAAAAGCATTTTCTCGCAGCAGAGATACATTTTTATAAGCCTTCCATTAATTACACTTCTATATCTACAGCAGTCAGGTTATATTGACTAGTTCATTAAGTTCATTAAATGAATCAAATGGCCACAGGAGTAAAGAATCACAGACTACACAAATATGCAAACAAGCATACTACATTGACTTCCATGCAACTTCAGACACTTTGCTCCTCCTGAATCTGCCAGCTGATTTAAATTCTACATGAATCCATACAGTTACACTAACTATACTTCTGCCATGTACTGAAGCACCCAGTTAACTCAGAATTGTGCTGTAGAGAAGACAAACAACAGGAAAAGCAACAGGAATGACAATTAAGAAAACAGAGCCTGAAATACCTACAGCATTACCCTTCAAATTGTATTTGAGCTAAAATGGAAGACTGCCAAGTGCTGACAAAGGTGACATATTTTCTGCATCAAAAAAAGCTTAAGGACAACCTACCTACTGCCTTTGATACTGCCCCCTGGATTATACGCCACATTTTTTAAACAAGTTGATAACAATAACAAGACAAACTGTGCAGGTGCTTTCTAGTCTCATTCTTCCTGGAAACTGGAGAATTTGAATACTTAATCTCAACACACTCTTCAGACCATGGAAACATTTTGCAGTTTATATAGATACACTCATAAACAGGCAGGTGAGATTACTGACTTGTTGAAGATTAGTTTTGCAACAAGTTTTTGTGTGAGTAATTCACTCACCATTCGTTCTTTATCTTATTTAGCAAGGGGGGCCCTCGTCCGGGGCTGATACTGCCAAATATGTGTGTGCATGGAGATAAAGAAAGTGAAAGAGGGTGCAAAGGATGTTAAGCAACAGGAGCCTATAAATACATTCATAGTAAAAGTGATCCTGCTTTGAGCACCAGGCTCCTGATGCTCCTTATGCTCCTTCTAGCCTGAATTCATCTACAATTATACTGTCACTGCTTTCTTTTCCCTGAACAGTTAAACACAGAAACAGACCTTCTCCTTGAGTTTGTGTAGAGGAATTAATCTGTGCCAGTTCTAAACAGGCACTTCCAGCAATTTATTCAAGTGCCTTTATTCAAAGTTTTATACCATTCCAAGAGAAAGTGGTGCCAGACAGCCTTGTCTAACCCCATTTTCATAGACTTCTCCACTCCAGAGAACTGGAGGGAAGGGGAGACAACTGTCAGGATATAACAACTACAATCCAATACTCAGGAATGAAATCTTTATTCACCTGACACCCACTCATGTCAAGAAATCCAGCCATGAGCTAGGAAGGTAAGATAGACTCAGCACCAAAGAAGTTCCAGAAAAGAATGTAATTGGCTGCTCTGGAAATGTATTGCTGTTCCACTCGGTGTGTGGAATTGGCAATTAACTTGCAGGAACAAAATCTTCAGGTGGTCTTATAGGTGGGATCAGGAAACAACTTCCAACAGACTCACAGGCTGCTTGGGTTCATCAACAGCACTAAAGGAAGACAGTGGAGTAGCTGCCTGCCAACTACGTATGATCACACACAGACACAGGCATGTGGATGATCAGAGAACATCCAGAACAATACTGCAGATTATTTTTTCAAAGGTTGCTCACATTGATTTACTGGGGTACAGGGTGTTATGTACCAATACTTGACTCACACATTTAAAGCCTTTGCTCCTACTCCTGAGCTACAATGCCTCTGCACCCCGGACACCTCTTGGTCCTGCAGAGTCCATGGTGTTGCACTGGGAACTTGAACGATGCCCCCAGGGAGGGAAAGATTACACAGGGATATGCTAGTCACAGCACTGCCCATTGCTGGATCTGCTCTCAGCCTCCCATCATCCACTTGGAGGGGAAATGAAAACGTAGAAAGCAAAAAAGGAGGTATTTGCCTTCCACAGACATCTGCTGCTGAGCACCACTGGTCTAATTTGCTAGGATAATTTTCAATTGCACGTGTGAAGCACAAATTGATCTTGCTTCACCATAACAACAAGAAATCCACAATCAAACAGTTTCCAAAAACCACGATTACTAAAATCAGGGTTCCTCCAGAAGTATCTGCTGCGAATGAAACAAGCATCTGAAAGCAGAATGCTACGGCAGCATACTTTTTTCAGTGTGCTGATAGTTCCACACAAAACAGAAACCACAAACTACATCCTGAAATTTTATGTACCTCATTTACTTGGCTAATTTTTCAGCATGCTGTCTTTCAACTTGATGGAAGAGAGCTTTTATCTCAGAACAATAACAATGTAATAATTCTGTGTGTGATCATTTGCAGGTTTTTGAGCCACCAACATCAGCAGTAAGCCAAAAGCTAGCATTTCCCTGGCATTACCAGGAAGGAGAGGTATGGGTAATGCCATTGCTACGGAACAGTCTGTTCTGTAACTTACATTTGCCATAGCTGAGTTAAATTAGCTCATCAACAGCTTCAGAAAACAGAAGCAGTTGCTCAGCAAATCTCCTCTTTGAGTTTAGCTCTAGAACAAGTAAGAACGCATTACTAAGCAAGAAAAATGAAAAGTTAGGGCCTTTAGTTTAAATGGCTGTGCTACGTGCTATCTATGGAGTTAATCAATTGCCCTGATTTGCAAAAGGCGCCAGAGATTACAACAGTCTGTTCATCTTCAGCCTCATCTCTCTGTGTTCGGATATTAGTAACTTGCAAGTTCATTTATCTAAGAACTCACAAAGGGGAAGCCTGACTTAGCCTAACCACAGTCAAGTGTATCCAACAAGAATGCTAATCATCAGCTGCTCTCATTTATTCAACTACTCCAAAGAACCAGAGAAGTGCCTAAAATTCTTGTGCTCAGAGGCACACAGTTGCTGAGCTACAATGGCCCTCCAGAGAGCCTCTGGCCAACCCCAAACTTAGGCAGGTCCACCCGAATCCACCAGTCCAGATCTGGATGGCTTTAGAAGATACTCACAGATGGAACCTCTACCACATCTCCAGGCAAACTGTGCCTGTGTCCAAGTCACCCTCACAGTGAAAAGGCACCTCCCAATGTTCAGACAGATGTACCTATATCTCACTGCCTCTGCTCCTGCCTCATATCCAGCACCTGAGTACCACACTAAAACTATGACAAATGCTGCTGCTGGAAAGAGGTTTGCACTCAGGGCAAAGTGTAAGACCAAACTGAGACTAGCACCCCCTTTTTATCCAAAAGAGCTGAAGGCAAAGATCAGGCAGTCCAGCTGCTGTGTGCATGATAACCTCCCTAAAGAGCCTTGAAGACGCTTGGGATATGCAGACAGCATAAGGACAGCCTGGCTCCCAAGCCCAATCATCAGACAGACCCCCAAACCTATGCCAGGCTTGGGTTTTGTCAACTGACTCGTCAAAAAGGCACAGAGGCATTAGATTCTGCATGAAGACAACTTTCAAGCTCTTCTTCCTTTGGAGGAAGCTCTGATTTACAATTAGGCCTGTTAAAATCTGACCTTAATACCACACAAAATAACATGTGTGAATATATATACAAGAGCTATTCTAGCAAAAAGTGCATTAGCATATGAAAACAAAGACAAATCGGACAAAAACACACTCAGGCACAACTTCAGTAGTAGTCTTAAACCTCACAGCAGAAACACAATGCAAAGCAGGCTTCCAGAAGAGCTTGTAGTAGAAAACATACTCAGGGGAACAGAACATTTCCTATGAATGGAGCTATTTTTCCTTTGACTGAAGGAGAAAAGGTCTAAATCAATACCTAAGAATACCTCTTCTTGAATATCCTGGCCTGATCCTTCTTTAAGGAAAGCATGATTTTTCACAAAGTTCCTCTAATAGTTATTTATTCAAGGGACTTTTGCTTGACTGCCTTCCTTCTGTAATCTTAGCCTGCCCCTCTGGCAAAGTCCCACCTCATTTGGTTTAAACTATGGGTCTGCTGTCCTTTAGTAATGTTTGCCTCGCAAACAATGCTGCACAACAAGGACATGGCTTCTAGACACAAATATAGAAGCCAACACAAAGCCAAGTAACATCAGAATACCCACTGTTGTCTACGCATGTGGATTATGACCCTTGATTCAGAAAATGGGAAAAGAAAAGCCATAGCTGAGTCCTACTGGCATTGCTCATTAAGCATTAGGAAAAAAGATTATGTTCTCTCAATACAGTAACATGGATATTGTCTGGAGTGAATTTTTCAACTGAGCACCTCCTGCACGTCATCCTAGTAGAATCACAGAGTGATTTGGGTTGGAAGGGACCTTAAAAATCATCTAGCTCCAGCCACCTTTTTCGGGACAGGGACACCTTCCACTAGACCAGGTTGCTTAGCACTCCACCCAGGCTGGACTTGGACGCTCTGAGGAATGGTGCATCCAAGTTCTCTGGGCAACATTTGCCAGAGCCTCACCACCTTCACAGTAAAGAATTTCTTCCTAATAGCTAAACTGCATCTTCCCTCTTTCAGCTGAAAGCCATTCCCTTCAGCTTATTAATGCACTCACTGACAAAAGGTCCCTCTCGAGCTTTCCTGTGGAGTCCCTCCAGGTACTACAAGGCACAATAAGCTCTCCTCAGAGCCTTCTCTTCTCAAGGCTGAACAGTTCAAACTGCCTTGTCCTCAAGACAGGAGAGGTGCTCCAGCACCATGATCATCTCTGTGGCCCACCCCTAGACTTGTCCAGTAAGATTAAATGGAACTTTTCAGATGTACTTTGGCCTTATATGAATGCATGTATATTCTAATCACTAGGCTTATGTTTAATTTATACAGCACTAACCTTTGTGTAGCCTTAAACTGCACCAGGGTGGAGTTAATGCCTCGGTGTACCAATCACTTGTTTTATGACTGTTGGTCATTCAAGAGTTAAACTAATGTCTGACTAGAAAGAAAGAAAAAAAAAAAAAAAGAACAAAAAACTAACAACAGAAAGCACAGATCTAGAAACAATTACTCTCTCAAATTTCCACAATGAACATGCCCACACATGTACCCCAGCTGGAAAACAAGAACAGATCACTGCTTTACAATCTACTTAATTTCTACAGAAAGAACCACCAAACAATACAAATGGATTTAGAGATCAACAGCTGAATAGAAAAAAAATTTGAATTTTAACCTAAAGGCAAAAATATGATGAGCACTAACATAACAATCTGGTTCTAAACAGAGTACAGTGCTTTAAGTCCTGTATTTTCAGAAACTGTCTCTTGAGATTTAACCACATGTCTCAAGTATAGCCAAAGTCAGTGTTCACTTTTGTTCTGCTTTAAAAGAAACCAGATTTTGACAGAATTATAGAAAAAATATTTTTCTCAATACATTAAGTTTTAAACTAGAAATAGCTTTGAATATAGGACGTATTTCAAGCCATACACTTTTCTTAGCTTTCCTGACTAAACTTGACTTTCATTCAAAACCTCCTAAATCAAAGACTGTCAATCTATATGCAAGTAATTATCCTATGTTCTAGTGTTAACTAGTTAAGACAAAACTTGATTTGTCATGCTAAAAAGAAATGCAGTTTTCCGCACAGGTCAGGCACACACTAAACTTCTGGATTTCTTAGGAGCTCAAATGAAATATTAGGCTTCTCTACTTCAAAACATAAAAATAATCTGCATATAAGTACATGGGATTAAAGCATGGTTCAGCTTCAGAATCTTAGGTAATACAATGCCAGCAACAAAACAGATAAACAAACTGAGCAGCCAGCCTCAGCAGAACTCGCCCAACAGAAATCTCTACCTTGGAGACACATTTCAAGTGTCCCACAGAAAAGAGTCTGCCAGGGCAGGCACAGCAAGCTTGCACCACAACTCTGAATGGTTAGTGTTTTTACCAGCCACCAGCTGGAACTGATGGGGGAGCTGAATTTGGTGGTTGTACACAACAGATACCCAGGTTTGGACATGACATAACTTTCACAATAAGCACAGGACAGCACACCTACCCTCAATTTATAGCAGAAAACACGTATCATTTGTAAACTTCAACTGCTGTATTCACACCTGTGACAGACAGCAAGTTTGCTGTCAACACCAAGATGTGTGGTGCAGCTGATACGCTGGAGGGTGGTGGTGTCATCCATGGGACCTGGACAGGCTTGAGGGGTGGTCTGCATAAACCTCATAAAATTCAACAAGGCCAAGTGCAATGGGCTCTAACTGGGTTGGGGCAATCTCAATACTGATTGTGGGATGAAGGGACTAAGAGCAGCCACGGAGAAGGACTGGATGAAGGAACAGCTGGATGTGGCTCAGCAATGTGAGCTCACAGCCCAGAAAGACACCCCAGGCTGCACCCAGAGCCCCGTGGGCAACAGGGCAGGGAGGGGATTCTGCCCCTCTGCTCTGCTGAGACCCACCTGGAGCACTGCATCCAGAGCTGGGGTCCCTGCACAGGAGGGACAGGGACCTGCTGGAGTGAGCCCAGAGGAGGCCACCAAGTTGATTAGAGGGCTGGAGCATCTCTGCTGTGAGGAAAGGCTGAGAGAGATCTTTAATACCCTTCCTTCCACAGAAGTTGCCTGACTTTTTAAAAGGGGAAATGTGGTCTAATTGTTCTTGCACTAGAACTAGTAAATGCATGATTAGATCTCATAAGGTTTGGCTATAGATAAAGGCTCAAGACAGCAAGGCAACCATATTTAGAAAAAAAAACAAGTCAAGTTTAAGTATTTATTGAAAAAACCCAGGCTTATTGAATAATAATGTTTGATAAATCACTGGCTTAATGTAGCATGTTGACCCTGACCGGCTGAATGCCAGGTGCCCACCAAAGCTGATCTTATCACACCCCTTCACAACAAGATAGGGAAGAGAAAATATAAGGAAAGGCTCAAAAGTTGAGATAAAGACAAGGAAAGATTACTCACCAGTTACCATCACAGACTAAACAGACTGAGCTTTGAGAAATTAACTGAATTTATTATGAATCAAAATCAGGAAAATGAGAAGTAAAACAAATCTTGAAAACATCTTCCATCCATCCCTCCATTTGTCCCAGCTCTCCTGCCTCCCCCCT
Source organism: Rhabdornis inornatus (assembly GCA_013397075.1). Classification (NCBI taxonomy): domain Eukaryota; kingdom Metazoa; phylum Chordata; class Aves; order Passeriformes; family Rhabdornithidae; genus Rhabdornis; species Rhabdornis inornatus. The sequence continues at coordinate 1,044,803 of VWZS01009726.1, forward strand.
CAGTGGAACAGGTACATGAGCATGTGGAATACATTCAGTTCATCTCAAGTTATTTTAGACATTGCTCAAGTAGATGAGCTTTTTCCCCTGCTCCAGCCTGGGGGCTCTCCTCTCACTCGTCTCCGAGAGCAATTACATTTGCACAGTAATATTGTTTCCCCTCTTAAATACATTACCAACCAAGATGATGCTACCACCTCTAAATGGCATGACCTGCGCCAGGGAGGGTCCATCTTGGACCCATCCAGCATCAGCTGTCAGACATGGGGGAAGCTTCAGGCAGCTTTTTACAGAAGCCACACCTGTCCTCCCCCCTACCAAAACATGGCCACAAACCCAATACACTCAACCTTTTGCTAACAACAGGGCCGGTTTCAGCAGAATTGTGTTTGTGGTACCAGTGGATTAACCCATTTTGGGACACCCAGCTCCTTCAAGAGCCTGCAGTCCAGCTCATTCAGACTTGCACAAGTGCTCTGAAACCCTCTCTAAAGCAAACCTTACAACCAGTCTCACGGAGCAGCTGCAGGTCCTGACTGAACTTAAAATGCATTGGCTTCTGATAATTTAATAGCTAAAAAATCCAATCCCCAAAGGCAATGCATTGTTTACAGGAAGGCCTTAATAATGAGTATTCGCTTTAACTACAGCATCAGAGAAACCAATCAGGTTCCTGAAACAAATTTCTACCGTGGATCAGAAGTGTCAAGGCTCAGATTTAAGTTTTCTGTAAGGCCTTGAACATGAATCAAGTTTCTCAATACAAACTACTGTTGAGTTCCAAGTCATAGCACTAAATCAAATTCCTCCTCCCTTCCCAGTCTGGATTATTACATAGTATACAGGCCTCTAGCCACTTGTTCTTAAAAAAATACACTAAGTTAATCTACCAATTTGCTGTCAATCGCTCAGAATTTTTCCCAATATTACTCCTGGCTATTTACTATGTTTCTACCAGTTTGCTGCATCACCCCTCATACTGCAGAAGTCCACTGGGCTACTTTAGCGAGGAATATTTTTTCCATTTATTTTCCTCACTTTCTTCTTCAGTAATTTAGACTCCCCACTTTCATTATACAGTCATGGCAGGCCTTCAAAAGCTGCTGTAGATGAACGTATCTTCTGTAGAATAATGACTGTGAAATATAGATACTGTAGATTTTGTATACCATTACTTCTGTAACAGTGGAATTCACTTGCAACATTAAGTTCCTGAAGTTTTACAGAAATGCTGCTTTAGGGCAAGAGTTTGATGCATACATGAACACAAGTTAAAATGCAATGAACTGTTTTCTAATTGTTCATCCACCACATTAAAGTATTATTGTAATTTTAACCACATCTGAAGAATACACACAGTGCTTTGCAATTCAAAGGGTAATGCAGAGCAAATCGTTGTATAAACAGTGGTAACTGCTTTCTGCACTAACAGATTTATAGAAAGCCTGTGCAATCTGGGCAATTCAATCATTCTCATTAATTCAGCACAACACCAACATGATGCTGTAAATCACAACTAATGAAGTACTTAAAATCAGCATTCAAGTTACTTCCAAGAAGCAGCCTTCTTCAGCTGTATAAAGCATCATATGCTTCGTGACATAGTCCCAGAAGTTTAATTTAGGTGAATTACACTGAAATGCCCTCTTTTTATATCCATTTGCTATATGTGACTGAGTATACTTGAATGGTGTACTGGAAAAACAAATCTTATGGAAAAAATAATTACTACATTGCATTTAACTGTTTCCATCATTTTCCAGACCCCTCTTAGAACAACAACATCAGAGGAACTTTTTAATAAAGCAGATGCAAATAAAGTGACTTAACACTGATGCAAATATATGAAACTTCAAAGGTAAAGATAAACAAATGCACACCATGTTTGTGTAACTTGAAAAGTACTTACACCCATCTCAGTTTCCAGTGGATTAGTTCAAAAATTCTATTTCTGGAAAAAAAGTGTCTTTAGCTTTACATAATCCTAGTGGAATATAACCTGTGTCTTGAATTCTGTATGCTTCTGCATGCTCACTAAACTGAGTTAGTACTTCTCCCTCTTTTCAGGATAAGGTAGAGAACAGTACAGTCCTAATAACTTTACAACACTTCTACATGCTTTGAAAAAGAGTATCTACTGAAAAAATTCACATCAGAAGGTAAGAAGAGATGGGTAGTCTGAATTCAACAGAACAATGAAAAACTCCACATTATCACCTCATTCATTAAGGAAGTTTCTATTTAAAGATACTATCTTCAAATATACCCTGTGCACCTGGATCCAAAAGGAGATACAGGGTTAAATGCCCCAATATTTACTGATTTTCAGAAAAGCAACTTTTTATTAGTTGTCTGCTAAATTACCAGATTTCATTTAAAAATTATAATTCAGTTGAACTTTGAAGTTTGCATATTGCTTTTTTATTCTGCTGCCTTCCTTTGCAAATATCCCAGTGTTCTGAAAATATTTGAGTAGCACTGCCTAAATATAAGTGTTCAAGAGGATCTCAGGCATCAGTATTGAAGCACAGTCTTCTAAACCAGAAATCTAAGAACAAAATACCTGGCTATTTTCCAAAACTGTATCTTCAGGTGGTGGTATGAGAAGTACAAGCCTGTAACACTAGTACCTAGGAAAAGTAATTCAGAAGTGATACTAAAAGGGCATCTTTCACCACTTAATGTAAAAAGAAGCAAAGAATTTTTCAGTAATTAAAAGCAAAAATCTATCACCTATCAAGTTAAATGTAAAACAGTACATTAACCAAAAGAGGGAATTTTCTAAGAGACATGAAATCTTTACTGCACAGGCTAGCAACAACTGATGCTGTACACTTCTAAATTAGGAGCTAGAGGGTGGGAGGATAGTGCTCTGCTACACACATCCCTCCACACACCTTCCACAGCTCTGTGGGGCTGTTTTGGTGCACAACATTGGAGCCCCATCTGAAGCTCACGTACCTGCTGGGCAACACTCCTTCCTTCCTGGCCAGCCCTGCTGAGGATGTTGCCGCTGCCCTATGCATCACCTGTGCGAGTTCACAGTGGCCTCATTCAGGGGAGGTAATATCCTGACAACAGGTTACCTCTTCCCTAAGCAGACACCAGTTTTCTGTAAGACTGTATGAACCTCACACCATGGAGATGACCAGCCCTAGCAATTAGCGGCAGTGGTGTCCAAAAGAGCCGAAACTTGTTCCAAATCTCCAACATGCTCTCTTTCCCTGCTCCAAAGACACATAAACCAGCGACAGAGTATCAATTCTAGTCCACACTGAACAACTTCCTTCCAATTAAGACCAAGACAAACATAACTTTTCATACGGTAAGAAATTTTCAGAGATAATTAGAACTGTGCATGAAATGTATTTCAACAGGTAAATTTTTCATCTTCCCCAAGTACCTTACAGCTGTACAAGTCAGCAACTTATCATATCTGCGCTATCAAACAAAAACCAGAAGTCAGTAAATGAGCTTTATCTATTACTGGGGCATTATAGTCTCTTAGTTTACATAAAGACAACAGCAGTGCTTCCCCTGCATGGATTTACTGACAGTGAAATAAACAGAAAACGAAATAGCCTTCAGTATTAGCTGACTGGATCATTCACTTTTGTAACTAGTCATATTTAGATGCTAATCCCAATAAACCAGGTCACAAGAAATGCAAATTGCTGCCACTTATGCTAAGCAAACTGTCAGGAATTGGGAGGAAGATTACTATAACTTAAAGTTGGTAATTGCAAGTTTTAGAAATCCAATAGCCCCTTTAAATTTCATAAAGGCAAAGAAAATATTTCTTGCACTATATGATGCACAAAATTTACCGATGCAACACTTTTTTTAAAGCTGCTGAGTCATTTTGGAGCATTTTTGTTTTGTGGTGTTAGAAATCCATTTTTATAGGTCTCTCATCTCCCTCCTGAAAAAAGACTCTGAAACTCTCCCTGTGCAACAGCATACAGCATTTAATTACACTTTTCAAACTAGGTCAGAACTAGACTACTAATTATGACATCAGATATGTTTATGTAGAGTTATAAACATATTTTAACAACTTATTTGTAAGCATGTATGAGAATCTGCCGCAAGACAGGTAAAAACAACTGCCTGGAGCAGGCATGTACAACATGCATGTAGAGAGGCAATGGAAGATTTCATCTTTCACAGAAAAAAGGATTATGGAATTGTGACCTTGCAGCTTTGACTTTGCAACATTTCATAGTGTTCGTATAATATAACTCACACTTGGTGTCCAAAAAAACAGGCCACAGAGGGGTTTAAGCTACAGGTGCCCAGGGCCTTTATGGCTTATTAGAAATGCTGACCAGTCACCTTCACTACTGGTATTCTTCTCCTTGGAGGGTACTGTGATTTATACTGTGTATATCATAGATAATGATACATACTATGATCCATATCATATTTTAGTACACACTGGTGTACTAAATGCCAACAATTCATCTCCAGCCTCCATAAACACAGAACAAATCTCATCTCATGAGGATGTGCACACAAAGGCACCATCATTTCTGCATTGAGTTACTTACTGCATATTCAACCTTAATACATAAACATACTGATTGAAACAGCTACGTTCAGGACTCCTCTCCTGTCTTGGTGATCAGGCAGAACCGATTAAGCTCACAATTTTCATTAATTATGCTATACTGATACTCAAAGCTTACAAGTAAAGACATCAGTTATCTTCTAGAAACAGGCAACAAGCCCAGGTATGGTTGCTCAAATCTAAACCTCCAACATTGCCTTGAAATTGAATTTCTGCATTTCAGATAGCCAGTGTCTGGACATATGAAGGTCCGTGACAGAGGATGACAGCACCATTCTTTGCCTTTGGTGCTGGCTCCCTCAAACCACAAGCCTCCTCCAGGATCACCCAAGACTGAGCGCCTGCAATGCCACCCCCACCACCACCAAACACACCGGGGTCAGCCAGCAGCTCTGATCAAGACAAACTTTTCCTATGCTCTTTTGCTTTCACTTTGCCTGTATCCCAGCGTGATACATTTCACACGAACTCAACTCTTACCCTGCCTTCTGTGTGGACCTTCAACACAACTGACCTGCAAACCCAAAGACACTGTGTCTGGGCTCGTTTCTGAGATCAGCTGCCTTGGAGCAGCTCCCAGTCTCCCCAGGAGAAACAGAGACACAGGGAGCATGGACTGCAGCAATCACCAGGAAGCAAAATGCATTGTGTTCCCAAGCTGCCCACAATGGCTCTGCGGGGAAGGACACTTCACAGCAATCACTCTGCTACAAAGTGATTTCTGTCCCCAACAGACACGATAAGAGTCTTCCGAATCCTCATATAATATTCAGTGAGGCTGCCATTAACTCAGTCTGAGGAAAAAAGATCTGAGACCAGAGCCACAGCAGAATGCAAATACAAAAATTTTTACATGTTAGCTAAAAAATTTAAGGAATGGGCAGCAAGGATAATTCCTTTGCTCTCTTATTTTCTATTTCAAAAACAAAGTTCTGCAAGAACTTTTCAATGTGTTCTTGCACAAATCTTTGTATTCCTGCCCATACAGCGAGAGCTTAACTCAATATTGCTACACACGTAGTTAGGCAAGTTGGGTTTTGTCTACCTGGCGACACCAAGTTTTATTGCTGCAATTCCTCACAAGGCAGTATTTTAAGGGGAAAGGTAGATCTTTAAAAAGCACCGGTCCTAGAGCAGAAATTCTAGAACTGTCAGAAATACCAAGAATTATTGCATACCTGTAAATTTTTCCAAAAGGACAAATTCTAAGGTGTTTCTGCAATTATTACAATCACCCACTGAGTTCACAGTTGCTTTTTAAAAAATGCATATCCAGACTGATACAGGTCAAGCAAATATGCAATACAATCAAGCAAAATATGCATTCTTGTGAGAAAAGAAACTGCAGCTACCACTACATGCAGTCATGAGCACCTTAAGGGACGTGCAATGCTGCCCACAGATCCAGTGCCCCAGTCTGGCCTATACAGAAGCAGTTAGGGAAAAGTAACCAAAGAAACGGAGTCTGCTTTTCCTGGGCTACATGCTGAGGACAACCTCTACACTTAGCAACAAGAAATAACTTCTCACAAAAAGCTAAATGAAAAGAAAAAGTCTTACAGTTGAGCTGTGAGAGACCTTTTTTTCCTCTAGCCACCCTATGAAAGAAAATATGGGACACCTCAGTAACAGGAACCTACACGAGAATCAACACAGACTGACATTAAACTTATTGAACTGTAGCTACAGAGTCATACAAAACATGTAAAAAATGTTTGGGCAGGAATTCAATAGGAGGTAGATGACCAACTGAAGCACACAGACATTGCTGTACATATTGTACATTTTATCCCAATTCTTTACAAAGCAAGGCTATGCAGCCAGTTGTCCTTGCTACCCAAGTTAAGCACACGTATAAGTTTAATCTAAATGTTGCAAACTAAAAGAGATCTAAAATATTTCCAGTTGTAAGAGACCAAAGCCTTGATAGACTTCTCAGACACAAACTAACGTGTGGACAAATTAATGTAATAGACTTATTCGAAATAAAGGCATAATAATATGAACTCATGACATGGACTTCAGAGACTGCTGGCAGCCAAAGTAACTCCTGCAGGTACCATCTTTCAGCTCACCGGTGGCAGATGAACACCGGAAGAAGACAGCCACAGGGTAAAGGGAGAACTGGGTGAGTTCACTGAGCATGATGCAGATGAAGACAAGGCACTGGGTGCACATGTCAACTCTTGGAGACGTTTTCCTTAGTACATCTTCAGTAATGGACCTTTACTTTAAAGGTTTCTTAGAGACTAAAGAAAAAGGCTTTTCTAAAAACTGCAACAAGAAGGGTGGATCTGAGAGAGATTTGGCTGTCTGGACGGAGAAAAATACGTAAGGATGCAGTGAGGATGTGAGGCAAGAAAACGGAGGAAACACGAAACAGCCCACTCTGATTAAACAGAGGGGATTTTTCATTGTGCTTTCCTCAGCATGCACTTCTGCAACCTTTATACTACACACAGCCAGAAAAAGACTGCCGTTTGCTGAGGGCTGCTGGAATCCCTCCGAGAGTAAAACCCAAACACGCTTACTACACAAATCTCTCGGCAGCCTGGATGAACGTCCAGCGGATCGGCTCGTGCCCCTCTCCCAGGCGGTGCCGCCCGGCGGCTCCATCGGGATCGGGGGCCCGAGGAGGGAGGCGGCGGGAGGGCAGAGCCGTCGGCAGCAGACGCAGAGCGCGGGGACAGCGGCCCCGCTCACCTCCACGGCCGCCGGCTCCTCCCCACCAAGGCCCGGGGAAGCCCCAGGGACACTCACACAGCGGCCCGCGGGGCTCCCGGAGCCGGGCATAACGCCGGTCATCCCTCTCCGGAGCCGGGCATCACCCTGGGTACCCCCCCACCCCTGCTGCAGCCCCGGCGGCAACGCCCTCGGTAGCCGGGACCGCCGGCCCCTCCC
>VWZS01009726.1:1052383-1112681 GCA_013397075.1 Rhabdornis inornatus
GGGCCGGAGAGCTCTCCCCGGCGCGTGCGCCCTCTCCAGCCAACCGGGGCACAGCGCGCAGCGAGCGCGTGCTCCACCCCGCGCCCCGGGACGCGCCGCCTGCGCATGCGCAGAGGGGAGGGCCCCTCTACCCGTGGGCTCCTGCTTTGCTCCGCCCAGGCTCCTGGTGGCGCGCGGGACGGGGCGCGAGGCACGTAGGCGCCGCGCGGCCGATGGGGGCGCGCCCTGCGCCCCCGGCCGCTGTGAGGGGCGCGGGACCGACCCCTGCCGTGAGGGAACAGTGACAATGTCCCCAGTGCTCCCCGCTGGTCCCCAGTGTTCTCCGCTGGTCCCCAGTGTCCCGGCGCTCAGCAGCAGTGCCCCCAGTGCCCCTCAGTCCCCCTCAGTGCTCCCGTGTCCCAGGGGACAGCGGCAATGCCACCAGTGCCCCACCAGTACCCTCAGTGTCACGGGAGGCAGCGATAGTGTTAAAGAGATAAAGAGGGAGAAATTACTTGGTCTTAGATCGTGTCTGTGTAAATCTTACGTGTTGCTGCTCCTGTTCTCGGCCTTTGATAGCTTTACAGCACCGCAGAAAGGCAAATACGAGCTGATAATAGTTTATTAGTGAAACTGCAGATAGCTTTGGGGAATATACAGGAATTGTGAGACTAAGCAGTACTCTGAGACTAAACAGTGCTCCTAAACTCGGTGCCCCCACACGCCGCGGGACAGCGACAGTCCCCCATAACTTGTGGCACAAGGTGCCGTTGGAGCAGGGGGTGTGGGGTCGGCCCCACGCAGGCTGTGGCACTCAGGTGGGATTGCTGCGCTGCGGGGCTGGCCTGCTTCCCGGGGAAACTGGCAGCGGAGGGAAGAAGCTTTCGGAAAAGAATTCAGAAAGGTGGGAAAACACAGCACGCGCTGTGTTTTCGAAGGACTACATACTGCATCTGGTGCGGAGAGCTGGCGAGATACATGTAGGTTAAAAGCTCTTTTTGTTATCCATGCCTGTTCTGGTCGTTGTGACATTTGCCAGTGTCAGGAATGGCCGAAAGGACCTGGCTGCAGCGCTGCGAGACAGCGTCTGGCGAGTCCAGGTAAAAAAAAGAAAAATTTAAAAAAAATTAAATAATCGATCCTGATTTAATTTTTAATATTGTAAGCAAGCTGTCCAGAAATTCTGTGGGGGTTTGCATGATTAACTGCCACAGACGGTCCTTCTGCACTGAAGGCTTCACTTAGACGTGCATTTCTCATTACTCACCTTGTTCCTGATCTTCCCTGGGGGAAGGGATTGAAGCAGCAGCTCTTCCCTATCAATGCAGCACTCTTTCACAGTGCTTTGCCAAGAGTCTTAGGAAATGAGCATAGCTGCCGCCGTTAAGCCCTACCCACAAGACAAAGGGTCTCTCCAGTCTTTGCTGGTGGGTAGGAGGATTTTTTGTCTACTGATTAGGTTAGCCTTGAAGAAAAATATCACAAAACAGATTACCAGGAGGCCAATTAAACATAACTAATGCCCTTGCTAACCAGAAAATACCTCATTCTGTATAACCATTAACTTTTATGTTGTACAAAGCAGTAGGTAATACAACATCCTGGAGATCCAAAAGATACAAGAGATTTTGAAAATTCATTACTCTGTTCTGTTTTATAACTTATTTGACCATTTAGCTGCTCCTCTAAGATTTTGTGCTTTATGTATTGTCTATTTATATTGAATAGTTTTGGTCTTTGAAAATCAAATCAGCTTCAACCACTAAGTTTGAATATGGAACAGTATTTTATTCTGAAGTCATGTAACTATCATGTTACGGTCTTTTGAATTAATTCCCACAGCAGGCTTATAAGAATAAAATATGAAGTATGTATTTTAAAATGTAAATTCAAATTGGTAGATGATACCTTAAAGTTCTGGAAACAATGCTGAAGCACAGGGTATGAAGTGATTAATCCATAGCTCCCAGAAGGAAGTCTCTGATAGACTAGCTCTCTGTTAGTACACAGATTGTCTGATGCCCCATTGTCTTTGTGGAAAAGGAATTAGACTTTCTATAACATATAAAATAGAGTTTGTAGAATGTTACTTACAGTTTGCATCTTACTCTATAAATGGACCTACTTACAAAATGTTCATTAGACACTAAACCTTCCCTCACTACAATTCTTGATTTGAACATACACCTGATATATAGCATGAAGACACACATATCTGTCAAATGACCCTTTACCTATTTTGAGATATATTCAGTGTGTGACATATGACATGTCTTCATGCCTCATTTTCAATGACTTTAAAACAATGTATCAGTGGATTAAGGGGCAGATTCTTTCATGCAAAATTAAACTAATAAATACAGGCATTTAAACCTGGTATCCTTATAGGACACAAATATGGACTAGGAGTGAATTCCCACCATGATAACTTTTTGAACCCCTGGCTCACCAAAACCAACTTTGGTTTGGGCATAGGGTACTTAAAAATTTTTCATGGAAACATGCCTCGATATTGCCTGGTTTGAAAAATGCTTCGAGAGAAATGCCCATTTGAGAAACCAAGGAGTTATAATACATGATGTAAATTTCAATATACAAATCCATAGAAAACCAGGCATCCTTAGCTCTGTATGCTTCAAGGTATACAGGGAACTTTAAAAAATACCTATGTAATGCACAAAATATTCTGTGTAACAAAGTGGCTGGAAATTATTCCCTAAATTTCACTAGCTGCAAAACTGGCAATGTGCGACTATGCCAGCTGTTTTATATAAGATAATCTCCATATGTAGCCTATTTCCACCCAAAAAAATGTATATGTTGCTTGTAGTGCAGTTACAATCTGGGACAACTATTCATTTCTACTCCTTGAAATCTGTGAATAATGCCTTCTTGTGATAGTTTAATCAATAACCAGTATATAATTAACTTATCCAGTTATTTGCATTGTCCAGACTTACTCTGTATGACCCTCAGTGCTACTGATAATGGAAAATGATGGTGGTTTGTTTGTGTTTAAAATGGTGATGCCATCAGTGTTAGATGCATTCACAGGGGAGGAGGTAAACACACCATCACTGTAACATTTCATAAAATCAAGTCTTCGGATTTTGAGACCAGCTGACCACAGCTGTTAATTCTGATAATCTAGAGGAAAACTCCAGACTAATGCTTAGAGAACATGTCACTCATGCAACACATCAGAGTCTTACAAGGCAAGTAGATGAACGTATTAGCAGATGTAGTCTGATAGAATTTCTGATCCCAGATCCTATCCGTGTGCTTGCACTTTGCTTGCAATGTGTGTACCCTCATCACTGATTACTGATGGTTGAGTCATAAAATTTGTTTCAGAAATTCCAGATTACAAAATCAAAGAAGAAGCTTAAGAAAAAGCACAGTAAGTGCAGCTATGCAAATTACTGATTTTTTTAACACAAAACACAAAAAAATGAGAATAGCAATCTTTCTTGTCCACACTTCCATTAGAACATATTTTAATTATCAGGCACTTACTTTTCTACTTTTCTTCCCATGCTTTGCTTATGCAAAGCAAGATACACCATCCCTCAAGTGGCCTAATCCAATTGACTTCAACATTTCAGAAGCAATTTGAATATGCTCAAACAGCTGCAGACACATTATGCTGTACAAATTACTTCAGTGTTTGTGAAACACAAACTGTTGTGATTTGAAGTCCACTTTTTAGATAGAGAACTGGTGTAGAATAGGCCATGCATACTTTTTCTAAATTTTCCTGCCAGCGTGCCCCTGTGGTAAGGCCTCTAAAACCCATCTAAGGGAAATGAGGATGCTCTTTCCCTCTCTGTCCATGTTATACTGGCTGTCACTAGCAGTGAAAGCAAATGTGCTAGAAGATTTTCCTGCATTCATTTATTCAATAGAGACATTACCTAACTCTTAACTTCATAACAGTCTGCCAAAACTATTTCAGAGGTCATTAAAGAGCATGACATAAAAAATCTGAGGGACAAGATTTATGAAGAGATACAAAAGCCTCCAGAATGTAAAGTAGGACATTCAGTCTATCCCCTTCAAGTAGATTTTTGCTAGAAGTTCATGACCTTAGTAGAATGTATCATTATTAGAAATTGTTAGTTTTCCCTCCTTGGAAAAATTATTACTGCATGAATACATTAAGATCTTGCAGCTCTACATTATGTATATAAATGTCACTCGGGTTTGTCATACATAAATAAAAATTCATCTGGAAAAAAATTTAATGTTGTCTAGTTTCATATTCAGGTTTGGGTCGTGTCTTTATATCTCTCTTGAGGCTACGGGGACCCATCCTTCCATTGGCTGTTTCTTCTCCCTCCCAGAAAGTGCTGCAGCTTGTACAGAGGCAGAAATAACACCACTCAGCCCTACTAACATCACAGAAAATACCAAGCTTACCCTGAAACTTCTTCCTCAAAGGGTGCCTTTCTCCTGATTTCTGTCACTCAGCAACTGCCAATTTTCATGAAGAAATTAAATTGCCTTGGAGCATTCTAGTTCCTGTCCAGTTTTTTGAAACTGAACAGTGGACTCCGTGTGGGTGTGACAGGTGGGTGGATGGAGTTCACAACCACTTACACATCATTTCCTTAAGAAAGCAGACTTGAGATTCTGCAGCATGGAACTGTAGAAGCTCTAACTGGGACACAAAATAAGACTACTAGTTACACAGGAATTTAAGTGGTAAGAAAATTGTTTATTGTTGAGGCCTGGAAATTGCTCTCCAGGTGTCATAAAATGACAAATTACATTTTTAAAACCAAGGTAATACATTGTATAATGGTGTACCTTCAGGCTTGAGGAAAAGTGAATTTTAGTGCAATGGGACTAAAGAGAACACATAATTAGGTTCTTAAGAGCAAAAACTTTTCCTCTATCACCAAAGTATTGAATGTCTCTAAAATAAACATCTCTTTTCCTCCTCAGCTTTTAGGAGATGAAGCTTTGTGAGAGTGTGTGCACATGACTGCATGTTTATACACATACTCGTGTATATGTAAGGATCTTGGGAAGAGGCAGATCAAAAGAGCGTTTATTTATAAACTTTGTTCGGTACGCTGTGGGAGCAAATTACAAAGTGTAAGTCCTGTGTCTGAAAAAGTTCTGTTGTCCCTGCCCTGGAAACCTCTCTCATTTGCCAAGGATTTTAAGCTGTAGTAGAATTTAGAGGGGTATCATAACACTCAGGTGTTTAAATCCTGTTTCACAGGAAAGCTTTGATTATCAGGACAGACTTTGAAATCAAACTCTGCATTCAGTGAGTGCACAGCCAGCTGAACTCCAGGGCAAACTTATCACCATGACCTGTTGCTAAATACGTAGGGCTGCTGTGTTTTACAACTGCCTGAGTTTTTATAGCATGGAGCTTTGTCCCTGAGGATGAGTTGCAGCAATGAAATATGAAGGTCAGTGATGTAAATGTTGTTGTGGTCAGGAGTGAGGCTGATAACAAAGGACACAATGTACAGCTTGTTATGGAAAGAATATTTTTGTTATTAGCAGTCTGGAGTCAAAGAGAATCCCCATGCTCCACTGTTTGACACAGGTGCTCTTTTGGGAAGCACTCCCTTTTTCCTGAAGGCAAAAATCAAGTTCCACTTAAATTTATTGTCATCCAGATGCTAAATCAATGTCAGACAAGTGCTAATTTTGGTGGGCCATTTAGGATTCAGTGTAATTCAGATAACTGTTTGAGCTTAATCTGGATGCTGATCTTGGCAGTGCACTGAGAATTCAGGAATAAAGTAGTATGGTTCCAACTTCGTACACATGTTCAAATGGGAAAGCTAAATTGTAACTTGACTGTTCAGGTGTGTTGCAGCTTTTTAAATTGAGAAATCATTACAATTACCTTAATTAAAAGGACTTGAGATATTTCAGAACATTGTTTCAGCTCTGAGAATGACAAACAATATGCAAGACAACAGGGAAGTGACAGTGGAGAGATTGCAGATGAATTCTATCTTTGACAGAATGAAAACATGGAACATAAGTGGTGTGTCTTTCTGTGCATGGGCTTACGAATGACCCTGCAATTCTTGATTCACAGGTATTAGAATTGGAGGTTTTTTCTCACAAAAATGTTTAGGTAGAAGACAGTAGTTTGTGGAATGAGTTTTACAGAGCAGCTTGGCTTGGCCACTGTTGGGATTATTGTGCACATGTGAGTGTGTAACATACTCATATGAATGATGCTGTTAGGAATAGCTACAGCTAGGGCAGAAGTAATCTCAAATAATCTCAGACATTTAAGGGATTTTTTAAAATGTAGATATCCTGTTGTACTGTGCATGCATTTATTTGTGTATATCAAATAGACAATTAATATACACAAGTGCAGGTGCTTGTTTTGTTCAGCTAGAAAGGTGTTCATGAGCAAGCAGATACACCTTAAATTTTAAAGTTCATATGGGCCTTAGAACAGGCTTTTACTTCTTCATGGTGAATTCTTCTGATGTGTACAGCTGAAAGATGCAGATTATGGTTCTTTTCCCTTAAAAAAAAATTCTGCAGCCAGTGTATCACTCCAGATATTTTCAAAATAAACATTAAATAAAATCCCTGGTATGAAGGCTGCTTTCTATAGGCCTTGGTCATGCTAAACTGCCGCCCCAGGTTTTGCTTGTATGTACTTACAAATAGGGTGCTGAATGTTACCACACAATTTTAAATAAATGTTTTCAGTGAAGCCTAGTTTAAAGCTTTCCAAATGTATCTTTTAAATAACAGATTAAAAGTAACAAATATCTGTTCACATATATTATTAGTTCATGCTTATGTGGTATTATCCATCAATATGATGAACAAGTACATATTCCCTATAAAATTCCTTACTCTAATAATGTATCTAAATATATTTAATTCTAAAATTGAAAGTCTTTGTAACAGTTCTTGACTATTGGAAGCCATGGTGTTATTCACAGCTCAGTGCAAAGCAGGCTGCCTGGAATCCTCAATAGTGCATCTGAAGTTCTTTCTCAACAAATTAAACTTAAGCTGTCTCTAAAATTAATCTCTACTTAAAACTCATAAAGTAATATGCATCTGATTTCCTCCCTCCAGGGGCTGATGAGTCAGCTTAGACATTTTGGGAAGATGAGTTCCCAACTGAGCTGTTGTAACCTCTGGCAGATATCACGAGCAGACAACAGACCGCCTGCGGTTCCATCTAGAATGATCTGAAAAAGAATTTATTTTAAAAAAGCTTGCTTATTTGAGCATATTCATGTTTTGAAACAATCCAGCATTTCATAATACCAAAGCAGCAGGTTAAAGTTTGGATATGATCAGTTACTGGTTTAGGTAAATAGGTAGCTAGATAACACAGGATTATTCACAAATATTTGAGCATGTGAATCATGAAGGAAGCCTATGACCCTCCACGTCAATAAAGACAAGCAAAAAAACCACTAAGGAATCTGATGTCTAGGTAGGGCAGTGTACCCAGGATGCAAATTGTCTCACTCTATGGAGGGTACACTGTCTTAAGACTTCATTGCAGGTGTTCAGAAAACTGTGAGAAATCCAGCATCCCTTTGAACAGCTCATTGGATATGAGAAAGTGGTTTTGGTACATAATTCTTTCTGACTTTGACTCATCTACAGAAAGCAGGTAGAACTGACTAATAATATCAGACACATAATACCACTATCACAGTATTTGCTTAAAAATTGCTGCTACCATCTGGCCACCCCTAAATACTTACTAAGAGTTTTAAATCTCTTACAGGTGAAAGGAAAGCTTGTGTTTGTCAGAACAGTAAATCTGATTTTCCCCCTTCTCTTTCCTGATATGAGAGCATTTAAAACCAATCACAGAGTGTCTTTTTTCTCTACTTTAGATATTACTGGTGCCTGCTGAAAAGAATACAGAAGTTCCAACAAAGAAGTTAATTTTTAACTTTTCCTTTTTCCTCAGTTTTAATCACGATCAGGTGTGTTTGTGTTAGCTTATAGTTTGGAATCCCTAACAATTGTTAAGAATTTAAATTAAATTGACAAGAAATGCCAAAGAAAGCATTTGCAAAAATAGCAGTTTTTCAGTAGTTACTGTGGAGTTGCTGAAGAGTAGTTCCTTTAAGTTCTTAAAAAGGAACTTTAAGTTCCTTTAAGTTCTTAAAGGAACTTCAGAAGTACTTCCCTTAAAAATAGAAAGAAAGTTCTTGTAACAGTTTAAATCTTGATTAACTCCAGCATAAGAGAGAGTCCTAATGAAGCTGAGATGGGAAGTACATGTATAGTGGACCCGAAAATGTCCCTAAAATAAAACATTTTTCTTTTCTGCAAATGCATTTGCTTTTGCATTTCTGTGTTATGATACTGTCTGGCTCTCAGACCAACACACTACTGGTGTTTGGAGACAATTGGCTCTCAATACCAGTGGTCTCCAAAATCCATGCAATTCTTTGTGGATCCATATGGGATATACTCTTATGTCTTTGCACACTGTGACTGTTCTCGTAAGGTCTATGGCTGGGTATGGAGACACTTCTTGGCTCTTACATAGTCCTAGATTCCAGAATCTTTTAATTCATTCTAATAGCTTCTAAGATAAATTCCAGAGAGGACACCTCAATCAAAAGAGAGGATCCCTCAATCAGGATGGAGTTAGGAGAAGATTTCAGATTGGTGAGGTGGAGTGTAAGAAGTAATGCATAAAACTTTTCTTTGCCTAGTGACACTGCCATACTTGTACCACCCATGTACTTTACTTGTTTGACTTTGGTCAGCCAAGAAGTTTACTGTTTAGTCTAAATTCACTTCCTCAGCTCACTTTATAGTCAGAGGGAAAAGATAAACAGTTTCCAAAGAGTTACTGATCCCATCCACTCTTAAAATCTATTTAAAGATGCATTGTTCTTTTTCTCTCCACTCAGATTTACAGTGCAATTTGTTGGTAAAAATATTCAGGCTGTAACTGGTGAAATGTGATCTGATAAAAATATCAGGCACAACAAATTTGTCTTTACGGATTTTATGAAATTAATATCTCTACTTGAAAGTAAAGCAATTCAACTAGGAATTTTAAAAATATTGGAATGTCTATACTGAACTCATAAAATCATAGAAATATCTCTCCTATCTTATACATTGTCCATTATAGCATTAACATACTGTAGATTAAGAATTTGCTGTAAAGAATGCTTACAACAAAATCTTGCAAATATACAGAATTACTTCAACATCCATAATTCACTTATTATGTATATCATATTTGCTTTCTTCTTCTGTGTCAAGGACTAAAGACAATTATTATAAAGATACTATAAAGATAACTATCTAATTTTTCATGTCTTTTACAGTGTCATGAAATAAATAGCATCATCTAGGCAACTGCGTGAGTTCAGTTTAGGAAGAAGGAAATTGCTATATTAAGAAAAGAAAACCTCTTTGGGAGGTGAGAAAAAACAAATAGAATGGAATGAAATAAAATGCAGGCATATTTTGCAAATTCTTCTATTTCTTGAAAAGAAACAGTCTCTGAGGACTTATGCTTCTTAACATTTATATTCTCTTCAGGAGAGGTAGTCTCCAAAACTGAGTTACATCAATAAAAAGATGATTTATTCACATATACTCTTCACTGAAAATGAAAAAAATGAAAATTAAGATTAAAACAAGTGTTCTTAAGAAAACAGGATCTGTTCTCTTGTATCTAAATGGACATTTCTATGCTGATACTTAAAACTGACCTCTTCCTGTTCAAAACCCATAAGGCCTATTATTCTTCCATTTTTTTAAAAGGGAGTTCTAGGGACAGTCATGAGTGAGATTGAATGTCTGAAGGTGGAGAGTGACTTGGATACCAGTAACTGAAATGTGTGCAAATTAAAACACTGTGACTTTGAGAACAGATTAAGATAAGCAGGAAATGCTGGAAGCCATTAAAAAAGCACTTGAAAAGGATTGTTAAAACTGTTGTTACAAACGTGAATAAATGAGGCGCAGATGCTTAAACTGAAAGGACAAGGAAAAAAAAAACACCTCACCCATTTCAGAATCTGTTTGCTGGCTGGCATCTGAATATTTGTATCAGAAGTCATAAATATTTAACTTGTGTATCTGTGTTCCTACACTACTTTTCCCTTTCCCCTCCTTTTTTTTTTTTTTCCTCTGAAAGAAGAAGTTCTTACTAGGTATTCTGGGAAGGAATCAGGGTCCATCAAAAATTTCCAAGTTATCAGAAATTCTCTGCAGTTTTGGGTCACTTCAATATAAGAAGGATATAAAGGTATTGGAATCTATCAGGAGGAGAATAACCAAGATGGTGAAGGGACTTAAGGGGAATATGTATGAGGAGCAGCTGAGGTTGGCTTGTTGTCCCTGGAGAAGAGGAGACTGAGGGAACACCTCATAGGGGTCTTCAACTTCTCCATGAGGGGAAGAGGAGGAGCAGAAACTGATCTCTTCTCTGAGGTAACAGTGACAGGACTCGAGGAAATGGCCTGGAGTTGTGTCAGGGGAAGTTTAGGTTGGATATCAGGAAAAGGTTCTTCCCCAGAGGGTGGCTGGGCACTGGAACAGGCTCCTAGGGCAGTAGTCACAACACAGCCTAACAGAGCTAAAGAAGCGTTTGGACAATGCTCTCAGACATGTGGTGTGACTCGGGGTGTGCTGTGCAGTGCCAGGAGTTGGACTTGATGATCCTTAAGGGTCCCTTCAAATTCAGGATATTCTATGATTCTATGATAAAGGGGAAAAAAAAATTGTTTCCTTAGGGAAGCAGTACTTACAGCTGTTACTGTTCATTACTTGATTCTTGTTGAATAGTTGTTGAAAGGAATGTTTATAATATAAGGACAGTATGTTACCTAGCTGAAGAGGGAACGTAATCCTGTGAGCAACAACTCAGATTTGCCTGATGTAGTCCAGCTGTTGAAAAATCACACCTAATTGGCAGCTCCTTTATCCAGTCTAGCAGTTTGACACAAGCAGTGAATTTGCTCCTGAAATACAACTTGTCTTTTGCTAAGATAGAAGAGCTTTTAAGTCTAACAGCTCTTTCTGCCTTGGTTTCTGCAAATGTGACTGCAGCCCTGTTGTGAGTTGCAGTAACAGAAGACTTAAGGCATTAATATCTTATATATTTAGTAGCATTTTTCTCTCTGAGGAACCAACATTATTGTTATGGTGAAGAAAGCAGGCAAAACTGGTAAACATTGTCCTGCATATTTCGTAGTTGAGGTAGTTGTTACAGCCGATCAAGAATCATTTTGAATTAAGTTTTGAATTAAGTTAACTGCGACATAATAAATATCTTAGTAAACACATTGTGCTCCAGGCTTTTAGTAACAAGCTAGTCACTGATGTGAATGGACTCATCCTTCACTTACTCAAGGTAAATCAGTATCTCAGTATCTCTAGTCATTTCTACTGACAGATACTGAAAAAACATTTGGGTAATGATTGATAATACAAGATTTCTTAAACCTCAAGCTTTTGTCAAGAGTGTTCCATGGCTATAAATATGTGCAGATAATTGAGCTGGCAAAACCTTACATTTTAACAGTAGTAAGTCAAAATACTAAACGGAATTACGTATTTCTACCTGAAAAAGGAGTATCAGTATCGGATAAAAGTTATAGTCAGCGTAAAAAAAAAAAAAAAAAAAAAGAGAAGAAAAAAAAAAAGTTCCATTTTCATTACTTTAAGCAAATTTCCAGCAAAACTTCTGCTTACCAGATCCAGTGCTGCTCACTTGAGTTAGTTCTTCTTCATCATCATCATCATCATCATCATCATCATCATCATCATCACTATCACAGTTTAATGGCTGAAAAGCTGTTTCTGACTCTGTGTCTGCTTGATGAGCATCTGGCTCTTGCTCAGCGAAGCTCCGCAAGGCCACAAGGCGATGATGTATTGCTGCATACAGGTGTTCAGTGTCTTTTGAGCTTGCCTGCAGAACATAAAATGTATACAGTCCAAAAACAACTGAGAAAAATCTGTTTTTAAAATTTCATTTAAAAATAATGAAAGAGCTGTATTTTGTTCTTTCTAATAAAAAACAATCAGCTTAAGATTCACACTTAATAATTAACATCCAAATATTAATATAAATACAAGTAATTTGAAGTTTATTTATGTGGTCTGAGCTTTATATTCAGCTGTTGGTTATTTGCTCTATAGTTACAAGAAACATAAGCTTAAAAATTACTTTCCCTGAAGAACAGCTTGGTTTGTATGGAATACTTGATATTTTGGATGATTCCTGAGTTTGATTCTAGAAGTAAGAAAGCACTGACATATTAATATATAGAGTCGCCAGGTGGATACCAGCTTCTTCAGTGACTGTGGCAGCAGCTTCTTGCAACACTTGCCACACCCATACAGCTCTCATATATTGTGATTTCCTCCTATATGTCTATTTTTACTTCCCAGTAGTGCCAAGACAAATTTACAGAATGTAAATTACACACTTCATGAAAACAGTGCAGCACATCTAGAGATCAGGACATTTATAATTCTCACATGCAGACCAGCAGTCCAGCACAGCCACAGTTAAGTCAATCCCTGTTAGGAAGTGACAGACTTAACAGTATTTGCATATACAGTGATTGGTGTTTTGCTTATGTATTATATGTGACACTTCCTGGAAATGAAGATTTATTTTTCTTTCCCAGCAAGCTGAATCCTTCCTAGAAAGATCTACTGGGGAAACTGTAAACATCCTTAAAACCATGTGTATGCTCTCACTTTCAGCTTAGGACATATGTGCTATTTATTTGCATATAAATAAGTCCAGCACATTTCTATCTCCAATTTAACCTTTGCTGCATAAAATCAGGGCACTCAGGACTATTGTTTTACACAAGGTGATACTGAAACTCTGTTCTTCCCAAATGAGAAATTGAGGTCCTACACTGGATGCATTTGTTGCAAGTGCTGTGTTGAGAACCATGGCAGAAAGTTACTAGAGTAACTTACAAAATTGTAGCTACCTCTGAAGAAATAATCAGTGTATTGCTTCCATTAAAAAAGAGCCATTTCTGCATATTACTGGAATGATATCCATTCGTTTGGAGGTATGTAACCAGAGTCAGGAAATGTCTTTCTTAAGGCCAGATCATATCATCACACCTGTTTTTTTGAAATATCATTCTAACACATTCCATAATAAAAGCCATGTAACATCTAAGCTGAGCATATTCTGATAGAGTATGAAGGTCATTTGCTAAAACTAACCTTCAGCAACCCTTCCAAGTTGCTAGATGAAGTGGGGTTTTAGATGGAGCTGTTGTCTCCTACTCACCTGAGTTAGAAATACTTGAACAGAATGGTCCTCTTGATCTGTTGCAGTGAAGCACAGGCTCTTTCTGTTTGCTCTTTTTATAATCATTTGTTCCCAGAGTTGGGTGTTGAGAATCAGTCTCAAGCTACCTTGATTTCGCATAACTGAAATAAGAAGATTAATATGATAAGAGATGCTGCAGCTGTTTTCTCCAGCACTTGTATACAACTAATATTTTCAACAATTCTTCTTTTTTACTTGGTCTAAAAGCCTGATATAGTAAGATTTTTATTTTTTTAATATCCAAATATATTAGTTTCTTTCAATATGTCTGGCACACAAAGAAATCATCTGAAAACTGAATTTGCTGAAACTGCAATACAGTAAAAAAAAGTGACAGCATGGTAAGAATAACGTTCTGCAAGAGTCTTGAAACAGTGCTACTGAATAAGCAGAACAAAGAGCAAACTGTTAGACTGATGACTGAGCTGAAGACACAGTGCAGCAGAGAAGTACACAGAATGTAACAGTATACGTGAGCCCAGTTCCTCAGTCTGTAACACAGAGAATGTTGTCAGATAAAAACATTCTCAGCAACTTGACTTATATGTAAAGATCTTCTCAGATTTAAACGTTCTGAAATAAACTCTGGCCAACAATAATACAGTTTATTTGGTGTTTTCTGTATGGGATATTTCACTATTTAATTCGTACTTAGCCTTGACTGCAACATTCCATGCTTATTGCTAGAAGTGTCATTAAGCCTCAAGGATC
Organism: Rhabdornis inornatus; assembly: GCA_013397075.1. Classification (NCBI taxonomy): domain Eukaryota; kingdom Metazoa; phylum Chordata; class Aves; order Passeriformes; family Rhabdornithidae; genus Rhabdornis; species Rhabdornis inornatus. The sequence goes on from VWZS01009726.1 coordinate 1,066,389, forward strand.
CTCTGCCTTTTTCAGTCCAGGTTAAAGAAAGTTTATTAAATACAAAGAGCTTGCAGTTAATCTGAAAGAGAAATACATGATGAAAACTTCCAGCCAATGCTAGTTTTATTGGCCCTAAGACTTTATAGTTGCAAAACTTTTGATATGGCTTTTAATGCATCCATATGCATGTTCACCATTATTACTTAAAATGACATGGCTCCTAGATCTATGCTAAACTCTTTTCTCATCATATAAAACATTCAGCTTGAATCCCAGTTTACTTTTTCAGTTATTTCATCTTTTTTAACTCTTCGTCTATGATATCCACCAGCATAGCTAAATTTGTTGCAAAAGTTGTACAACCTTATGAATAGCAAGATATGCCCTGCCAGGTTGGAAAGATAATTGCTATTTTAGCTGAAATATAAAACAAATTACTTTAAGAACACATTGCTTTTTTTTCCCCAGAAGAGTTTTTTCATAAACTCTGTCTTTACTCAAATCAGTTCCAGTTCTAAGGTTTTGGTTACAGCTAGTATACTGTGTAGATGCTTATAAAATACCACAGAAATAGTCACTTACTGAAGGGGACCACAAAGTGAACAAACATAATACAAAAAAGAAATACAGAAAAATGGGTTAGCTGAGGTATAGCTTTAAAAAAGTGAAAATTTAAAATATAACTTGAAGTTATTTTCAGATTGCCGCATCTGCAATAAATCTAGATGTTCTTTTCAACAACAAAACTACTCACCATCAAGGTTTATGAAATACATACCTGCAATACATTGTGTTCTGCTTCTTCTCCAGTTATAACTTCAACTTTATCTAACAGGATTTTCTCCACTGGCTTTGAAATACAAGCAGCTGCTGATTCAATTAGTGTTGCATTCCTCAATAAAGCTCTTTCTGTAGGGGAAAAAAAACCAACAAAATTCTTTCTGTACAGGGAATATGCTGGGAATATTTTTAGGATAACAAAACTAGTACACAGGATGTGACCTCATAATACCTGTCATATCTGACATTGTTTAGTGTTATTAATATGTTTTTGGCCAAAGGAACAAACATACCTCACTAAAAAGGCTGATACAGAATTGAATAGGGCTGTTTATAGTTACAGAGGTTTGTCCCAAGGGATAAACAGAAACAAGCAGAAACAAGGCCTAAATATTTAGGAGCTGATTTTCCAAATTAAACTCATCTGATACATTGTTATGCCAAGTACACATATCCCAATATTCAGAATAATAATACATATACAATGAATATTTAACAGGAATTTATAAAGACAAGATTTGATAGGAACAACATTGTTAAAAAGCTCTGTATCTTTGCATAATCTATACACATGTTCTGAAGGCTTTCTTTTTATAATTTTTACTTGTAAAAATGCTTACACAAATCACAGGATCTAATATATCTGTTAGGAAAGAGGAGTGCAAAATTTGTCAAGAATGTTCACAACAGGGGCCTGTGGGGATTCACTCACAGCCTAGGTTTACATGGCTTTCTTCATAGAAAATCTCACACCAGAGTCACAAATGAGCCCTGAAATCTGTCCATATAGAAGTTTCAGTCCCGCAATTATGATTCAAAATAACAAAGTAATTTATAGAGAATTTGAAAAATGCAAGAGGCAGACACCCTAAAATTGTAATCTGACAATGTGGTCCACAAGGCATTCGTAAAGGTTGCTGCAGTTTTTTTCAAACAGTAAATAATAATCTGTACTAAATAATAATATTTTGTAATATTCCTTGAGTAATTCAGATCATGCTTTCTGAAGTTAGGCCAGTTCACGTCATAAACCAAACTGTAGCTGCTTTCTGAGTGTAGATTTTGGCACATACTCTAAGCGTACTCATGACTGGTAGCTTGAGAATAGATGAAAATTACTGACCACCACTCATCTGACATCCTCTAAAATACAGTAAAACATAATAATAAAGCTGATTGTGCTTGCTTGCTGAGTATGCTTACTTGTTTGTGGCCCGAAATGAGAAGAGCCTGTGGACATGGATGTTATTTCTCCTTTGTGTAAATCAGCTTCATTACACAGCTTGGGATGCCTCTCAGGACTCTAAAATAATACAGGGGAAATAAGAATTCCTATTATAAAAAATGGCTACGTTACTTTACATCAAACAGAACATTTAATCATTCAATGCATGTTAGGCTGAAGATTAGCAGTTTTAATAGCTTCACAGTAAAAACTAGCCCAGATGATACAATTTCAGTCTCTAGAAGAAGTAATATTACTATCATAGAATCAGTACATCATTCTTCCTCCAAGAAGAATGACCTCTTTGTGTGGATCCTGGACTAGTATTTAAATTCACTGAAGAATTTAGATGTTAAGGCACTGGTTTGTTTTCAGTTCAAGCCCATAGTTCCCAGAAGAGCAGTTTAAAACTCAGAGATGTCACAAAACCTCAGAGGACTTAAAAATTTCTATCACCTTCAGTTTTGTAGATAAATTTTCTTAGGCATAAATAAATGCTTGTGGCTCCTGACAATGCTCAGTAGCTCAACTCATACCTTATAAATAAATCTTGGTCAAAAGTCATGGCCCAAACCTACGGTTGCCAAGCTTTTTACCTGGCAGATAAGCATACAGTTTACATCCTACTTCAACTGAAAACTGAATTGCAATACAATTTTCAATGGTGCAGTCCTCAGCTTGGGAACCACTTTTTTGTCCTAGAGTCCTTCAGGACTTAAGCTGCCTCACAAGCATGCACAATATGCTTTACCATGGACACTGTCTAGGGTGGGTGTCCAATTTTTCCCTCATACTTATTTATCACAGAATCACAGAATGGTTTGGGTTGAAAGAGACCTTAAAGATCATCTGGTTCCAACTTCTGTGCCATGGGAAGGGACACCTTTCATTAGATCGGGTTGCTCAGAGTCTCATCCAGCCTGGCCTTGGATGGTCACCCTGGATAACCTCCAGGGATGGGACATCCACAGCATTTCTAGGCAATGTTTTCTGTTGGTCTCACCATCCTCAAAGAGAAGAATTTCTTCCTAATATCAAACCTAAACCTACTGTCCTTCAGTTTGAAGCCATTTCCCCTTGTCCTGTCACTCCATGCTCCTGTAAACAGTCTCTCTTCAGCCTTCTTGTAGGCTCCCTTCAGGTAGCTGATCTCTTTAGAGTTACGGTGGATGTTACTAGAGCAGCAGGAACCACATTCTTTTATCTTACATTGTGGATGTTCCACTCACATGGAATAGATAAAAAACTCTTTTTCAAGTCAAAAAAAGAACAAACCTGAAGTGCCTATTGGTACATATTAGTAATTAAAGAACCCGTGTAGGGTGATGAAGATAAGAATTCCTACCCCTCCAGCAGCACATTCTTAGACATTTTCTCCTCAAGAGACATTGGAACTATATTTGCTCACATCTTTAAAAGAAGGAGGACCTAAAAAGAATCAATATCTGAAAAAGTAATTATCCTCTTAAGTACACTGACCTTGATAAAAAGTCTGCTAGCATGTGCAGATCCAACCAAAACTCTTTCAACCATGTTTTCCCCAAACACAAAATCAGAATTGCTGCTGTTTTGTACACTTCTTTCTTTGAGCAACTGACTTCTGTGGGAACAAAATAATATAAGAATGTGATTTAGAGCTATTTAAAGTACTTCAAAGATTCACCATGCCTAACATTAAAGAAAAACAAAAAAGTAATCACATAAATAATCAGGCAAATTCTTTAAGAGAATCTGAGAATATTCTCTATGGAACATTTCACAAAAGGAACAGAGTATCACACTGTATTTCATTAAGATTACTGAGGATATTCCTTAAGGCCAAAGAACAAGAAGCAAAACAGCATGGCACCTCTCTTCAGCAAAGTGTCTTACTCCAGAAATTTTAATGAGTTACTTTTGTCTCCCTGTTTCCTTTTGCTCCTCCAAAGGACTACCAACAATTAGCAGCTATCCTTTCAAGTTGGTGCAGCTCCAGTACTCTGCAGACTAATGTACACCCTGGTGACTTACAGGCACTCCTAGGTCATCCTCCTTACATCTTGGAAGGGCAGGAAGGCAATGTATTCACATACACACACAAATAGTGGAAAAATGTATAGCTATGATAGCAGATGGCTTAAGATGAGGTATAAGTAAAACAGGAGAGAAAAGTATTTCCATTTTTCACTTACATGTTCCAAAGATATACTTAAAATGAGAAAAGAACTCAGTACTTGCAATCCTTTGGTACTAGCCAACTATATTTTAGAGATTACATTCAAGAATATTCTATGCAAGTATAATTGTTATTTGACCTGCTAATTACATAGCCACTTTAAATTAACAGGGTTCAGTTCTTTTTGTAAAAGTCACTAGAGAAGTTCTTGTAAACTCCGTTATGTGGAAGTTGCTCCTGCTGCTGGTTTGGTTTTGGTCTGTTTGGTTGTTTTTTTTACAAAGGGGTTATAGGTTGTTTATGCTTTCTGCAAAGCTTAATCCTGCACATCTTGCTGGCATAGGCAAAACCATGCAAGTTCTTTTCACTTTCTGTTCCAGAACGATGACTTGGCAGGAGGCAACCTGATACTGTGTCACAAGCTGCATACTTCAGCACCATTTACCTCTTTTTCACAGTATTTATCACCGTTGGGAGGGCTTAACATAACATATGTCATGTAGAGGATATTCCTGTTAATTAGGCTGGGTTTGTTGGCAGAACTTTGATGCTTGCTTCTAAAACAGTTTCTCTGTTCACAACTACAGTATGCTTGAAGGATGAAGCTCTTCAAGGATGAAGGGCTTACTAAGTACTACCTATTTCAATCTTACACTTAATGAGAAAAATATTCCTTAGCATTCTCACACTTGATATGTTGCTAAGATGAGGAGCAAAACAGAGAAATCAGAAAATACTTGTCTTTTCAGCCTTGAAAGCTTCTATTCATGTTTTGGGCTGTGAACAGGGAATCTAAAGTGTGTTAATGAGCTTTTTGTCCTTAAACACACCCCTCTCAAATGTGACCAATTTTCATACTGACATTCCAACTGCTACTTCTGGGCTGCTCCAATAGCAGTTTAAGGACAGCACCCCAAAAGAGTTAAAAATCCAAGAATTAGAGGCTTATTTCTAAGAAAAAATGTGGTAAATTATTTTGATTATATTCAGAAATGTAAGAAAAATCAATCAGTGTAAGATCTTTCTTTTAAGGGAAAGTTAACTGTAAGTGCCAGCCTTAAAATGTTATCAAAACCTCAACAGCCTTATGTTGCTGCATGGCAAGAACAAAGTGTTCTTGCCAGGGATACACTGTCAGGGATGCAAAGTGTTCTTGCCCCAGGGATGGCATTATCACAGAGATACAAAACACAGTCACTGATATCAGGGAATGATCACTAACAAGGAACAATGGGAGGAGAAACATGGATAAAGTACTTGCATGGGATTATGAGAGGGAATAGATTCAGGTACTGGCCTTCTCAGAGTGTCCTAAAAGGTCTGAGTAGCTGCCAATTCCAGTGCTGGCCTCTAACCCTTTCAGTTTTCCAAGCCAATCCTTGAGCAAAGTTGAATTGTCGTGACTGCAAGCCTGTGTTTTCCCACTGCTCTATTTCTGTCACTTATGACACAAGCTTTCCAAGCTTTTAATCAGAATCAAGAAACTGGAATTTTTTCCTTTTCAGTTCATTGTTATAGTCAGCCCAGGAACTGAAAATTAGTGGTTTCATGGAACATGGACAGCTGCAGCAACTGCAGAGGGATAACAAAGTATTTTCACTCATCTCTCCACAGAATCATATAATGGAGAGATAAAGAAGTGGAAGAGGAGCAAAACCGAGAGAGATGTCTGCAGGCAAAACAATCCCTACTGTTGCATCTCTCTGCATTTTGTTTTATAAATAAATGTCAACAATTATGCCGTGATTGAAAATTAAAAGCAAACCTAAAAAGCTGTTTTCTTAGCAATGAAGAGGTCTGGCTGCAATGTTCACTTACTGTTCAGCATGTATGCACAGTTTAATAAAGCCTTTTGTTGATTATTGATGAGAAAACAGCTATCCCAGAAAGATTTTACCTAAGTATTTTGCAGCATCAGTCACTTAATATGGATCAGAAGAATGGCATTTACATCCTCCTACAATCTCATAAAAGCAGTGAGCACCTGGTTGATTTAAATTAGTTTTCAACTGTCAAAGGAACCAACATTTACCATGATTGTGACAGAACTAGTATTGTGATAGACAGATTTCATGAGGCACAAACAAACCAAGCAGGGTGTTTATTGAAAAAAAAAGACAAGGGAAAGAAATATCTTAAGTACCTTTAAGCTAACTTGTTGGCACTGAGTAGCTATGTTGCATTTCTCTACTTCACAGGGGAAAGTCACTAACCAATCTTTTCCTAGATATTGTACAGCTGACAGAAGGTAAATCAATTTAAAGTATAAACAGCAACTGATTTAGCTTTTCTAATGTATGCATTACCATCATTCAGATTCTGCTAAAAACCCAGTGTGCTGTGTGGCTACATGTCCTCAGAGGGCATCACAACAGCATTAAATGTAATAGAAAAGGTTGGTTCTTCCAAAATCACAGTGAACATCTGCCCTCTAATTATGTTATTTTTGTTGATAAGGATTAAGAACCTAAGTTGTTTGTGCATTTAAAATCCCTTGCCTCCTCAGAACCCTAGCACTGTGCATCCCAATCTTGTATCTGTGGTCCATCTAACCCTGAAGAGGACTGGCACAGACTCCTTTGCAGTTAACATATTCTGTGCCCTCCCTGGGTAGGAGGGGGAATTAGGCAACATTAGAAATCTATTATCTGTGGTGCTAGCGATTTTGAAAAGTCATTCTCCTATCAAAAGTGACATGAGGTGTATTCCAGATGCTCACACCTTCCAGGTAAATAACCCTCATCAACATCAGCAAGCAGTATTAATACCACAAGACAACTGCAGACCTAGGATTCTCATGAGTCAGTTCCCAGAGAGAGAGTTAATAGCCTAGTTTTGCACCAGTATGACTTCTTCTCACTGCTGGCCTTGAACCCTTTCTGTTTCCCAAGCAAAACCTTGTGTGAAGTCGAATACATGACCAGAAACCGGTGTTTTCCCAGCATTGTATTCCTGTCACTTACAAAACAAGTTTTGCAAGTTTTTAGTCAGAATCTGATTAATTTCCAAGAATGGGGCTCTTTCCATCACATACACTGTCAAGAGGATGGGGAAACATCCCAGTCCAAGAACGTCAGCTTCCTCACAGAAATTCTGAAATCTGTGCTGCACAAACATGCTAGCCTATCACAGTCACCACAGAGAGCTTTTAGTGCCAGAAATTCTGCTTTGTGAATGAAAGTAGAGCATCAATTGCAGCATTCACCTAGTCTTCCAAATAAATCCTGTATTTTTTTCTTTATGCCTCTTATGTCCAATACACTGACATATATTGGCAATTCCTCAAAAGAATGAAATTTCCTGAGTTTCTCTGCCCCTTTTCTATGAGATGTAGCAGACATGCAGTCAGAAGAGAGACGGCACACCAAAATAGTTTCTAGCTTGGTTGCTAGTTCACAGAGATGAATTGCACTTAGGAGTCCATTTCTTATGGCATATGAAGCTTATGTCAGTAGACACAAATCTTGGCACCACACACAAACACCACTGAGCCCTGTGCAGGTGCAGATAGCATGGGCTTAGTACCATGTTACACACAGATGATGAAAGGGCATGCCATCAGCCAAGTGACAAGATAATTTAGAAATATAACAAAAAAAAATCTTACTGTGTTTTTTGAGAGCTGGAAAGACTCATGGTAATAGATGACCCCACTGCTGCTTTGGAATTCACTGAATTCTCAGCTGATGAAGAAGAGTTGTCTTCAGATAGCTAGGAATGATAAAATCAAATGGATTAATCAGAGCTAGTATATTTTCTGCTAGTAACAGATCTGCTAGAATCCAGAGTCACTAAGGTATATAGATAGACAGACAGATACACATATAGATAATAGATGTGGAAGTTGGCAGAGCTTCCTCCAGCTGTGTACTAAGCCAGTGCCCTCAATTAAAATACTAAAATCTCACTTTCTAAATAAACAAAATCCAAAACACCCAAAGCTGATTTTTGCACAGAACCTTGATATCAGAAAGGTAAGAGAGCCTCCAGAGAAGAGATGATTTTTCAAACACAGTCAGCATGAGTTTAACATTTCACATCATGTCAGTGATATATCAATTCCACTGAAACTTACATGGGAACTTTCTTGAAAACCACACAGTGGAATAATTAATTGCTTTAAAACACCACTGGTTTGTTTGGTGTTTGGTTTTGGTTGTTTTGGATGTTTTTGTTTGGTTGGTTTTTTTTCCTTAATTTGAGCTCCAGTAAAATTATTTTTCTTTTTACCTGAACACATGCTTCTTTCTTAGTCACTAGAGATACTACAGGAATTTCAGGACAGGTCAGGGCTTGTGGGGGCTGTAAAGTGGCAGGTCTAATGACATTCCACAATTGACTTGGTGACAGGGATCCTTGCAAAATACAAAGACAAAATATTTAAACATATACTTTTTCTTCACATCTAATTCATACCTAAATGTCTTGCCTCTAAGCTGAGAGTTTCAAACCATTTTAAAATAACATTTACTGTTGTTTACTTGCTTCATATTCTGAAAAATTGTGATGGTTTCTAAAATACACAACTCTGAAGTGAAACTGATGTGTTATCCTATCAGGATAAAAAAGTAATATGTTACATACATAAACATTATTATTTGTACTTGTAAAATATATTTGTATTTATATGTTTAGGTATGTCTTCGTAGTAATATTTATTGCTTTGTTTTAGATATGTCTTCCGCCATTTCAGATTTAATTCTGCATCTTCAGATGCCAGGAGTTTTCTTCACTGCCTTCTCCAGAAGCAGAGGTATTCCGTTAGAAAGGTGAAATTTCACTATGGACAGTTATATTCAGTCCACTCAGGAAATAAGTAGTCAGAGCATATGCTCAGATCAGAGTACATAGGAAATTTACACTGTCAAACAAGTAAGTTATGAACTGCATAAAGATACCTAGCTTGTCATCCAGTATGGAAAAGACCTGTTCTTTTTTTGTCTTCCATATCTCTAAAGGATGTCTTTGTGGAACTACAGTGAATAAATATTACAATGACAGTTACCTTCTCTTGCACTTTTGAAGATGTCAGGATTTCTTTGAAGAAGAGCTGAGGTCATGAATATGTTATTCTTTACTACAGAAGAGGAATTTAAAATTGAATAATGAATAAACCCAAATTTTAACCATTAATAAATATTTCTGTAACCCCTCCCTCTTTTGGTAGTACCTGAGCAATATTCCAACATATCCATCTGAAAAAGATCTCAAAGATAACTGTTATTGTCTCAGTTTTTACAGATGGGCAGACTTTGGCACCAGAAAGCACCAGAGCTTTTCTGGTTATGTCACAGTCTTTTGGATATTAATGAATGTTTTAAATGCAAAATCTTTCTTCATCTTTTAAAACTAGGTGTTCCTGTTTCGTAGAAACATTGAAATGCCAGTGCTATCTGGTCGAGTTTTAGGCATTTTTAAGATGATTAAGTGAGGCCCAAATACACTGGAATAAATAAATAGAAGTACCCTGCCCTGTTCTGCTGAAAAGGTATTTGTAGTTTACTAGAACGATGGCAGTGTACTATTGATACTTTCACTGTTTTAATAAAGATGTCAAACACCAGTGAGAAGGTGATGGCAATCACGTTGTAGACAGCTAAGAGGGGCAATGTGAACATCACTGATATCCACACAGCTGTGGAGCCAGCCAAGGACTTCTGGTAGTAACTCACTGTGTGAAAGTGCAGGATGTGGCTGGAGAAGGGGCCATACAGAGGTAGGGCAGGCTTTTCCAGGAGAACCATAAGCACAACACAGCACAGCAGGAATGAGGCCAAGAAGTGGGCATGGACTGTAGGGGCATCAAGACCGCCCAAGACCCCCAAAACCTCTGACCCATTTCCAGAAAGGACAAACTGTACATGAGAAATTACTTGCATAAAAAGAGAGAAACTCATCTCCAGGGTGAGGAAACCACCATATAAAGGTACCCCCACGAAGCCCAGGTGTGTGTCCCAGGACTCTGGACATGCCTTCAGCCAGACCAGTGCTGATGCTGGAACCAGGACTGTTGATCTCTTTTCCTCTCTTTCTTGCTTTCCTCTTCTCCTCTCTAATTCTCTCTCTTCCCTTTCACCTTCCGCCTTCATCTAAAACCTGCCTCCATGTGCTTATAATAGGAGATCAGGATTTACACCAATTTTCATGCCAAGTGTATAATTTACCAGTAAAACTTTTTAAGCTTTTGCAGAACCTCTGGTCATTCCTTTCCATCATCACCACCTACAAATCTTGGGTGCTACCTTCCCCTTAAGGGTGGGATGCCACACATGTACCATGTCCTGTAAAATTACACAACTGATACACTACATACCATCACCACTTTTTCATTTCAAGAGTGTGTTTTGCTGCTATTAAAATGCTGTGAATGCTTAACATTGTTTAGAAATCCTCTCCTCCAGTGTCTATCAAGAACCTGTCTCTAGTAAGAGACATGGGCTAGGATTTGAGACCACTCTATCATTCCTGTTAGTGCTAAGAATGAGGATATTACCTGCGTATTTGGTTCCCAGGCTTCTAGGACAGAAAATTATATTCCTGTAGGAACCATCAGTGTTACATTGCAAGCAAACTATTAATGTAATTACTGTAATTTCATTTTGGTTTTTTAAGTATAATTTGTATCACACTTTATGTTTTTAAATTATTCAAAGATTCCACCCCTGTCCCAGAGGATTCCCCAACTATAAAAAAAACTCTTATCTTCTATTGAACTGCCAGTCTTCCTTATAAAGCACTCCTTTCTACCATCTAAATACCGGACTAGTCCAACACATTTCGGCTCTGTCTTGCAGAAAAAGCATTTCTGCACACATCTTTATTTTAGCTAATACTTGCTTTTCTACATAAGTATTTCTTTTTATTTACCTGTCTGGGAGGGAGGGAAAGTAGGAAGGATGTTAAATGAAGATGATCTCCCTCTTTTCTGTGCGAGAGCTGTATCTAAAAGAATAAGAGACTGAAATTATCACTTGTTTGGAGAATAAAAAAGACCAGTTTTAGGGTTAGCCAGGTTGATGTAATGCTTTCATTGACAGCAGAATGAATTATTAACTGCTACCTACCATCTTTCTGAACCAGACTGTTAGGTTATGTCTGTGCTTCTGATCCCAGGAGGTCTCTGAGACCAAGCAGCACAGCCTGGCTCAGGCACACAGCTAATCCTCCCTGTAACAGCTCTGTCCTGGAGACTGCCAGGTGGAGAGGTTCAGACAGGGACATAGCACTTAAACAGTGTGGGCAATCAAGAGGGAAAACACTCCAGCTTTCTCCTGCACTCTGCTTTGTATTTTGGCATAGGCATGCCCTAAAATTTCTAGCATATCTATCCCAGTTTAACTTTCAGAGTAAAACAAACTCAGCTGAACTCCTCTTAGGTACATTCAGATGTGATTTTTAAAAAATGTACTTTACATATATTAATGCCTGAAATCCGAAGTACCTTTCTGGTACCATCCATACATTAAGTAAAGATTGTCAAAAACAGATCAGTCCTTCTGCACAGTAGCCTCAGTGATTCGTGTTCATTTCCCATGGAAACAATACACAGTCCTTAAAGGCCTTCCCAGTCAGCTCTTGGCAGGACAGAAGAGCTCTTCTGGAAACTGCTTTACATTTTAAAGGATTGCCCAGGAAACACTGATCTCTTCCAGAAGCCAGGGATATAATTATTTTCCTGACCTCGTCCTCCCTTGACTGTGTGAGCAATTCAAGAAAATTATAAAAAATTTATAGATTTTCCACTACTTTATGTAGTATTATATAAGTATGGAGAAATAATGTATTTTTAATTAAAAAGGTATTTTTTGGAAATTACCAGCAAGTATCGATGTTTTAGTTTTCATGACTTGCAGCATGCCTACAATGCAGAAACATTTCTTAGATAGGGGAATTCACTCTTTTCTTTACCAGATGAGAATACACAGCTCCAATTAAAACATGACTGGAGGTAAATGTCATACCAGTGTTAGACTGAGAGTCAGACTTCTGGAAAGTCAAAGATGATGATCTTGCACGTTTTCTGGAACAAGTAATGAAATCTAGACAAAATAAAATATAATGTAATTGGCAGGAGGCATCAGCATAATGTTATGATACTGAATTAAAACCTGAACAAAATAAATTCTTATTTATTCTTAGGAGGGACTTACAGAAGAGGTTTAAGACAGTATCTAAGAGCAAGAGGGCTTTGGAATCTCAGTCACCTGTCACAAAATCCTGGGGAGTCTTCTTTATTTCTACTAAGTTCAGGGAACCTAAAGCAAGCACTTAGAATCAGTACATAGCCCATGGGCTCAGAAAACACTAAGAATGAGGAGCTACATTATAACATAACCAAGTAAATAGAAAAAGGCATTTAGGAGTTCATACAGCTGAACAATACACTTGGTCAATTTTCAGGGCTTCTGGAGCTTGTCTTTCTGGTAAATATGAGAGGTAAGATGGAAGAACTCTTGAGGGAAGACAGGGACATATATATTAGGACAGAGTAGGTGGCTCTACAACCACAAAATCTTAGTCAGGTAACTGGGATTTTCCCCTGCCAACAGAAGGAGTCCAAGCACTGTTTCCACAGGAAACAGGCAGACCTATGAATAACCCAGATATAGTAGGCTGCTTCAGTGAGGTGGTCATTACCATTTTCAGCTTTGCAAACTGGGTCTTCTGCAGGCCGCTGGAAAAAAAAAAAAGCATGGAAAGTCAAGGAAAATTGAACACTCATTTTCTAGACAGAGACAAAAAGTGTAACAGTCCAGCATACATGCATTAAGTCTTGTTTCTGTTTTCTATTCTTCATTGTTCTATTTTCAGGCCATTTATTACAAGTGTTAGCCAGGGCTAAAATTGTACTGCTAGGATAATTGTCTATAGAATCCCTATTTCTCAACAATTTTTATTATCAATTTTTTATCAATAATGAAAAAGGGAAAAAAACCAGGCTTTTTACCTTCAAAGAATGGTCCTTCTTTTCAAAAACAAATGTTGGCTGGGCAAGCAATGATTTATCTGGAAAAGATAAGAGGTGATTTTTAATAACAATTCCATAATGGTATTTATCAACCAGAGCTTTGAAAATGCTGTGCAATGAGTTTATCCTTTTGTTACAGAGGAAGAAAATATAGAGATGCAGTGATGTACAGTACAGTACATTTAAAAAAAAGGTATAATCCCCAAACCTGAGTGTGAGTTTTGCCTAATTAGATGCCATGGGGTTTGGCTTCATATTTTAATACTTGCATAAAAAATAACAACAAAAAAACCTGCTTTTAGCCTTTACAAAAAAATCTGCCATCCTTTAAGAACAAGGGTGAACTGCATCTTCGGGTAGCACAAAAGAGCAAGGATGGGAAATATAAAATATCCATAAAGGAAGGAAAACAAGAGAATGTGTAACACTTGGCCTTTCAGCTACATTCATAGATTCTGCTCTCTAAGCTTCAGGTAGGTGGATGTCTAGGGTCAGTTTTGATGTGTGTGTATGATAAATAAACATATGGAGCTCTATAGAGTAAATTCTAGTCTCAGCATACCTCTGCATCTCTTAGGCATAACTAAAAATACTTGGATCTATGCTCTTTCTTTCTATGAAATATTTTTCTGCATATATTTGCCTCACATCATATTTTGTGTTGATTTAGGGTTCACTACTTCTACATCTCATACAGCTTCTTCAGGCTGTTTACTTTATTAGGCTTGTGACCTTCACAGCCTGTGCAACTCTAATGGATTAAACTTGGTTGTCAGTGTAAAAGAAAAAGATGTTTTCACCAGCACCACTGATGAATTACACATATATTATATGAATTAAGGGCACAATTAATGAGCAAAAAAGCAGACACAACTAGATATTTTTTTAAAGACCACCCCATATAGGATTAATCTCATGCTAGCTTGATACATCTGTCATGGGCAGTAAATAGAAACAATCTGCTTCTGACTATGAGCATATTTTAGCTGTGTACTTTAGATGATAAATGGAAAGCTAAATGCATGTATTTCTCTCCATGGCTGATAAGTACAGAATATGGACTAAGGTGACTGCTGAGCTATTTGACTGGCCTGTGGCCAGAGAAATCTCACACTTGGTACCTTGTTAGCTGACATTTGACAGAATATTTAGCACATACACAACCTTTTTGTAATACTGTTTTTCTCTGTTACCTCTTCAACAAAAACATCAAAGTGAAAATATGTGGATAGATATTTTTATCTAGAATTGCACACCCATCTGTGACCAAGCAACTTGAGCTTTGGTGTAAATTACTCAAAGGTTTAATAAAGCAAACATGAACCTATCATGGAGGAGTTAAGATTACTACACAAAAATGTATTCAGCAATCAAGGAAAAAGTAAACTGTTAAAATAAATGCTTCATGTATTATGTAAACATGGGAAAGGAGCATGAAATTTTTACTCAAACACAGGGAAATACAGACAGAGGAGTAATAACTAATACAGTTGTTAATTTTATATTTACTTGGGCATTATGTGTGTGCAAAGGACAGCGTTTAACAAATTTAGCATGCTTTGCAATGAAAGTCTATTTCTTCCTTAATAGAAAAAGCAGAAAAAAGTTCACACTGTTCCACTGAAAGAAAGATAACTGTCTCTCAATCAAAGTTGAAGAAAAATTCCATAATCTGGTTGCAGCTAGGGGGTCAATGGCATGGCATGACATGAAGCAATTCCACTTCTATTCACTAGAGGGGAGTGGCACACATGAACAATAGTATTTCATTTAAATATGATTTTTTGAAGAGAATAGGTTTTTTCCTGTCCCCTTAAAAACAAACAAACAAAACTGGCATTCTTACAAAATGAAAGAAAAATACAAAAAGTGAAGAGTAACTGTAGAAACCTTCATATTCTTCTCAGTAATCCTCAAGCTCAGAAGCTTGCACTATTTTTAAAGGTACATTTTCTACTCCAGAAAATGGAATTAGCAAAGACTGAAGTGCTGTGAAAAAGGAACTGACTTTCAGTCACAGTTAACTTTTCCTGGAGCTAAAAGGCTGTAGGGGACTTGAAGGAATTGAGAAAGCCCACTACATCTGAAACAGCAAGAAGATTCCAAAAATATTTTAAAACCCAAAAGCTCCTGAAGAAAAAAATCGTAACTGCTTAATTACCAACGGAAACACATGAAGCTACAGCATAATGGTACCCTTCAAAGATAATAAGCATTTTTTAATACTGCAGTAAATATAAAGAATTTATCCCACATACTGCTCTTGAGCCAAAGAGCTGCCCGCAGATTTAGTCAGAGGCTGCTGAGGCTTATCTATAGTTTTTACAGTTCCATAGTGCTTCTACTCAAATCAAGAAAACCTTTTTTTTCCTGAAGCATACTACACAAAGCTATCAGTAAGGTCTTCAGTCCTCAATCAGGCTGTTCGTAACAGGGTTTTAAAAATATATTTGTGCTAACTGTGTATGTATCCTAAGCATAAATTTCCATTTATATTTTCAGCTTCTCAAATATTCAGGCACAACCTATCTGCAGCGGATCTCCATAGAAAAAGACACCCAGAACTTCTTGTGCATGTAGCACAAGGTCATCAAGGAGTTACCACAGTCATGTTGATGTGATAATTTTAACTCTGGTCAGTACCTCTGCATTTCTCCCCTTCATTTCCTGCACCTCTGGCAGGGTGGCTGTGCTGGGTGAAAAGAGAAGTGCTTCTGCACCCTCTGCACCCAGCCACGCAGTGCCAGACTCTGTCCCAGGAACAGGCAGATGCAGACAGAGGGCTGGAGCCATTCCCTCATCATCATCACCACCAGGACGCAGACAGACATGGGCTGGCTAGTGCCTGGTTCAGACTGGGCCACTCCAGTTCTCGGCAGCTTGGCACTCGTGGATAAAAGAGGCTGTTGGAAAAGCTACCAGAAAATAATGCCAAATGAGCTGCCTCTGTCTGCAAGGACTGGAATAATCCATCAGCCTCAGCCAAGAGTCCAGACACAGAACCTGTCTGTCTGCACATGAATAATCACCACAGATTGGGCTCTCTCTCCCTTGCTGCAGTTCCCTTGAAGCTGTTGAATCAGAAATGTGTTGGCCTAATGTTTGCTGTATTCAAAGCTCAAAACAGGCCCTTGTCTGGAAGACGCATTAGAAACATCCAGTTTCTTTGTCTGAGATCTCACCTGGATGGTGTTCTGGCTCCAGCCTCCTGTCCTGCACAGAAGCACTATCAAACGTGCTCATACCTGAGCTACCCCACCTGGAAGGTGCCCAGGTTACAGGATGAAGACTGCATTCCATGTGAAAGAGCCTATTTCAAAGGGAAAAGAAAATGCTGGCTGATGCCTTAGGAGCACTAGCAACAATGACATACAAAAAATAATGTAAATTTTCTTTTACCAGATTTGCTTGTAACCTAAAAGCCAGCATTGTCCATGAGATGTAAGGATCCCTCTGTCCTTGCTGTGACATTCCACTGTTCACTTCCATTGCTATTACCTTTTCTAAAGCTATTGAGACTTCACAAAATATATACATTAAAAAATAAAGGGGACACTGATGATTTTTAAAATTTTAGAGTTGTTATTACTATTGTTCCATCCTGACCTAAACACAGATAAATGATCCTTAACTTTTGAGGGCTAAGGACACAGTGGAGAGAATATTTGCACCTATCTTATTTTCAGGCAGACCTATGCCTGAAATCATGCCAAAAGTAGTGACAGTACTTTCTCTATTCCTCTCAAAGACATGCAAAAAAACCCCTTCAGATCTTTCAGAAGGTAAGATAGGAACTGTGATCTCAATAAAAGTTTTTTATTTTTGATGTAGAAACAGTTAATATTTGCATTTTCACTTTAAAAAAATTAAATGTGTTGCATCTTCACCATCACCAAACGGGCCAGAAGACTGAAAATGCTTTGATTCATATCCATAGCAAAAACTTTCAAATTTCTTTAAGTAAAGTTGGACCAGTTTCTGGGCAAGGCTGAGCCCATGAGCATCAGTGGTAGCACCTCTGGGATAATGGATTTAAGAAGGGCAAAAAAAGTACTGCAAAAGGGCAATTGCAGCTGTGAGAGAGGAGTGAGTGTGAGAGAGGAACAGCTCTGCAGACACCGGGTCAGTGAAGGAGGAGAGAGAGGGTGAACAGTGAGGAGCTGTGCCCCCACAGCCCCTGGAGGTCTGGGGGGAGCTGAGATCCACCTGCATCCCCTGGAGGAGCCCACACCAGAGCAGGTGGGTGCCTGAAGGAGCCTGTGAGCCCATGGGAAGCCCTCCTGCAGGACCTGTGGCCCATGGAGAGAGCAGCCCATGCTGGAGCAGGTTTGCTGGCAGGACTTGTGACCCCATGGGGGCCCACAGTGGATGAATAATGGAGAACAACAGCCTGTAGAAGGGACTCAAGTTGTAGAAGTTCATGGATGACTCCATTCTCCTGTGGGAATGACTCTGTGGTGGAGCAGGGGAAGAGTGTGAGGAATCCTTTCCGTGAGGAGGAAAGGAGTGGCAGAGACAAGGAGACAAGGTGTGGTGGAACTGACGATAATCCCCATTTCCCATTCCCCGTGGCCCTGCCCTGCTCAGTGACAGGAGGCAGAGAAAGGAGGGAGTGGAGTTAAGGCTGTGAAGAGGGCTTTTTAAAGAATTTGGTTTAGTTCTCACTACCATACTCTAATTCTAATTTGACTGGTATTAAACTGAATTGATTTCCCCAAGTCAAGTCTCTTTTGCCAGTGATGGCAATTGCTGAATGTTCTCTCCCTGTCCTTATCTCAACCCACAAAACTTCCATAATTTTCCCTCTCCAGTCCAGCTGAGGAGGGAAGAGAAAGAATGCTTTTGGTAGGCACCTAGCTTGCAGCCAGGGTCAACATACCACAACATTAAATAAATAAAAGAAACAAAAAGGAAAAAAAAAGGCACAAACCAAAACCAAACAGAAACCCCCTTCTTAATCAGAAAAAAAAAAATCTCAAATAGAATATGATACTTTAAAATTATATCATGTCCAAATGTCACTGACTTACAACACCTTTAACTGCATCCAACTTTCCTTTACAACATCCTAGTAAACACTGCACTACACATAAAGACTACATGAAAATTTATAATAAGTTTTTAATTTTATCCTGTCAAATGATAAGGCTATGACATTGAATTATCAAGTTTCTGATGCTCTGATACACTATAGAATACTTTGGAAGCTTCGCACATTACAGCTATAATTTGCAAAAACAGAAGCAGAGACACTGCTATATTTTGATGTTACAGCTTAGATTGCTGGTTCCCACAGAACTCTAACCAAACGAAGTTAACAGTAATAAATTCTTACACCTAAGACTCCCATTTTTATTGTTTCACATTTAAATTAGCTCAATGAGGACATGTAATTTGGGAAGATGTTGAGAAGAAAAGTAGATTTAATGTCACTTTGGTTGCTACATCCCCAGAAGTAGTTTCATATCACTAAAATAGTAAGAAAAAGAAAAACACACAGAAAAACTTTGACTCTGTCACTAATGAATATGTGCCATGTACAGTTATTACTTGAAAAAACACTAAGACAAAATTTTGTGGCAACATACATGAAGGAAAAGAAAGCAACAAAGGACTGGCATTTAAGTGGGAGACATGGATTGAGAAATTTACATTGATAAATAAAATTAAAATAAATTAATAAAAGAAATTATTTTCACTATGCTATATGATGATCTGTACATTAGTGACTGCAACATATTTTGCTCTCCTAAGCTCGGGCTCATGTCTAAACATTGTTTCTGACATTTGATACAAAAAGACATCTGTCACTATTTCCAGTGATGGACCATTTTCATCTAAAATGAGGTGGAAAATAACAAAAAACCTTCTGGCTTCTGTCAAGAAGAAATCAAGAACGGGATTTGCCAAACCTGCAATAGAACCACACTTTCTGGTTTAAAAATACTCACGGAAGTTTGCAACATAAAATAGAGTCAGTTCGCAGCCAAGAGAAGAAAGTGCCACAATGCTGCCAGCAAACATCTTGGGTCCCTCAGTGGCCTCACTACATAAGCCAGGCTTTCCTCTGGCAAAACTTAAATAAGACAGATGGCATGAGGCAAAATGGGAGTGTCCTAGAACAGTACTTCATGCAACCAACTTAATGAAATGGATCAACTTAAAAGAAGTATAGGAAAGGGTTTATGAAATTTCCCAGTATAGGAAAGGGTTTATGAAATTTCCTACTGCTGACCCTGAGTAACAGGTGTATTCCCAGAAGTGCTGGGCAGCTGAGCGTTCTGATGGAATTCACACACATAGCTGCTCAGCACAAAATAAAATAAGGTCATAAATCAAAAGAAGGTCTAACCTGGTCAAATCTCCAGTGCTAATCAGAAGAGTTTTCCATACAGAAAGGTATCAGAGATGCATGTTGCTATACAGCAACATGCAGGTTCATTATCTTAGTCATAGCTCCAGACCTGTATGCTAATGGAGTTTTTTCTTTTATAATACTCTTCTGAATGTCAGTGAAGCAATAAATTTGCAACAGTTCCTCATGAATCCTGATTTTCCAAATATGTTCAATAGAAATAGTTCTAAATAGCTGGTCCAAAGCCAGTCTGAAGTGTTTCATGTGAAAAAATATTTTAAGAATTATTAAAATAAAGTGCTTCAAACATACTGAGATTAAATCTTTTACAATGTTTTTTATTATTTGGAAAAAAAGGAACCATCCATAGTTGTGAATTTTATTTCTAGAGACCTTAAATATATATCATTGATATTTGGCCACTGGCTGCACTTGCTGCAGGAGCAACTGTAATTCACTGGCCCATGAAGAGACTGCTGGACACAGCACTGTACTCTGTTTAAACACCTGTACTAAATATGAAGTGCACACTGCTTATCTTCAGACAGCATCCTGTAAATACAGTTTGGGGAACCAATAAATAGCTTCACACCTCCCTGTCTGGATCAGGAAAGAGTAGATCATCAAAGAAGGAAGTCTCTGTTTCACTGCACTCAGAAAGTTAATCTAATTGACAATTGCAAAATAAAACTTCTGAAGGAATTTTTTCCCTAGGACAGCTTTACTACATTGTTGGGACTCCAATATTGCACACTCTTTGTTATACAAATAATTCATAACCCACATAAATAATTTCCCTGTCATCAGTGACACCAGTTATGAGAGTAAGGATTCTTCATGCGGGCGCAGTCCTGCATAATCAAACTCTTAACATTTTAAGACATGTTCATCCTCTCCTAAGTCACTCTTCCCAATGATACAGATTCTAAACAGAGATAGGGATTAGGGTGGAAAGGATTCTTCTATCCAAAAAATTCCATCTAATACTCCCACTGTGGTTTATAGCATGCCATCTGAGAGATGAGATTTAAAATTTAAAATACTTCTCTTCAGCCATGGAAACTCGGCTGACAGCCTGTGGAAGTGTTTATAAATACAGAACATGTCACACCCACTCACTTCTGTAGATCACAGTTCTCATGTTTATATGGGTGTTACATAAATGGGCATTAAAACAGCAATAAAAATTACCCTATCACAGAAATATTGTAACATAATTTCTGAGAGAAATGTAACCCCGTTGGCTTTATTTCAAACATTAGAAAGAAAATATTTCTGAGAGTCACATCACTGGAGTGTAATTCTAACAGTGAGACAATACCAGAAGTAACTGTCTCACAAGACCAGCAGGACTGTGCCAAAAAACATAACCAAAAAAGTTACTTTAGAAACACTGAAACATCCCTCTGCTCAGAATTTTCAATCTATTGCAAAAGCCAGTAAAATACCCAATGCAAGGGCAATAAAATTCATAGACATAGAATGTGTTACCCTTTTCAGGGCACTGTACCAAATTTAAATTTCATAAATCCCTACGAGGTAGCGCAGAAGTAACCCTCAGGGGCTTTGTGCAGAAACTGAACTATACAAGTAATAATGTAATGATCCAACAACATTCACACATCCTTAAACTTCAGTGAGTAAATTGGACTGTGTGAGATACTAAGCACAAACTGAAAGGCTGGTCAACTGATACATTAGCCCAGCCTCTCTAAAATGTATCATAACATCAGGCTTAGCCCTTGAAAGTCCTCTTGGGAATTTAGGTTCATTCATCAACCCTGGGGGTAAAAATGGTTGGTGGCATCATCTGCAAAAAGTCTTTAATATTAGCAGTTGTTTTTGTTATGCATCCCCATCAGTTTTTAATGATACTGATAAATCTCTCTTAATTCATGGCTCTCCTCACTACCTAGATGAGGGATTTTGCTGTCCACCTCTGCAGTCAGGCATCAATCTGAGGAGCTAGAGCAGGACAGTTTTGCTCTCAAGGTGAAGGGCACGTCAGGGCATGAATGTCCAGGAAAATGAGTGCTGCTTCCAGGTACGGCCGGGAATGCAACTGCTATTCCCACCCATTGTCAGGCCATTGTCAGCACTCAGGAATGCTGAAGAAAGCTCAAATGGCAGAGGAGTTAACACTGTCAGAAACACAGAGAGGCCACATACACACATCTGGTAGTGTCCTTTCGTCAAGTAAAATACGAATTGGAGATTTCCGACAGATTACCAGCAAAACCAATGCAATAAAAAAGCACAGCCAGCCAAGGTCTTGTTTTGCATTACACACAGCACTGTTACCAACCAGGCACATTCTTTTTGTTTATCCCATTCTCCAAAAAAACCCTGGGGGAACACAAGAGACGTGCAAAGGATAATAGCTAACAAAACCTACCTGTAATGCACTCCTCCTTGGGATCCACCATGCTGCCACGGGAGCCTCGGCAGGGCCTGGGCATGGTCTGTTCTCGCAGGTGAGCAGCTTGGTGCAGAGCACAGGGACCACCAGGCCAGTCTGTTCTTTTGGGGAGGTCGGGCACCTTCGCCCCCCGCCGGGGTCTGTCACAGCCAGCACAGGAGCATCGCCTGCCTGCACAGGAAATATTCCCTCTGCAAGCAGGAATCGGCTCGTTTCTCATTATGAGCTCAGCCTAGGTACCCTTTCATATACATCTCTCTCTGTATATGTAGTGATATATGTTATATTCGCCGTAGCTGGGTCTGGAAACCTGTCCCCCCCCTCGGAACCAGCCAGCGAGAGCCCAGGACGCGCTTCCCGGAGCCGGGCAAGGATGGAGCGGCCGGCGGGGACAGCCCGGGGATGGGGCCCGGGGCGGCTCCTGGCCAGCGGGGCGGGCCGTGGGAGGGAACGAACCCGAGGGAGGGGAGGGATGGAGGGATGGAGGGATGGAGGGAGAGAGGGCGGGGTGGGAGCTGCGCCGGCGGCTGCGGGCGCTCGGGCACGGGCGCGCTCCCGTCGGTGCCGTGCCTGCCTGCTGCGGCGCTTTTTGGCCCTTTTGTTTTTCGAAAAGAAGATGCAATTCCAAGCGAGGTAGCCGAGCCCCGCGGTCGCTGCAGGCTGCGGTGAACCAAGCGCGGCGGCGGCACAGGGAGGCGTCGCGGTGCCTCCTTCCAGACTGGGCTGCGGCCTCTGCAGCCTCGCCCGAGCCTCCTGCTGCTCTCTTCAATGGCAGCAGCCCCAAATTCTTCAAGTGGGAGCGATTTCAGGCCATTATATATCGCGGGCCTGGTGTCAAGCTGCCTGTAATCGTAACAGTTCAAGACAAAAAGGCAGGAATCGGCTATAAATTCTCCAGAATCTTATGTCTAGTCTTCACACAGCCAGTATCAGATGTTTCACAGAAAAAAAGATGCAAGAAGTCCAAGAGCACACAGATGCTCAGTGATTTTTCTTCATTAGAGACTCAGTGTGTGTTGCCATAACTTCTAAAATGTACAATTTAACCCTCCTGCAGTAGAATCAGGGAAACTTATAGACTGGAAAAAACCTCAAAGACCAAAGTCCAGCCCTTAGCCCAGCACTGCCAAGTTCCCCACTAAACCATGTCCCCCAGTACCACATCTACACATCTTTCAAATACCTTCAGGGATGGTGACTCCACCATTTCCTTTGGCAGCCAGTTCCAGTGCCTGACAACCCTTTTCGTGAAGGAAATTTTCCTAATACACCATCTAAATCTCTCGTGGAGCAACCTGAGGCCATTTCTTCTTGTCCTGTTGCTTGTTGTCTGGAAGAAGAGGCTGAGCTCCACCTGGCTATAACCTCCTTCTTTGGTTATGCTCCAGTACCTCATTGTCTTGTAGTGAGAGTCCCAAAACTGAACATAGCACTTGAGGTGCAGAAACCTGAGCCTTAACTGTTAGAACTTGGTATTTTTGTGACCTCCGATTATATATGACACCTCTGTTTAAACCTTAATAAGTCCTTGACCTGTGGTGTGCACTTCGTTGTCAGGTTCCACAGTCACATAATTGCGTGAAGTTTGTAATTTTTGTTTTGCAAGTTTTAAGTTGAATACTACCTTGTTACTGTTATGTGCAACAGTTCCCATTCTAGCTTCTAAACAACATTTCATTGTTTTATACTTTTGTCATATATTCTAGTTATTTTCTGAGATGCACTGTTTGAATTTTTTCAGTCATTATTTCTTTTGAATCCACAAACACCCTGCTCCAGACAGAGATGGCCCATAGGCAGTTGCAGAAAAGGCAATGACGTGGAGCTATGTCTAATTTGTCCAGTGAAACCAGCTGTACTGTCTGACAACAGATACAGATATTCAAAATCAACACCTTTAACTCCTTATGATAGTCTTTATAGAGTTATGTGAGATCAATAGATATCCATAGGGACAACTGCTGGAGAAGGATAAAGTATTCTGTGGAAACATCACATTATACTGTCCTGTTCTCAGCCTCAGCATCCATCCATTGCTAGCCACTGCTCAAGAAAGGATTCTTTGGTGCCACTCAGCATCACCATCCTTATATCCTTTCTTAATACTATATTCACTTTCCCTGTCAAACTCCTTTAAATAACAAGATCTTTAATACACTGTGATAGCCAAGGGAGTTCACAACACCATTTGAAATTGGCAACTAAAAGTAAAAAGAAAGGCAAAATAATTTGGAAATCATAAAGCATTTGGAAATGTTTTTTGACATTTCAACTATGAATATGGAAATTGAGCAAGGAAGTTAGCTTCTCCATATGGAGTTTTTCATCACATCATGATGAAATTCATTTTGTATTAAGAGAGAGAGCAAAGTAAAAAGCAGAGTAGTTATCTGGGTCTACTCTTGGCTAGGTCACAAGATAAATTCCTTATTAGTTCAAGCTCCAAATGGTGTAAGGTTCTTTGATAGGCAAAGTAACTATGAATCCTAGATCAAAATCATTATAATTTAATCATGAGTCTAACACTTTTGTGAACACAAAGTTATGATAAAGAAAACCAAGGGTTTGCAGCTAGTGTTCAGACAAAATCCTGAAAATGCCTGTATATGCCCTGTTGTCATTGACATCTCTGGCACTCTTGTCTGTAGACCGGTTTCTATCAACTGAACCTCCAAGGACTGCACAGGTTTTGGGAATGCCAGCGTGATGCACTCACATTCCTCCTATTTATCCAAAGATAACATTTGAAAATTCCTTGTTTAACATTAATAAAGTAAGCACAATACATTCATTTTTAATTTACAGATACATTAATTGCTCAACCAAACCCTTGATCTGAGCATTCTCCACTTATTAAAATTTTAGGAGGGAATATAGTTCATATCAAATTTGCTAACAGTGCTGTTGAGGTTTAACTCCAGCCAGCAGCCAAGCCCCAGGCAGCCACTTGTTCTGTCCCCCATTCCCCAGGATCAGGGAGAGAATGGGGAGGGTAAAAGCTGGAAAACTTCTTCTGTTTTGAGATAGAGTATAATAGGAAAAGCAAAAGCAAAGGAAAACAAGGAATTAAGTCATCTCTTCCCATGCGCAGGCAGGTGTTCAGCTATCTTCAGAAGAGCAGGGTCCCATCAAATGTAAAATTACTTGGGAAGACAAACACTGTCACTCCAAATGTTCCCCACTTCTTCTTCCCTCTAATCTAGATGCTGAGCATGATGTCACATGGTTTGGAATATCCCTTTGGTCAGTTTCAGTCACCTGTCCTGGCTGTGTCTCCTCCAGCCTCCCAGGCACTCCCAGCTTCCCTGCCAGCATCACAGTTCAAAAGCAGAAAAGGCCTTGGGTCTCTGTAAGCTCTGCTCAGTATCAACCCTGTGTTCTGCACAAATCCAAAACATAGCCACTTTGAAGAAAATTAGCTGTATCCCAGGTGAAAACAGTGCATTCACCTCCTGCATCCAGAGCACTGTTAGTACGTCGAGCAGAGCTGACCCTAGACTTGAGCTCTGAGGAACACCACTGTTAAATGGTCACCAGTCAGTGTAGTCCAATTTGAGCCCTGCCATCCAACCTGTTCTTCACCCAGCACACCGTGAGCCTGCTCATCCCACTGCTGGACAACTTGCCCAGGAGGATGCTATGAAGGACAGAAGTACCAAATGTACTAACTAAAACCCAGGAAAACCACATCCACTGCCTTCCCTTCACCCACTACACAGGTGACCTTTTTGTAGAAAGATATTGGATTAGATGAACATAAATTTCCCTCTGTGAACTCATGTTGCCTGTGCCTGATGGTTATATTGTTCTTTAAATGCCTTTCTTCACCCCCTGTGGGTTCTTTTTTCATGGCATGAACATCTAAGTAGACACAACCTGTATTTCTCCCCAGCACATCCTCTGAATGTGCAGGGCAGGGGAGCAGGGCTGCTGTAACACTGCACACAAGTGCACACTTGTGCAGTCTTCCCAGGGTCAGGGCTGTTCCCAGTGTGTTTCTCCACTCTCAGCAGAAGCACACACTCCCACTGCTAGATTTTTAATGTTGAATTTTTCCTTATTAAAGCATTTATTCTTTAAATGAGCCTGAGTCACAAATCCAGCTAGACAACCCACTCCAAAATTGTTATGCCATCCATACACTGTTGATGTAAATGTAGAACAGCTGCAGGCTTCTAATCTCTAGAAAATCCAGACATATTCACTGGTCATTTCCCCAAAGACAGCTACTTTTTGAGTGACACCAGCCAATTTTTGATTCATTCTACATGAGCTCTATATTGTAGAGTATATGAGTTTTTCACCAGAACATGATGCAGTACTAAATCAAAAGACTTGCAAAACTTTATCTGAAAATAATCCAAACACACATGTACAGAATAAC
Organism: Rhabdornis inornatus; assembly: GCA_013397075.1. Classification (NCBI taxonomy): domain Eukaryota; kingdom Metazoa; phylum Chordata; class Aves; order Passeriformes; family Rhabdornithidae; genus Rhabdornis; species Rhabdornis inornatus. The sequence continues at coordinate 1,092,657 of VWZS01009726.1, forward strand.
TTTTACTCCAGAGTCTAATTTTATGATTAAATTTGAAATATTTGGACCATTCTTTTAAATCACTCATGGTATTTATTTTGCAAGACAATCATATTTAATTTGGTCCAACACTTTGGAGAACATAATGAGGGAGTATTAAACAAGTCATTCAACACAGTAAAAATCTAGCAAAATACTTCTGACATTTCTGGATTTCAGGCAGGAATCAAGGAAAGAATTGTCAGCAAATACTGTAAGATATGTTAAGATACCCAGGAAAACACGTTCCTGTTTTCTGTAACCAAACTCCTGTTTTCTTAAATTGCACCTTTTTAATTTTAGGCACTCAAGTAAGGCATCTAAATTAAGAGTCCACTGCTCTGCTTCTACTCTGTACCTCAGAGAGGGTGGTTGCTGAGATCTGCCTCTGAGTCAGGGCAACCAGGTTCCTTGTTAACACATCCTGTGGGGTGGATTAAAGCAAAATGGTGCTTTATGAACAAATGAACAACTCCATTGAAACTGTAACTGGAAAAAAATGAAAAGGAGTATACAGCTGTTCTGGAGGATGTGATCACCCTAAGAGAGGAAAATTGGAAAGACAAAAATGGGGAAAGAGAGATAAGAGATAGAAAGGTATCACCACCCATGGCTCCAGCCACGTGTGGGTGATTGTGGTCTGTGGTTGTGATGTGGAGCCCTGGTCTGTTGTGGGTGGGGACCCAAACTGGAGCTTTATAAACCTGGTTCTCCCCATAAATGCCCCAGAACCTCCACCAGGAGTTCTGGCCATGGACAGTCTGATTTCTGGAGGATTCTGGAAGTGTGGTGGCATCGAGAGGAGGGGGTGACAGTGTGACTGTCTGTGTATCTGTCTGTGCCAGGACAAAGTTCCTGAGTAATCTTCCAGAGTTGTGCATTGGCAAAGTGGTGGATTGTGGTGTGGGAAAGAGATCAGCAGAGAAAAAACCCCTACCCTGCCTCTGCAGGACCTATTGCTTTACAGCAGCTTGTCTTTTAGTTCAAAATCAGCTTATTTAAGGCAAAAGTCACCTGCAAGGGGCAACTGTTTTGCTACAGTGATTTATTCCAGTGATCTGAGCTGCCTCTGGACAGACCCTGTCCCTTTACTGACTGTGGAAGGAGCATGAACTTGCAAGGATTCCCTTCAGACAACTTCCAGGTTGAGAGAAATGAATAATTTCCTGTATAGTCCACACTGAGGCAACTGAACTCTGTGGAATACTTTGTGATAGCTTGTGCATAAAAATAAATACTTTAAAAGCCAAAAGCTCTAAGTATTTTTAGAATAATACCTGCTTTTTTTATGCATTAGAATGCTTACTGCCACTTACTATAAAACACAATAGACAGGCCTTCTTCTTAGGCTTTTTTTTTTTGTAATGATAGTAATTTTTAATATCTTTGTGTTCAAATATAAGGTATAAAGAATATTTCCTTGTTATTCTTTGTCTACCTTTCTCATCCATTGTGTGTATTTCACAGGGTGTTATCAGCAACATGGCATTGCAAAATGCAAAATCTGATTCTGTGCTGCATTGTTGCTATGACAATACTGCATGTTCTGCTGTGACACGTTATATTAGCTTCGTGCAACATCCTGGCAACTTTCCAATGGTTCTGTAGTAGATATGCCAGGACATCATTGCCATTACTTAATACTGTGTACAAAAGGCTTGGTTTTAATTAACCTGCCTCCAGTAATTATTGAAAGAAAACTGAAGGAGAGCTAGGACATGAAACTCCTGCTGTGCTGAGCAGGACAGGATCAGAGCATGCACTATCTTGTTTGCTCTTCAAGAGGAGAGGACTGGAAAAGGTTCTCTGTCTGCTCTATCAGCTGACCTCAAGTGATGTTAACAGCCACCTCAAACATTTCTCTAGGAGCTGGTCCAGAGATGGAACTGAAATAATGAAAAGGAATGAAGAAGAGACATCTAGGAAAGCAAGGTAATACTGATTAAAACAACAGCTAAATGAATATGCTGCTAGGTCTAGTGGTGCACGCATGCTTTGAAAGTTATAATGAAAACCTACTTTTACTCAGGAATAATTGGGGGTTTTGCCTTGCTGTTAACAAGTACTGTATTCTCTTTTGGTGTCTGAGTTTTAATACACCCCTTTTTCACTGAGTTTCCATTCTCTTCTCTGTTGGCATTGAACTGTCATTCCTCCTGGGACAGGAAATGGACTCATTACCATCACACCTATAATCAAATACAAAGCACAATGAGCTACAAGCCTTGCATATAAATCTCATTTGTATGCTGTGATTTATATGCGTATAATATTTCAAATATCTGTAAAGTTTTGATTCTAGTGCAAAGCTGTATTTGAGTAGCAGAAAATTCACTGATTAGCAGGCCACTTAGGTTTAATGATGCATATGGTGAAGAATGTGTCTTAAATTGAAACCAATACACTCTTTGCAGTAGGTTTGCATCTTCTTTAGCAGTGTTTTGTGTTTTGCCTTCCTCTACCAGCAGTGTTTAACATCTTTGTTAGCAGCATGGACAGTGGTGTTGAGGGCACCCTCTGCAAGTTTTCTGAGGACATCAAGCTGTGTATAGCTGTCCTAGGGTACAGCAGCATTTGAATAAATGCTAAATGACAAGAAAACTTAGTTTAGCATCACAAAAAATGATGCTGGTTAATAATGGATAAAGTTATGCTATTAATACAATTATGCCTTGAAAGTGCATATATTTTAAGGACAAGAATGTAGAGAAAAGGATCACTTCAGTTGTCTGTCAGGACAAGAGCAAATGGATGAATACGATAGAAAAATTGTTTTCTATTTCACTATTTTATTATGTCAGAGGAGCAATTTCCCAAAGGATTCCCACCCATCAGATGGAAGACAATTACACTGTTCATATTTATTGAAAATAAAAAAGGCTGGAGTCCTTTGTGGTCCTGGAAGAGTTTCCATTTGGCAGCTCAGTTACCAAGAGCCATCAGCAGATTATTGTGCAGTAGAACAGACACTTTTGATGATTACTTCAGATTTCAGGCAAAACTAGGTTTTATTATCCATTGGGTTATCTTTCAAACATTTGCAAATTAGATGACTGAATTGTAAGAATCAATTCAGTTCCTTGTGGTCCCATAGTACTACATTTTTATGTGTCTTCTTTGGTTCTTTGCAAGTACAAAGTGACTTCCTGGACCACAGGGCAAGAATAACTGAAATTCTTTGCTGCACTATGCAGGAGGTCATGAAATGTTCAGAAGTGCTCCTTTTAACAATTATCTGTATTAATCAGTAAATAAATAAATAGCAAAAGCTGCTTCAGCTGTTAGGACTCATTAGTGTTTTAGCACATGCAGAACAATCCTTTCTCACTTCTTTTGCTTCTGAGACATGCAGAGGAAATTCCTTAATCATTCTCTGAGTGCAAAAGTTGTATCACTGTAGCTATTCAAATTGCTAAAAGTAGTGGTTTTTTCCCCTGGTGGGGAGGGAAGTCACATTCTTCAACTCAATTCTCATTTGGGAGAAGAATAAAACCATACAGTCCCTTTCTACTGCTGTGATTAAGTCAAACTAGGATATGGTCAAACCAAAAAATATACAGTGCCCCTTGCCAAATCTGATGCTATGTTACAAAGCCTGGGTAAAAAACAAAGGCTTCTTTCTACAATGCAACAAAATGGCCAACTAAATGAAACAGTATTTTTTTAAGAGTGTTGGCAAAACATGTTCCCACTTCAGAGGTGATTAATTAGTAATTTTTTTAAAGCACAAGAATTGTCTGTCAGTAACACAGCACATGAAATCAGTTAGCTAGCTGTGGTCAACATGTTTCATGGAATTTTTTACTAGAACCTGAGGCATCTAAAAGCTAGAATCATATAAACTTCATTAAAGTCTGGAAAATACTTTTGATTTCAACAAGAGACTGTTCAAACCCTCAATAAATCCTATTAAACTTACTAAGCTCTAATTCCTTGAAGCAGGCAACCAGACAGATTTGTGATGTGAAACATGAAGTATTGTTTATGTCACTCTTTCACCTTGCTTAAATAGAGATTGTCTAGTCCTTTTTATATAAAACACACATACACAATGCAATAATTGTTTTTTGTATTACTTCCTGTGTCATTAAATTACTTAGGCTTATCCTGTGGACTAGATTTCCTTATATAGAATTCATATTTTATTGTTTTTGGATTCTGAACCCTTTGGAGTTCATTTGAAGCTGATACTCAAAGCAAACCTTGGGTTGTTTAAGCCTACACTAAGTGAAATTATAAAAATTACAAAAAAAGAATGCAAGCGTCATATTGTGCACATCTTTGATAAACACTGAAATCTCCCTTGTTTGCCTCGTGTTTGGGCTGTTTTGAGAGTTTGGTACTGTAGTTTGTGCAGTGACCAAATGGGCAGGTCCCAGTGGGAGGGAATGGAATTTCAGCCACTGCCATACCACGCTGTGGTACAGGAATTCTTCTTCCCTTGGCAGACCCTGTGGTGCAGCTGCCAGGGGTACTGCAGAACTGCCACGTTTTAGGTGCAGCTCTTCTGCCTGTTTGTGAATGATTTCTCAGTGTTTGGCACAAAGGGTAGAAAGAAGGTCACTTCCAACATCCTAAAGTGGCTGTTGGACACTGCTGATAGAGACATGGCAAGGCTGCATTTCGCTGCCCTGAATTTCCTCTTAGTAAACCAACTTACTGGGCAGAGAAACTTCTTCAAACCTCATGAAAGCTACTGTGCTTATATAATCTCCCTATAAGTGAATAATTTGTTTTGGTTTTGCTTTCAGTGTCAATGTCTTTATATTACTTTACCTTTTTGTGTACATGTACATTGTTGATCAAGTGACTAACTACTCACAGCTGCCAGCTCATGGTATTTTAGAGTAAACAAGAACTAAAGGAAGCATTTCTGAAAGAATAGGTTTTTACATGGTAGCTGTGATACAGTACACTAAAATTACTATAATTAATGTTACTACTGTGGGAACTATTATCTTACTATCAAATGCATTTTTCATCCTTAGACAAACACAAACAGGAACAAAGCTGCACATGCTGTATTTTTATTATCCTTTATTCCAATAAAAACAGAGCACCAAGCAGGCTAATACACAAAGTTAGGGCTGCAATCAAAAGCTGCTGCTCAATGTTAGAGTCAAAAGCCTGATTTGAGTGACTGGGACTATAGCAAATGTTGGGATTGAGAGACTTGGCTTTTGTGTAAGAGATCAGCAAGTGAAAAGAAAATCAAGGAGAAAGAGAAGTACTTACGTTCTTTTAAGAGAAAACTAGAGCAATTCAGGAGGTAAACTCAAGTAGCTTTGTCTCTCCTAATCACAGATGCTTTGTCAGTTTCCTCTTTAATTACGTGGAGATTATCATAACAAGAATAGTGGATAATGACAGATTTCACTATAATCCAGAAAGCTTTCATTCTTTAACAGTGTTCACAGACTTCCTCGGTATGACTGGACATAAATTGCCAGGGAAAAGAAAATTATAAAACCCACAGCTACTGAAGTTAAGTAATAAAAGGCAGCATTGTAAAATACATTACCTTGTGGGTTTTTCCTGAGGATATATGATGACAGATATCTCCCTTTGTGTCACTCCTATAAAATAAAATGTCTCCATAGTCTTAAAATATAAAGAACTACTTATTTGTTTCTCCATAACTGTACTTAGCTTCATTGAAAATGAAGTTTGAGATACTTTATGCATGCAAAACTAGTGAGAAATTAGAGCTAGACAGTGTTATATGCTGTTGCACAGCTCTGCTAAGCAATTCAACAAACCATTTTGCTGTTCAACATATGTCCTGAGAATAACTACACCTGTGTATAATAGCTGAGCGCTTCTGCACCAAGTCCCAGCTCAGATAACAGCTGCTTATCCTGAAACTGCCCAATAAAACTGCTAAAACTGAGCAAAAATATTATTAACACAATGGAAAAAGAGAATGTGGAACACTGCCACCAGACAAAGTTTCAGCAAGTCATCAGTAAGTGTGTAAAAATACTATATACAGGAATAAAAATTATATAGAGAGTCATAAATGAGTAAGGAATGAATTCTTATGACCCAAGGCATAAACCACCAACATATTTGCAAGAGGTGGGAAGAAAAACGACCCAACTTAGGTATTATGGAATTGCACATTCCTCTGAAGTTCACTCAAGCTACTTTCATTGACAGAATGACAAACTATTTATCTCATATGCGTCTAAAACTAACAGTGTTAATGCAGGATCTGACTTTTTAATGTCTTGCATTTATATTTGTGTGAAACTTTTTGTGAATCATTGGACTTCTTTTGATTTGGAAAGCTGTGTCACTTCCCTACATGTTAAGAATTGTAATGTATTAGTCACACAATGTCTTTCCTCAAAGAAACTGTTTCTGATTCCTATCAAAACCTAAGTTTTCTGATTCTGTGGTTTTGTTAATACATATTTTGTGACTTCATCTATCAGGTAACCTTTGCTAAAGACCTGAGCTTACTCTGATTATAGTTAGGTAAATAATAAATAACAAGGTAGATTGGGAAGAGATGGAGGAAGTGAAACAGTCAAGGAAATCATCTGCACATTCTTCCTCAGATTGATTCACACATAAGAGTACGGGAAAAGAAGGTGCTGAAATAAATGAAAGATTTGGAGGAAGAAGAGAAAAAACAATTCAAGACATAACAAGTTAATGAAAATTAGAGGCTTACGAGGCAAAGGATCCAGGTCAAGGGCAGGGATAAAAATCCAGCTTCTAGGGACCACTTCCACTTTGCTACACTGTAGAACAGTGCTCCATAATGTAAAAGCCCTGAATCTGTACTTTGTCATCTGGCAAGGCTTCCACAGAAATAAATGGGACTTTATGATTTCCAAAGGTTTATCTGGTAGTCCAGCCCTTTGAAAAGAGTACATAAAGAACCCTAATAAGGACACAGGCAGGAGCTTTCTTCACCTCCCCAGATCAAATATACATACCCTTTTAATACTTCTCTTTAGGTGTGCATCTTCTTCCTCTTTTGAGGCTACAACTCTGGTTCCTCACTGGGGCTAGAATATGAGCTTGTTCTTGCCTGTGTCCTTCTCTGAATTTTTTACCACTCCTCTGAGGCAGAAGTAGACCTGTACTCAGACCTCAAAGGCTTCCTGCTTCAAAGAAAGTTATCTTGACTATCGATGTCACATCTGGACACTAGATTGCAAACTCAAGTTATGTAAAGAGCTTGTTCTGTAGTGTTGCACCTGCTCTAAATATCTGTTCACAGTTACATTATGGAAAAGCCACAGCTATCAGTCTGGAAGACTGCTCAGATCCAATGCCACACACACTCTGCAGCAGTCAGGTGTGCAAGAGGGAGCCCATGAAAATATTCATCTGCAGCAGACTAAAGTTATCAGTGTAATGAATTCTAAGAAAAACAGTGATTTGGTATCTTCCAGTCTGTCACAGTATTAGTCGAAAACTGGCCAACCCCTGAAGGCAGTCCAAGGGAATGCTGACCAAAGACAACTTGTGCAAAGTCACAGGTATTGAAGCAGAGGTGGCTCTATGATGGAAACTTACAGGCATAGAATCCTTCCAGCCACCTTCTTCAGGATATTAAAAACCCTAACTATATTTACATTCCAGTTAACTGTATTCCAGAAGTATCTTTTTCACTGTCCTTTAAGCACCATTATTGACTACCTTTTTAACACCAGAACTTGTGTTTAGGATTTCTGGAATAGGAAAAAAAAAAAAAAAAGAAAGAAAGAGAGAAAGAGAGAAAGAGTGAAAGAGAGAAAGAAAGAGAGAAAGAGAGAAAGAGNAAAGAAAAAGAAAAGGCAACTGCTGTTACTGTTTCAGGAATCTTCATTACCTTCTGACAGTCGGTGCAAAATTCAACATCTTGGCTTTGTGAAGTTTCTGTGAGGGTGTCTACACAGAATGTTGGAGTATATTGCCAGCACATTTCAGTGAGATGGCAACAACAGCAAAGATCTATGATGTAGCTGAAGTGTTTTTACTACACAGATGTGCTGTCTTAGAATTTGCTGTGTATCTATACTGTCAGTTCATTCAGATGGAGCCTAAATCTATAGCTATGTTTCTTTCTCATCACTGTTAATAGTAAAAAACCTTTCCATAGCTAGAGCAGTATTTCATTTCAAATGCATTTTCATTCAAAATTGCCTCCTTTTGTGCTGTAATTTCATCAACCACTATCTTCTTTCCATTGAAAATGAATTGCCTATAAATAGAAATTATACTGTTTTCATCCTGAGACAAATAACTGAACAAGAACACAAGAACACAAGAAAATGTAAAAAGAAATGTCTACTTCACAGACAGACAATAAAAGTAGCATAGCCTGTTTCTTTTTTCTGAGTCATGAGTCATGTGAGGTAGGGAGTTCAAATTGTCTGTATTGTTAAATCTCACTGCCAAAACCAAAAGGGACTCTTCAAATACTCAGGTTTTAAAAATTGCGTTCAGGATCCTTCCTCTTTTAGTTTTTTCTGGTTTCAATTCTAAAGAAATTTGCAGACCTGTGTAGATCAAAAGGGGAGGAGTGAGTCTGGAAAGGTCTTGATTAATGATGTGATAGGAGTGTATTGTAGCCTTCCAGCAGGCATTTGTCCTTGTTTCTGAAAGGTCAGAAAAGATCTATTTTCATTTTGTGTAGTATTGTGCATTTTGCTTTATTTGTTTATTGAATTAAAAATTTCAAAATTTTTCACATGGATGTTTTTAGTGGTAGCCAGGAGAGCTCCTTTTTGTCTACGAGGGATTTCTCAGTTCCTCTGAAAAATATTAAAAGAATCAGAATTCATATTATTGCAGTTTTAGCTACAAAACTTACCACTGGTGACTAATAAATATTTTGTGCTTGTAAGTCTGCCTGGAATAAGACTTTTCTTATTTCTATTGTATCAAAAGGGCCTACTGTTTCTCCTTTCCCTGTAGGAATCTTTAAGGGATTTAAACCCCTTTGACATCCATTAGGTGATGAGTACTTAACTTGGTTAGGCTCCTTTGAAATCCTAGCCTTACATTCTGAAAGGCTGACTGGAACTTCTCTTTGCAGAAATAATTAACCATCTAGTGCCCAGCCTTGGAATTTACAGTGAGCTGATACAAAAAGCTGAAGGAAACCCAAGATGAAAAGGTATTTATTGGTCATTAAACCCCTAAGATTAATGAGTTTTATTCTTCTCAGGAGTTCCCTAGTATAAAATGCAGACACACTTACTTGATTCATAATAACTTGGCTTGTATTTCATTTTTAGGATTTGGAAATGAGATTATGCTTGTGCCAGTGAAGGATATACAAGTACAAGACATCTTTCCTCTGAAGTCTTTTAAGCAATTCACAATGTGTATTTCTTCTATTCATTTACATGTAAATAAAATCTCATTAAATAAAATCTAGAAAATGTGTTTCCTGAAGCTTTGGTGTTAAATCAAAATTCATTAGCTGATCAAAGCATATGATCTCCTGTGAAAGTCCAGCAGATTTGTTTTGTGAGTTTACCTCAGAGAAGACAAAAGATAAATTAAAACAGAAACTTCATAGATTTGCAAAGAATTTGTTTTCCTAGACAACAGACTGTGGACACAGTTAAAAAACAAAACAAAACAAAACAAAACAAAACAAAACAAAACAAAACAAAACAAAACAAAACAAAACAAAACAAAAACAAACAAAACCCAAGAAGACAAGTGTGAGGCTAGCTATGTAGAAATACACTTTTCAAAAGTCTCAAAGATCCTGAGCTGAATGTGTTTTATATCTCTATTAGATTTGTATTAGATCACTTACAAGGATTGATCCAGATATTAGAATCTGTTCAGATGATTTTCTGATTATTTATTTGTATCCATAAAGAAGCATGAAATATGAGAAGCTATACACATTCACATTAAAGCAGGATCTCTATTAATGAAATTTATCAATTTGCATTATAATAAATGACAATTAATTGTATTTGATAGACCAAGCCTATTTATACCTACATTAGATAGAATGAAGGAATATTATTAGGAAAAGCAGCTTAAAAAGATAAAGAAGAAGTAAAAGAAGAAAACATAAAGGGAATAAAAGTAATAAAGGGATGAGTTAAGAAGCAGACTGTGAACAGGAATGTAAAACTTCTCACATGTTTATTCAAACACCTTTAGGTGAAAGTATCCCCCACGCTCCAGGCTGGCCTGGGAATAGCCATGTCCATTGTGACAGTGGAGCTAGAGGAGGGATGATAAACTGTGGCAGGAGATGCTCTGTGAGAGCCCTTTGATGGTCTTGTAGGTACTGCAGGCCAGGTCATTGCTCCTCTCTGGGGGCTTTCAGAGGCAACACTTCACCTTGCCATCGCTGGTTTCACCGTCTGTGGACTCACGACGGATGTCTCTCTCCACAGGTGGTTACAAGATGGAGCAAGCCTCCATGGCAAGGCTTTCTCATCCATCTCTTTTCTTCTATTCATAAACAGTCACTTCAGCCCATACATTCATGGACTCTGCTACTTACTCTGTCTTGGCTGAGACACTCTAGCCTGTGTCTTACCGTCCTGTATCTCCCCAAAGCACAACACAAAAGAATTCAGAATGATGTATGCTGGGAGGTGGTGGTGGTCCTGTGAGGAACTTGGGTGCTGTGTCTCTCCTAACCAAGTCAATTGAAATATGAAAACTTGGGAATGACTGAAATGAGTAATCGAAAACTTCTCTGTAGACCCAGTTTGACAGCCTCATGGACCATGAGTTCTGGGCAAGGGAGAAAGCCTAGTGAAATCCCCCATCCAGTAGGATTTGGTTTTAACTTTGTAATTTTTCTTCTAGATACTGGTTACTGTTTTCCCCAAACTGGACTGCTTTCAGACAGCCTTTCATCTTCTCTGGAGCCCAGCTCCAAGCAAGAGCACTGGGAATGTTCTTCTTTGGTCCCTGTTCTACATGTTTTGGGAGTCTGTTCTGCTCTCAGTTTAGGCACTGTTAGAAGGAAAGCAAAGATCCTTTGTCCTTTGTAATGGTAAGGCTCATCAATATAAAGAGTATGGTCTTACACAGTAGAGATTTTTTCTCCTGAGGTTGTGCCCTACCTTACTGTCATGACAGACAGTATTGAGATGGGGCAGAATGTAGAAATCTGATTTCTCAGAGAAGCCAGTCCTTCTCCTTCTTGCTGCAATCACTCTGGTAGATGAACGGAGTGAAACAGTATCCTTTATATATGATGAAATAGATCACCTTTCAAATGTGCGTATGAAGTTAGAACAAGATGGTTATTTAAGGGCCTTGAAAAGATTAATGAAATGACTCTTGGATAAAATTTATCACCCAAGGGCATTCAAGGCCACTGTGTTGAGTGGATGAGACTTAAGTATACCTCTGGGACAGTCCTTGGACGTGATCTAATACATTAGTTTCAATGCAGCCAAAGACACCCCAATCATTTTACAATACAGCAGAACAGCTTTAAAGCTTGCTGGTTGATTTCTTGCCAGTATATCACTTTTAAATGACAATAAAAAAACTACAGAATCATACTTTGAGCCATTCATGCTGTTTTGCTTGCCTGAAGTTAGTTAACATCTTTTGCTCCTCAACCAAGTGCTACTTCAAACCTACTCTTCCCAGAATGGTGCATTACTGGTGTAGAACCCCAGGATGGGATATTGTGTATGTCTCAAACACCCATAGCCAGATGCCTGTGAGCCAACCAGAGTTATGTGGTAACAGACAAGGACTGTTGGTAAAAACAAAGAATTGCTGGTAAGAATGTGCTGTGAGAAAGAACAGGATGCGGCTGCAGAATGGAACACACACAGCAAGGGCAGCACTTTTGGGGATAAATGTGCTTGTTCTGGCTCCTGGGAATAAGCACAACACAGCACAACACAGCAGGGATGACACCAAGAAGTGGGCATGGACTCTATGGGGGACCAAAACCACCCAAGACCCCCACAGCCTCTGACCCATTTCCAGAAAGGTTTGAAAGAACAAACTGCACATGAGAACTGATTTGCATAGAAAGAGAGAAACTCATACTTCTTGTAATTTGGTTTCTTTAGAAAAATTATATCTTCTCCAGCACTTCTTTCATTTAAATCTTAATCTGCCTGCAGACTAAGAGACAGCACTAAGAGAAAATACAATTCTATAATGCTATTTGCAGTTAGAAACAATGTTTCCATGGGATTTTCTGCAAAGGAGAAATTAACTGAGAGGGTATGTATGATGCAAACACAGAATAAATCACAACATACGTTTGTGAAATAGCAGTACGTGGCTTAAAGTACCATCTTTGCTGATATACCTTCTTTACGTAATTTCACAGTGAAACTGCCATTTTAAGAAAGGGTAGAAAGTCTTTGCTAGCTTCCTGGAATCAAAATGCTTACAATACGATTGTAATAATATAGCCAGCCATGCTGTATAATGGCCATAAAAATTATTCTGGCACCTGCAAATTTCTGCACCAAATTTTAAACATCTGTTTAAACTACACACGAGGCATAGAAACGTGCCCAGTTCGGACTGAAAGAAATTTTTTAAATCTATGATTAATTCCTAACAATTTTATTATGTATTCATGCTTCTTATGTGCAATGGTTCTTTTGTAGTTCAACCTGCCTTAGACATGCTTTCCATACCAACAGTCTTTATTAGTGAATAACAGGGCTTCCAGGGGACATGCATAGTTCAACTGCGTGTCATTCTACTGTGTACTGCTAAACTGAGAAAACATTTCTAATGCTTCTCTTTTTTCTATATGACTTCCGTATGGCGTTTTTTTTTTTTCCCCCTAGATAGGACCACTCTGTGGGTTGTGCCTGAGAAACTTGGGAAACTTTTACTGGCTAAAAAATGGCAGGCTTATCTGATGGATTATAGGACCTACTGCATAACATGTAGCAGAAGAAAAGAGAGCAAAAGGTGTGTAGCTTCTCTTGTGCTAACCTGATTACACTATTTCATTAACTAGTTAAATGGTCCTAACCATCCATAAGCCTGTGTTGACTGGGATTCTGGGAAGCTGAGGAGGAAATACTTACAAATGGTTTTTGTAAAACCATTATCAGGAACAAGTCAGGCTTACTGATAGTTCTCTTTTCTTACTTCCTTTTCTCCATAATGCACCTGTGCAACATGTAATAGGGACGGGTTCAGCTGGAAAGCTCAGTACCACCTTAATGACTTTGATTTTCCAATGGCTTTATGCTAACTGTATTCATATGTATGCAAATGAAATGCCACCAGGGGAAATCCAGCAGTTCTTTAGCTCTTGCGTCATCTCCTGCGTTGCAATCAAGTCCACAAATTTGTGCAGCTAAAAGGAAAGGTCAATCACAGAAACAATCACTATGTCTGTCTTATTGAAGGGGATTAAAAGAATGAAATCATCTTCTTATTTTATCTCATCTACCTTGGGTCCCAAATCAATGAAAAAAAGACAGCTGACAGCGTTTATCTCCATCTTCAGTTTGGCCCATTCCTCATACAGTGCTGGCTGAGCTGTTCACAGAACAGCTCTTTCAGGAGCAGCCTGTCTTGATGTCAGTACAGTGCTTCACAACAAATTAAAATCAGTCATGGGTTTACTTCAGGTGTGCTGCAGACAGCTGCAGAGGGATTTGCCAGCTATGCTTAACATCCCCTTCTAGCAACCCAGCTCTTGTGCAGGAAGCCACCAACTGGTATTGGAACATGGCAACTACAGCCTAGAGATCTCATATTAATGCAGAGCTGAGTCAGTGATAGTTGGTTTTAATGCAGTGGCCCATGGACTGGGTCAGATAAGAAATAAATAAAACAGTTTCATTCAGCAACAAACAAAATTCCTGCTACTGAGAAGGTGACTTCTGGTGGTCCAGCAGAGTAAAAGACTTGTAACTCCAATCACTTAAGTTGCCAAATTTGAGGTTTGGCTGTGACTGTTGTCAGAAAAACGTTGAGTTACTCTGTCTGTGCTGGTAGTACCACGCTATAGAGGAGTTATCCTCCTAGAAACTAACCCCCAAGTTTTTGTCAATTTTGTCAATAGCTAAAGAATCACCCATCACAATTCTGCCTAGGGAGCCATGGAAGATCTCTGGTGTCTTTGCTGATGAAGGCCTAGCAGTGTTAAGTAGAAGGAGTAGCTTTTTGTCATAAAAGCTGTGTTAGCTGCTGGTGGGTTGTGCTGGTTTGAGCCATAGATCAGTTCACTCCAGAGTAAACAGCCAGCCTGAGCTGAAAGAAGAGCTGGGGATTCTGAGTGAATATATTTAAAGCAGGAAAAACATTCACATTATGAGTCAAATGAACTCTGCTATAAAAATAAACTGAGTGAGGCAAAATGTCACGCAAGAGAAAACATACTGGGATTTATTTCTGGAAAGAATGGAGACCATGATACGAAAAGATTTCTCTCCAGGACCCCCTTTTGTTTGCTGTTGTCATTATTTTAGTAGAACATAGAGACTAACAGACCATCAGCAGGTGGAAAGTTCATGCTTGGGAACAGGGGACAGGTAGCTATATGACATATTGGTTTATTGGTTATTCAAGTATTTAGGCTACATTGTCACAGTAAGGCACCTCAGAGATCAGCCATGCCCTGACCTTACTCTGTGATGTTTGTCCAAAAGTCTTTTGTTTCTGTCTCAGCTATTTCAGAGGGCCCAAATTCCCCATCAGAGAGGGGAATGAAAGGTGAACCTGCAATAACATCATCATTCCCCTACTTGAACAGAACTTAACAAACCTTGTTTATTCTGGCTTACAGTGTAGTTGTGCTGTGGCTCTGTGCTTATATGAAAAACAGCGTCATTTCTAATCTATTTAATGTATTTCTGATCCTTCTCCACACTTCAGCCCTGTAATTGGGGGTTGGAATACCTGGAAAGCTGGTCTTGGTTACAGGCACACATAGTGACAAGTAAATGATTACATTTTCTCTATCCCCACCTCTGTGCTGGGGATTTTCCACTACAGTGTCTTTGCTAAGGGAAAGTTTTAAAATGGTAGCAGTCTCGAGCTGTCTGATTTTAGTGCTGATAGAATGGTACTTGATTTGCTTGACTAAGGAAGCTGCTGGCAAAAAAATGTTACAATTGGCAATTTACTTGTCTCCATGCATATTTTGGCTCCATATCAAGTTTCTTAATGTTTTCCAGACAAGTGCAGAATAATCAGCACATCTGCCATGCAGGCAAATGTAAAGTTGATGAAAATATTTTATTTATAGAAGCTAATGCAAAAATGTAATTTGATGTGTTACAAATGTCAATTCTAATACTACTAATTAGAGCTATAATCTCATGGGGGAATGAAAAGATTTTTCTCATTTACTGAGACTGTATTCTCTTTTCTAAAATCCAAGTTTAGAGCTTACAGTATCAGAAACCTTTCTCACACAAATAATACTAAACACAGGACGTCTTATAGGTGTAAATATTTGAGATGTAATCCCCCTCTCACTGTCAAATATATAAGTTAACATGAAATACCTTCTGAATGCAGATCACAAAAATGAAAGATGGAAACAGTCTGCATTACTAAATTACTGAAGATGACTTGCCATATATTTTCACTTTTACAAGCATTATTATTTTTTTTTCTAATGGATAATATATATTCTTACTCCGCATGCAACAGGTTTATACCACATACCATTTTGGCCATACGGGATTTTTTTTTTGAAGGACAGTCATACAATTAATTTGGATAAATATGCAGCAATCTTAGATCACACAAAAGTATTTCTAGTCTACCCTGACTTTTAATTTTTTATTTTAAATTCATTAAAAAATAACACTGGTAAGATATTATTCAATGCAAGTAAAGATATCAGATTCTAACTCTTATTGCCAGCAGAGTGCCCATCCTAGAAATAATTTGTAAAATTCAAGTCAGAAAAACACTGTAATTTAAATGAAGACTTGGAAAACATAAGAAAAGAATGCTGATTTAGTTCTAGTTTAACAAATCACCCCTATGTAACAAAGCTTTTTAATGCATATATATCTATATTCATAGCATAAGCTCAGGCTTAAATCCCATTTTTTTCAACAAGACCTAAGCATATGCTGAAATTCTTCGCTGAAATGCAGCTCCAGTATTGCTGATGAGTAAAGCCAAAATATAGTACAATATAAAGTAATTGACGTCATGATTTCAGCTTTCCTCACCAATTTTACTTCCAAAGTTCATCCTTAAAAGGGTTGAGGTTGGGGAGTAAATTTTCTCGTGACACTTGTGACTAAGTTGTAAAGGGGTTGTTGTTAACAGCAATTTAAAAGATAATGATGTATGGAGAGGAGGTTAAGAATTCTAACTAATTAAGAAGCATTAAATGACAAACCATGAGATCCTCCTAAGTGACTGGATAGAAATCTAATTTCTTGCTGTCAAATCCCCAATATCAGTTAAGAATTTTCAGTCAAAGTTTATTTGGAGTACTTCTTATATTCTGCTACAATGACCAAGATAGACAGTAATAGTTTGCAGGCTTTTCTGTGCCAACTTTATTTTTTAGTTTTCATATCTCACACATTCTGTATGTTGCTAGGAGAATTCTTCCACAAATTATTGAGGTAACATCCATTTAACCATCTAAAAACTGAGCTTCTCATGTATTATAATAGCCAGTGAAATTCACATATATAAAAAGTTCAAAAGTCGTAATACATGTGCATACTTATTTTCTATGTCTTCAAAATGTGTAAGTGCATTTTTTCACTTTGATTCTTCAGAATTGTGATTTTACATCAAAACTGTTTAAAGACTTTTTATTCCATTGCTTCAATTCACCTAAGTTCTTTCCAGGGGGGAAATGAAAGTAAAAGGTACAAAGAAACAAGAACACTGTATTGCATACTCTAAATCAGGGAAGAATTTAAAATGGAGGAAAATTTACATCATCTCATTAACATTGAAAATTTAACTTAAAAATTTAAATTTCTTTAAAAATTCAAATTGCTAAAAATCTAATGCTAAAATGTGATCAAGTTGATTATTTTGATCTTCTATAGCCAGCTGTATTTGACATTTAAACTTCAAAAGTTGTATTTATTAGCTTGGATATTTCCAGCCTGGTCTTTAATTAGATCCATTTTAAATGAAATTTTTAAAAAACTCACATGACTATTCTGTTCTGCCACTGTGAAGTACTCACACTTGAAGTCAGTTCTTGCTGTGCAGGAGCTGCCTGTGGCTCAGCCCAGTTTGGCAGTATCACTCCTTACCATCACAATAATGGGTCAAAACCTGCCTGAGAGTCTCAGGCCCTCTTGGATTCCAGTCATAGGAATGTCCAAGGGTTTTCTTCCAGACTAGATGATATTTCAGAGACAACATCACTCCTGGTTCCTGGCCCTCATATTCATAATGTAACCAATTGTACACATGTAATGCTTCTACAAGGCTTCAAATATATTAACTGCAGAGTCTGCAACAGTTTTGAAGGATTCATTTTAACTCTTGCTATGTTTCATGCACATTTTTAGCATCCTGGTTTAATATGATTGACTCTGGTTAAAGTAATATTATGCCTAATTTTTCAAGGCCAAAAAGTACAAGTTATGCCACAAAGGAAAATCTACTATCAGAAGAACTTATGTAGTACTAAGTTTTAGCCCATATGATAAAACTTAACTTCACAAACTTTGATTGTTAGTGAATTTTTTCCTTTTAAAATAATGATAAGCTTATTATCTTCAATCTTGCAATGCCTAAATAGGTTTGTCCACTTCCAGTACACTGTCAGAACTCTCAATTAAAGCTCTGCCTGCTGTCAGAAATATGCACATTAGTTTTTCTTTTCGTACAGTTTGTTCTTTCCCCAAATTTCAAAATACCCTAATGGCTCCAAAGATAGCTGTGAAGTTATTTTGTCTACACAATTTAAAACAACAGCTCTATAGTCAGTTTTTGAAATTTTGACTAAAGGTCCCACTGTGACCGAAAGAACATTTAATCAGTTTGTTCTCTGCTTAGATTAAAGTCAACTTCTTCTTTCCTAGACCTATGTGAGGAATACACAGCTTAGCTGCTTGGGGAGATAACAGCTGTACTTATCTACATACACAAATGATCAGAAGGTCAGCTTTGAGTCTAAAACGCAGCTTATTTCAGCTGAAGTGGGATGGAAAACAATACAAAACCATACACTCACACCAGGAAAAGTGAAGAAGAGGGACTGAACGCTCTGAATGGGGGGAAGAGTTGTTTTAGTAGACTACTAAAGTGTGGAAAGTGTGGAAAGGAGAAAAAAAATGTACAGGAATCCCTCAGTCATTGAAGAGCAGGGAAGAGAACTGCAGTAGGGGCAAAAAAAGATTTCAGGACACAATTATGGGTCCTACAACTCTTGAACCATGGGTGGACGGAGTGAGAAGGTACAACTGAGCACACACCCATGGGGAAGTGATGCCAGAAGCAAGAAGCACCTGGCAAAGATCAGTTGCACATTTATTGAGACGGGAAGGGAGACCCTTTCCACAATAATTATGATAGACAGAGAAATTTCGAAACAGCTTTGTATAAGAACCAGTTCTTTGGTGCCTTTTTCCTTTTAAGCTCAGAAAGGAGAAAAGCAGATAACATGTGGCCAATATTCACAAGACAAATTTTGCTTGTATCTAGTTTTAATAGACATGTCGAGAAGGGCCTTTTAAAACTCCTGTGCAAAAAGGAAAGTTTTATTTCATTGAATATCATAGTATCTATTTTAAAATTATATTTATGTTTCTGCCACTTTTGCAGTTTTTTGTCTAAGACTTTCAGTGTCTCAATATAAACATACCAATATGATGCCATGAATTCTATACAATAATATATCCATTTAAATACAGTGACATCCATCTGTGGCATCCTATCCTTAAGGGGAAGAGGAGGGAGCATCAATGCTGGTGGTAGAAAGGAACAGCAGTCAGAGGTTCGGCAAAAGCTTACGAAGTTTTATTCATAAATTACACACTGGGCATGGGCATTGGTATAAATCAGCCCCTGATCTCCCTGTCCAAGCACACAGAGGTGGGTTTTGAACAAAAGGGTAGGGTAAAAGGGAAGAGAGAGAGAGATGGATTAAGGAGGGGAAGAGAGACAAATGGGTTAAAGATCAGGAGAGAGACGAAAAGGAAGAACGGGAGAAAGAGAGAGATGGTTGCCAATCCTGGCTCCAGAGCTGATCCAGCTGATGGGGTGTCCTGTTGGGGGGGATTGGTGGGGAAACCTTTTTAGAGATGAGTTTTCCACACCTTGGTGGTAAATTTCTCTCTTTCTATGCAAATCAGTTCTCATGTGCAGTTTTTCTTTCAGACCCTTATGGAAATGGGTCAGAGGCTGTGGGGATTTTGGGTGGTCTTGATACCTCCTACAGCCCATGCCCACTGGCCTCATTCTTGCGGTGCTGTGTTGTGTTGTGCCTATCTCCAGGAATCAGGACAAGGACATTTGTCCCAAAAAGCACTGCCCTTGCTGTGTATGTCCCCTTCTCCAGCAACATCCTGTTCTTGCTTACAGTATGTTCATACCAACAATCCTTGGTTGGCTCCACAGCTATCCAGCTACACATTTCTTCCCTTCCAGGAGAAGATTCCATGCTTCTGCAATATCATTATTTACAATTAAAACCAACCAACCAACCAACCAACCAACCAACCAACCAAACAAACAAACAAGAAAGCCCACTTAAAAATTAAAAACATCAAGAACATATACAAAATATTTCCTTTATAACCTATACAAAAATTCCACTCATGCAATTATTACAAGATTCTTAAGAACCTTTCTAATAATAATACTTTAATCCATCTGGTTTCCCTTTTTCATCTGGCAATAATTGCGTCCTTTAGAATCTACAGCCTACGAGCTGCTAGAAAACTGTAAATGCCACTCTTTAGACAAAGTTCTTTTTCTTTACAGAGTTCTCTTAATCAGGTGTTATTCTAACATCCACATATATCTTTTACAATTCACAAAGTCCAGATTAATTAGAGAATGTAAACTGGGTGGAAAAAATATGGGTGAAGTGAGGAAATGATGGTATTTTTAACTGTTTAATGACAGAAA
>VWZS01009726.1:1112691-1177970 GCA_013397075.1 Rhabdornis inornatus
TTAATGACAGAAAGTGCTTTGTTATAATATTAATAGGTTCCAGAAGGGACAAATATGATGCCAAGTGTCTCTTACTGAACATTAAGAAGTATTACAATCTTGTATGAAAAACATCCTGTATTTCTCATTCAGTTTTCTGTCAGGAAACTGAGGATGGAGTGGTTTATAAGTGGAGTAGTTAACTTAGTTTTATGTTTAACATATAAACTTAGTTTTAATCTCTAAATTAAGGACATTTTCCTACTTCATGTGAAAATGTTTTTAATAATGGAGAATTTATCTGCTTACAGAAAGAGACATTTTGCTCTGATATTGCCGTGTTGGAGCTTTCATAGTCAGCCTTCACAATAATTTATTTACAAAACCTAAGGAGACTGGTATCTATCCCCCTTCATCCAAAGACCTTCAACCTGAAAGAAAAGACACCACAACCACTGCATAACTGCTGCTGAAATTCCTTGAAAATTTGCCTTCTGCTGGTTTACAGGAAAGAAGATAATACTCAGAGATGTAAGCAGTTGATTTTGTATCTGGTGATAAACTGTTCCAACTGCACAGAAAGGAGCATTTTACAGAACATCTGAGCATTGGAAAGTTTGCTGAAAGATGCCACCACTTATTTTTTGTTTAAAGATACATGTTATCCTCCTCTTCTCCACTCTGGCAAGACCCCACCTCTGTGTCCAGATCTGAGATCTCCAGCATATGGAGGACATGGACTCTGAGGAGACCTTAGAGCTGCTCTTCAGTACTCAGAGGAGCCTATAGAAAAGATTGAGAGAGACTTTTTTACAGGGGCAGGTAGTGATAGGACAAGGGGGAATGGCCTTAAACTGAAATAGGACAAGTTTACCTTAGATATTAGGAAGAAGTTCTTGATTGTGAGGGTGGTGAGCACAGGTTGCTCAGGGAAGCTGGGGATGCCCCATCCCTGACAGTGTTCAAGGCCAGGTTGGATGGGGCTTTGAGCAACCTGCTCTGATGGAAGTTATCCCTGCCCATGGCAGGGGATTGGAACGAACTGATCTTTAAAGTGCCTTCCAAACCATGCCATTCTATGATTCTATGACTATGCTCTCACTGAAAAGAGTTTTGTCTGTAACACCAGCTGGAGCAGGCAGTGTAGGTATTCTATATTGCTTCTACACCTGTCATAATGGAGGTGATAATGATTATATTCTAACATTCTGAGCCACACAGCTCTTTTAAGGCTCTGGCTTGCTGAACCCAAAGCAGCCTGGCTCAATAAAATGTGTTTTAATATGGGTAGAAAGAATCTGTATACAGTCTGTGCTTCCACATTTCCACTTTGTTTCATTTCTATCACATGTAAATTTCTGTTTGAGAATATAAGAAAGCAAAGAGCTGTACACTGCTCTAAGAATTGACAGAAAGTTTTAATTAATTTTGTTTCTGAGACTGCTGATTTTAGTGACCATACAATGCTCCACACTGACTGCAATGAATGAAACTCTCTGGATTGAAATCAGAAGACATAGTTCAATATTAACTTTTCACGAGTTTAAAGCTGTTGTACTGAGTTAGAGGAATCTGGTATTCCTTTCTCTATCTCTTTTCAAAGTCAGATTAATGTATTTCTAGAGTAATTTAATGCTACGATTTTGTTTCCTACAGATCAAACTGAGAGCTGATATGAGACGGAAGAATCTTCACAATGGTAATACAAGGGTGATCAGAGAATCCCAATTTTTAGAAAAAATAACAATATTTTCAGAGCTGTGAATTTTTATATATTAATACAGTTCAATGGGATTCATCTGTTTTCCATACAACTTGAGTTTCAGCCTTACATCTGTGACAGGGAAGATGCAACTCTAAGCTTTTGGATAAACCCACAACAGAGTTTGAATAATTTTTAGACCATAATTGGATTTTTAGTGAAAATAATCAGAATTATTTTCTTTTAGGTTTTTATTAAAACCATGATACTATTTAGTGAGTTTCCTCTTACATTTTTGTTTGAATTCTTGGTTTATGCAAACCTTATTCAAACTGCAGCCAGACCAAAGTCAGATCCTTTGCCAGCAAAAACTGCTGAGTTTCACACAGCTTTAAATATTTTACAAGGTCTGAAGCTTTGTTTGCTGTCATTTGAAAGAACTGTTAAGATACTGCTCACAGTTTGCCTGACCTCAGCCAGTAATTTGGAAGGTTTACTCTCAGGCATACCTGTAACTTTCCACTTCACACTCAGTCTCAACTACTTGGGAAGAACTGAGTGGGCAATATGTGAAAGGAGAGTCTCAGTCTACATCAAAAATGGCATTGCTTTTTCAAAAGTCACTGGGAGGTTAGAAATAGAGCTCTTGAACACTCTTCTTCTATATATAAATCAATGTCCTAAAGGATAAAAAAAGCAACATACTGTGTGAGGCTGGGTACCTATCACTCTAGAGAGCATGAGATAACACTGTAACCAGGTCATCACGTGTAGGCTAGAAAGCTGTGCTATCACAAGTCACTCAGTCTGAGAAACAAACAAATAATGGCACAAAATCTAAATGTGGGTAATGGGCTGTACCTACTCATAGTGCGAACAGAAGGTATCTATGCTTATTCTTCCAACTTTTTAATTTCTAAGTACCACTAATGAAACAGCAACAACAGTAATCATCAATTAAAGATTTGTAACGTCAAAGACAACTGCACCAGTTAATTGCCAAGGAACTCTAATTTGAGCAGATTACATAGTCTCAAACAGAAGACAACGGAAGTTTACAAATATGCGTATTTATCAGCTTTTTAATTTTATGTTGCCAAAAATCAGTGAATCAGCTGTATGGGAGAAAAGTGTGAATGGTAGTAGAAAGCATTTTAAGGATAGTGTGAAAAATTTGGTAAAAAACCTCCTATTTTCTGACAAATGCAGCACAGCAATGATCTGTACATACATCTGTCTCCACAAACAAAAATATATACTCAAATGGAAGGAGCGGGAAACTATTAGGAGGAAAAATAAACTAGAATCTGGAAACTTTCAAAAATTGTTGAAGAAACCAACTGTCCAACAAAGAAATCTGTGGTCTGTAGGGATAAGGATAATAATGACATTTGTCACATATTAGGAACAATGAGTAGATTCCTAATATTGTATATAGACCACATCTACACAGATATAGTAAAATGTTATTAAAAGGCAGCATTTGTTATTATTTCTGAACTGTCTTTGCAGAAGAAAAAACCACAGATTATTTATTTATTACAGGGAGATAATTACACACTTTCATGCAAAAATTTAGAAAGGCTATCATACTAATCAAGCAGGGGAGAAGTCAGCAGGTCAATGTAATTTGCATTTAAAGTTTTAACAAGCTAGAGAGTTCAGCATTATCTGGACCATAACAGTTGATTTTCAGTAACTATTGGAACACTGGAAAAGTTCCAAAAAACTGGTAAGAAAACTAATGCTTCACGTGCATTCAAAAGGTGGGTAGTCCAGATAATTGCATATTTATCCACTTGAAACTGATTCTTGTTAAATCAATCATGGTATGAATTAATTAATACAGAACTTTTAGATGGTCCTAAAAGTGTCTGTCAATATAAACATAATGAAAATGAAGCCTGACAACACAAGTGACTTTTTTTACTATGATGCCAGTATCAGAGTACCCTTTCTCACCCTTGTGTATGACTACTGACTCTGTACTCAGAGTTATCTCAGCCAGTTACCTGGAAGAAAAGTAGAATTACCATTGCTAAAACCTGTAGATGACACAATTTGGAGGACTGGTAAGCTACAATACAGATGGGCAACTAGTACAGAATGGGAGCAAGATTTGAGATTTAAATATGTGCCTCAGTCAATTCCTTGTGTCTGAAAGTTGTTCCTGACATGGGAAAATAGGAAAATCCCTTCATGCTAGGAAAAAAAAATAGGAAAGAAGAATTGTAAGAAGTTGTGGACAAGAAGCTTTAATCTGATGAGATGGCAGGTGGAAAGCTTGCCCATGTGGGAAGACCATAGTCAAATAGAGAGACAGGAATGTGGCTTTCCGTGTCAGCATCTTTAAGGGATCTCTCCAAGCAAATCATGTTGTGGTAGGTAATGAGGCTTGATATCAAGATATACAACTGAGAATGTTAAGAAAAAGGGGTGTTAAACAAGTAGAAATAGCAATAAACAAACAGCTTAAATACATGAGACAAGGCAGGAGAAATATGTCTCCCAGTTTGCACAAAAATGGTAAAGCTGAAGTGAAGAAGGTTTACAAGGGCCGACTAAAACTGAGATTATACTTAAGAAAATGCAGATGTTTTCAACTAAAAAGCATGGGAGGCATAACACTGGGCAGAGACATAATACTATCACAAGTGTTCAGATAAAACTAAGACAAACTGGTGATGTCAGAGGAGTGGACAAGTTGCAAATCTTTGTTAAAGTTTTCATACTTTAGATCTGAACAAAATTAATTCTGCTATCTAAGACTCCCAGGAAAAAGGACTCTTGTTTGGGAACATTAAGGCCCTGCACAACCATCCTTGTCACTTTTTCCTTCCTCCCTTAGTGTTTTGTGTTTGTGCAGCATGGTGGAGGAAGGCAGCAGAAGAATCACAGTCAGAAGTAACAGTCAAAACCACAACATAAAAGCCTTTCAGGATGGTGTGGGAGGCACTTGTAGCTTGTCCAGGAACCATCATAGCAGAATATTGGGGAAAAAACACAAAGGTGAAGGAATCTTGGGAAGTTTTATCATGTCTCCATTGTATCTTGACAACAAGCAGTCTTTCCTTTTCCCTTGTCTCATATGCCCAAGCCATATATAATTTCTTTTCTTTGTGCTTAGCTCCAAGAGAGTGTTGTTTTTCTTACCATTCTCATTTCTAGATCTTTCATTCTCTTATTTCTCAAAATTTTGCCTTAGAAAATATTTTCCTGGAAATGCTTCCTCACCTTTTACTGGTTGTTTCTCCTTGCCACTTCTCTGCCCATCTGCTACAGTCTTTTAATTCCATCTGCTTTAAATACCAATCCTTTTAGGATAAGAACATGACCTTACTGAGTGGTTCACAAATTTGCAAATTTAGGCTTATGGGCATGCATTTTGGGTGGCAATACTGAGTTGTACAGGTTAAAAACCTCTGCCCATCAAACAGCAATGGAGATGTCTTCAGATCACAAAGCATCCTGCTAATCAGCATATTCAGGATAAAAAAAATCTGCTGTGATTAAAAAGAAGAATTTATAACATATTAACAACTATTTACTATTAAAACAAAAATGCTGATATTTGCCAAACATATAACTATCAATTTCATGTACAAATATGCTGACCTATATGAAATAATTTCCATTTAAAACAAATATCAATGATTTTGGCAACCTGTCTGCTCATCATTCAAATTATTATATCCTGATATATTTCTCACTAGAACTCTAAAAATGCCTTTTTTTTTTTTTTAAATTAAACAAGAAAGATTAGATTAGGTTAGGTTAGAAAATAAGCAGATTGGTTATCTTTAGTAAAGTCAAGGTTATACATTTCAACTACCATAAAGAATTGCAAAACTTCAGTATGAGTAGGGTTAAAGGGTGGAAATGTGCTGTAACTTGCAGTGGAAATTTCCACTGCATGCTTTATTGGCAGAGGAATGAGCCTTACCCATTGTAAGGGGGGCTGGGAGTGTGGTCTCTTCATAAACACTTTGGAATGCTTTGTCACGATATTTTTCCTTCCCATTTTCTAACCAGTTTTTGGTTTTGGTCCTCCTGAGTTTTCCAGGGTCACAATGCACACTGATCCACTAAAACCTGTGGGACATTTTCCTGAGGAAAAACTGCAGGATCATATCAGCCTCCTCTACTGTTTTCTCATACTGACACATTGCACTCTCTGCAGTATTCTCCAAGCTTTGTCACTCAGTCATCATTTTTATTATTGAAGGTAACACTGTATTTTTTAAAATTCTGTGAAGTGAACACATAATTATGGGTATGGGGGAAAGTGTAGTGACAAAACATGTTCTGTCTGTAAAGCTGTAGTTCCTGTGCTTCTAAATAGTAATTGCTTAGAGGATACGAGGGAAGTTAGGAATACTTGGAGACAAGTTACCTAGAAAGTCAAAAGAAGCTCAGTGCTGGAACCCAAGGTGTTCCATTTATTTGTCAATTATTTGGAAATGGCTTTGTATAGTGTAGCAGAAGATTGTGCAGTGTTATTTTTAACAGTCAAGATTAAAGCTGGCTGCAAAGGAACTGCAAAAATACCCAATGTTTGTGCGTTGAAAGGACAAACACAAGATAGGAAAGGGTTAACAGAATAAAAAAGTCACTATGTGGATGTAAAAATATGGGCTTAATTAAGTTTTTGGCACAAGAAATAAAATTTTAGTCAATGTGAATAGTTATCTGAAAGTGAGAATCAGAATGTAACACAACCCTGTGAATTATGATGTAAGGAAAAAAGAAAAATAGATGGTTAAGCTTCTTTATAAGTCCATCTTGCTAATGAATCCTGAATTCTGATCACAGTTCCTTTCTCAGTGCCAAATTGAATGTGCTGGAAACTGAAAAGGTATAGAGAAATAAAAGACAGATATGATTTTCACATGAACAGAACCTGAGCAAAGAAAGACTTAAAAAAGAAATATATCAGACGTGACTCAAGATCATTATTTGACTGAGAGTAAATACAAAAGAGAATCACAGAATCGTAGAATGGTTTGTGTTGGAAGGGACCTTAGTGGATACCCTGGAAGTGTTCAAGGCCAGATTGGCTGGGGATTTGAGCAACCTGATCTGGTAAAATGTGTCCCTGTCCATGTCAGGGTGGTTGGATCTAGATGATCTTCAAAGATCCCTTCCTGCCTAAACAATTATATGATTCTGTGATCTTGTGACTAGATTAAAATTTAGAACTCGTGAGGAACCTTCCAATCACCCCCATCACGTGGAACAAATATTTAAACATATACCTTTAAAAAAACAGAAAAAAAGAAACCCAAAATTATTAGAACAGTTCATCTATAGCAAATGGCAGGTGATCAGAAATACCAATTTCTTTGGGTTTGATTTGAGAATCTTGCAGAGGCTGAGTGTTCTAACACCCAGGCAGTGACTTGGTGGACAGTGGGGAGGGGTTTTCTGTAGGTCTTGCCCAGCTAATATATGATGTAATGAGCACAGACATCTTCAATAAGATCAGAGCCCTGCCCAACCCGACCTTGCATGTTTCCAGGGATGGCTCATCCACCACCTTTCAGGAAACTTATTTTAGTCTCTCACGACCCTCACTGTAAAAAAGTTCTTCCTTATATCTAGTCTCAATCTACCCTCTTTTAGTTTAAAGCCATTACCCCTTGTCCTATTGCAGCAACCACTGCTAAGAGATCTGTCCCCATCTTTCTTGTAGGCTCCTTTTAAAAACTGATAGGCCACAATAGGATGTGCCTGTAGCCCTCTCTTGTCAAGGTTGATCAGCCCCAACTCTTTTAGTCTTTCCTTATAGGAGAGGTGCTCTGATCATCTTAGTGTCCCTCCTGTGGGCTCACTCCAGCAGGTCCNTACCTGCAGACTTGCTGAGGGTTCACTCAATACTTCATCTATGTCATTAAGGTAAATATTAAATCACTCTGTGTGAGGTTAGTCCTCCGGGTGCTCTTAGGCACACAACTTGTCAGGTTGTTTTCTTCAATGAGCTAAGCAGCTAATAGTTGCTATAAAGCTGTGTGTTGCAGAAGCACATCAGTCTCAAAGGCAAAAGCAAAGCAAAACAATGGCAAAAGCAAAAGGCAATGGCAAAAAGCAATGGCAAAACANACTTACTTATTTGCTTACTTGCTTGCTTGCTTGCTCACTCATACTAAAACCTAAACTTTCGCCTCTGCCTTATGTGTGAGTGGCTTAACATACTTCAATCCATCCAAAGGCTTTAATTCAATCCCTGCACTCTCATTTCTCTCTGAAGAATTCAGAGAGTCCTGACTTGCTGACTCCAACATCTCTGGTCCCTGAGGGACACCACTTCAGGACTCTGAGCCATTTACCACTAATCTCTGGATATGACCATCCAGCTAATTCCTTGTCCACTGAACAGTCCACCCATCAAATCCACCTCTCTCCAATTTAGAGAGAAGGATGTTGTAGGTGATCATGTCAAAGACTTTACAAAAGTCCAGACAAATGACATTTATAGTCCTTCCCTTGTCTGCTGATGTGGTCATTCCATCACAGAAGGTCACTGGGTCGGTGAGGTGGGACTTACCCTTGGTGAAGACTGTGCTGGTTGTCCCAAATCATCTCCTTGTGCTCCAAGTGCCTTAGCACAGTCTCTAGGAAAGTGTGTTCCATGATCTTCCCAGGCACAGAGATGAGGCTGATAGATAAATTCCAGGGACCCTCCTCTCATCCCTTTTTAAAGATGGGTACAATTTTTCCTTTTTTCCAGTCACCTGAGACTTAACTTACTGCCATAACCTTTCCAAAACGGTGGGGAGCACTCTGGGAACTACATCAGTCGATACCCTCAGGACTCTGGGATGCATATCAGGTCCTGTAGGCTCACACATGTTCAGGTTCTCTAGGAGCCTTGAACCTGATCTACTCTTATAGTGGGAAGGACCTTCCTCTCCCAGTTCCTGGATGGAGCTCCATCCAGCTGAGAGGTGTGGGAAGAGAGGTTGCCAGTGAAGACTTAGGAAAAATGTTGTTGAATTCCTCAGCCTTCTCCTTGTCCGCTGTTACCAGTTTGCAAGCTGTTTTCATCGGGGGGGAGGTACATTTTCTTTTACCTTTCCTTTGATTCTTTGTGTCCTTTGCAAAGTTCAGGTAGTCAATTCTTGTCCCTACATCCCTACACAACTGGGTAATGTCCCCATACTCTTCCCAGGATACCCATCCCTGCTTCCACCACTTGTACGTTTCCTTCTTGCCCTTTAAATAGCCATGCTATTCCCTTTCCTGATTTCTTACTCATGGAGAACAAGAGCTCTGGTTCTCCACGGAGCACACCCTCAAAAATCTGCCAGTTCTGTTCCACCCCCCCGTGTCTCTGAAGGCAGTTTCCCGGGGGGCACCACTGGCAAAGTCCTTGAACAGCTTGAATTTTGCTTTCTTAAAATTTAGAGTCCTGATTTCACTCTTCTCCTGACTCATGTCCTTCTGGGCTGTGAACTTGACCAGTGCGTGATCACAGCAGCCCACACTGCCTCCAATCATGTCACTGATTAATGCACTTGGGTTGGTGACTGACAGGTCCAGCAAGGCACCCTCTCTGGAGACTGTCTGTATTAGGTATTTTAAGAAAATGTTAACTAAGTGTTTATCTCACTTTGAACACTAGAGGGCATCAATGAAATTACCCATCGAAAGAACTGATAATCCTTAGGTAAAATAGTTTTTTAAACGTAGCACAGGCATTTCTTGCCATAAAGTGTTGTGTTAATCAGTATTTTAAGGAATTCAAAAGAAAAGAGACAAAATGCAGTGACTCTCATGAGCAGTGATGAAGCTCTGCAGCTGCTTACGCAGGAAATGCTCAGGCAAAGGATACCCAAGCAGAGTGTTAGCTTTCTGTCATCGAGTCTTCCACAAGTACCTGCAGTGGAACCATACTAGAAGGAAAATTCTGAGATGAGACCAAACTTAGGGATGTCCTAGCATGACAAATACGTGTTTCTGGCATTAAACACAACACCACATTTAACAATAACCCGACACCAACATGTAAAATCTGTGAAACCAAGATATTCGTAACAAAAGTGAATGACCAGCAGGGCTCAAAGTGCTGTAGGGAATGGGGCTACGTGGGGCTGGCTGGTTCTGGGCTCAGTGTGGGTCAGCAGAGCCTGCACAGCCCCAAGGACAAACCCCATCCCAGAGCACTGAGCACAGCACAGCCAGCCCATGGAGGGGATGGATGGTCCTGCTGGGCTCAGCCTTGGGGCAGCCTCACCTTGAGCACTGTGTGAAGTGCTGATGTGGAAGTCCTTGAATGCATCCTGAGGAGGGCAACAGAGCTGGAGAGAAAGCCTGAAAGTAATGTCCTGTGAGGGGCAGTTGAGGACTTTGGGCTGTCAGGTTGGAGGAAAGGAGGCTGAGGGGTGCCCTCATTCTTCCTGAGGGAGGGGACAGGGATATGCTGAGCTCTTCTCCTTATTACCCAATGACAGAATGCATGGGAATGATTCAGAGCTGTGCCAGGGGTGGTTTAGGCAGGACTGTATTCCACACAACAAATAATTAAATGATGAAGCTGTCACAGGGTTCTGTGAATATAAACACGATAAGTGTAAATTAAAAATCAATTAGGGAAAATAATGGAAGAAAAAACCCACAAGTGAAAGCTTCTAAACAAAACCCCCAAATTTATAAATTCCATTCACAAGCCCACATATTGCCTCAGGCTTAGAAGGGGCAGATCAAAGGAAACACACATATGTTCCTGTGTTGCTTGCAAACTCTTCCCCTGGGCAGCTGCTTTTGGCCATTGGCAAGGGCAGGATGCTGGGCTCGATGGACTTTTGGACTGAGCTAGGATGATATCAAGGTAATTATTTCTGTGTGCTTCACTATGTACTGTGTGAATTATTAATTCCTTTTTATGCTGATCAAGCATTTTTAGGTGAAGATACAAAGAAAAGTAATGTAAAGTTTCATTACTGTTTCAGCCACTTCCTACCTTGATTTGATTTGCTGTTTTGTGAAGTTTTCATCTTTATGGAATGTAATGGTCATCCTTCTGAAGCCACACAGAGCTCAGAAACTGTGTTTCACAGGAAAATTTGAATCTGGCCCAAATGAATTGCAACTAATCTTACATCTACATCTAAAATCTTCAGGCAAAAATATTCCCAATAGAGATTTTCAAAACCAAAATTCACCCTGTATCCTTACAGACAGATGAAATAAGCTGTCAGACTTGTCAGATTACTTATTCCAATTGCCAGAATTTAGGCCAAGAATGCCAGATCTTCCAGACATCTTTTTAATGGAAAAAGCAACTGCAGGTATAACTTCACTTTACAACAGCAGTTAGACTTAAAATACTGACTTGAGAGAGTATTCACAGGTTTCAAACCCACTTTGCCACAGAGCTTTCATCTTCCAGCACAATCCTTCCACCTGGGCTGAAGTGAGGTGGGGAACACAGACCCAACCATCACTGCTGTTGCAAATTATTCTGCAAAAATGCAGAGAAGCCATGTCTACAGCTGCATAATATCCTCTTGACAAAAATTCAGTTGGTCACAGAACAAACATGGACTGTGATAACTGAAACAATAATTCAGGATGTCAAGTAATACTGAGTGGATAACATTCCAAGTATGTGTTTGAGGGGATGATGTCATTCCTCTGTGGAATATATTTGTAGGCATCAATGATTCCCTATGTTGCACTAATACGTTAAGAGGAGCTATAAATTTTATTTGGAATCAAATCCAGTGGAATGGTGAGAAATGTTTTAAACCAGATTTGTGTCAGTAGCAACAACTTACGAAATTCTGATTGACACACCAGAATTACAAGCCAAGCTAAGCAGAAAAACAGCGTCTAGTGCTAAAAGAGCTGGCTGCTTGGATCAAGGCAAGCCTAGACTGGACTGAAAGACTTTTCAAAGTATTATGCATAGATTTTAAGCAAATAGTAGCAAGAGAAGATAGATACTTTTGATAGATGCCTTATACCCTGTATCTAACAAAAGGTTCACAGGTATGAATTTAAACTACTTCTACTAAATTAAATCCAAATTACTTTCAGTTTCCTTGAAGTGGATGTATTGAAGCCGCTGTTGAAAACAATGTTTAAATGATAAATAAACTACTCACTGAGGATGAAAAGTCTGACCCTTATCTATTATTAATATTGTTAAATCAGGGACAGCACTAAGGAAATGCCACCTCACAGTTTAAAGGAAGGCAAAAAAAATGAAAACTTACTATAATTGGAGTTTAAAACAAAAAGTATACAAAATCCCAACACAATATGGAGTCATGAAGCTGGCATCACTCAATGAACAAATAATCATACTTCTGGGGTTGAAATTAAAATGGTCACAAGTGATGAAGTCATAATTTTTATGTGGCATCATGTGTCCCTGATGTGACTTGTTTTTCCAGATGACTACCATCCATATGTGAAGAAGAGAATTTAAGACACAGTATGCCTATAATTTAGCCTGTGAGAAATTGAAAATATGCAACAATCACACCCAAGATACACAGTCAGGCATATGGATAAAACCAGACCAAATGGTCTCTCTGCTACAAGCAAATTTCCAAGGAAATTAGCCAGAATATCTAACTTGGAAAGGATGTAAATCTGCTTGGCCTGATTTCTTTTAATAGGATAAAATAGGGGAGCATATTTCTCTGACAGAATTGGTAGCAATCTCAGTTAGCCATATGGCAAGGACTAAATTGTCACAGTGAAGCAATACAGCAGGAGGTAAAGGGAAGCTCCCAAGTGCTGCCACTCTGTGACCCATGGAGGTGGCTCCCCTCGGAAGTGCTGCATCCTACGGTACCACCCTGCACTGCTTTTGCCAGCTGAGCTGGTTTCTGCTCGGACACAGCAATGCTGTCATCAGATTTCTTAAGAAAACTGAGTATCTGCAGCTCACCTAGGGTTTAGTAAACTTTTTCTGAACATGTTAAGCCTTTGGCTTCTGCAGAGATTTCAACCTCTCATCTTGTCACTCAAGTATTAGCTAGATTAAGAAAATTCTGGCAGAAATGCAGCAAGAGGTAAGAAATATGTTTTAATGGTGAATGAGTAAATTATAAAAACTTTTCTGAACTGTTGACAGGTCAGAAGACGACATTAGATTCCACATATTTCTGATGTCAGAAGAAAAGACACTAAATTATTTTGAAAAGCAGCAATATTGATATCAGTTACATTTAGCCAAAAGTGACATTTCAGTGTTCTGGGAATTGTGACAAGAACAAAGAATTTTGTTATGACTTGCTGGTGTCTGGAAACTTCAGACACATTGCTCTTCTCACCTTGATTGTGAGGCATTAAATTCTTTACAATATCTTCTGAACTGAGGTTTCTTGAAAACATCTACTACTATAACAAATACAACTAAGATAATAGAAAATACTTGTAAGGAAAGATGCAGCTAACAATCAGAAAAAAAAAAGAAGTATAAACAAAATTTTTCCCAGAAACGAAATTTTAAATTAATTTTTAAAATGCAACTCTTTATAGATGTGCAGTTAAAGATTCTAGTTCATGCTGATCTGTTTATCAAAAGGTCAGAAGCAACTGAATATCTGAAGCTAGGACATATTAGAAACACTACACTACTTGTGGTGATGAGAAAGACTAATACACAGTGGATATATTTGAAGATAACAACTACAACGACTTTGGATTAGACTTTTTTGAATCTTTTAGAGAATTAAAATCAGTTATTACAAAAAATGCCTTTAAAGCTTATACCTCAGACTCACCAGTTTTTAAAAGGATGCAAGTACCTATCTGATTTACCAGAAACAATTACAAAAGGTGCTTAAATCACTTAGAATCTGACTGTGTCTTCACCGTGGTGATTATTCGAGATTTGTTTCAGTGGCACTGATGTTCTCAATTTCTGATATGATCACACATCCTCAAATTACATGTTTTACACATTTCTGGAAAAGAATGACAGTCAAATAGTATAGTCTTTTAGTCAAATTAGTGTATGCTGTGACTACAACCATCCCTTATATGTTTGCATACTTTGCATATTTCCTGTTCACTAAACAACTGGATGGCTTGAAAGTAGTGTGTGGTGTTTATTTCAATTTCAGTAAGGCTTTTGACACAGTCTCTTGAGACATCCTTATAGACAAACTGATGAAGTACAGACCAGGTAAGCAGACAGAGAGGTGTCTGGAAAGCTGGCTGGACTTCAGTCTCAAAATAATGTCTTAAGTGGCATAAATCCAGCTGGCAGCCAGTCACTTGACCTTAGGGGTCAATACTGCAGTGGGTCCACTGAGAGGCCATGAAGACAATTTAGTGATTGGACTGCCTGAATGCAAGGAGGAGCTGAGAGCTGGCTCTGTTCAGCCCAGAGAGGAGAAAGCTCAGGGGGTTGTTACTAATGTGTACAAGTACCAAGGGCATGGGGCTGGCAGAGTAAAGATGAATCCAGGCTCTGCTCAGCACTGCCCAGTGACTGACATACAGGAAATGCTGTTTAAACAGCAGAAATTTTTTTTTAATTCATAGGTGATTGAACACAAAACCAGGTTGCCCAGAGAAGTTATAGGGTCTCTATCCATGGCTATATTCAAAACATCAAAGGACCCATTCCTGGGTTGCCTGCCCTCACTGACCCTGCTCTGAGCAAGCAGGTTGGACTAGGAGTTCTCTGGAGATTCCCTCCAACCACCACTGTTCAACAATTCTACTATTTAATTCACCCCATAAATTCCTCTAAACTGGGACCCTCTTATCTTGTATGTTAATAAAGCATACCATGATAATCTAAAGAGAATTCCAAAGACTGATTCAATTACACTCTGAATTGATCTAGAGGCTTTCTCTCATGTTTTCCTAGTGGGACACTTGGAAAAGGAGGGTTTTCTACTTTTCCTGATATGCTGGTTTTCAAAGGCTGAAGAATTATTACCACCTGCAAAATATTAGCTGAATAAACAACACCAAATAATTTAAAACATCTGCCTTTTGTGAGCAAGTTTAAAAAAACAAACTAAGGGCTTTGTAATAAAAATGCTGTCTAACAATATAATCTTGAAGCAGTCTGACAAGTTGCCCAATTCTTTCGTGGCTGGTGCCTTTAAAAACTACTCCCTGTTGTGCAGTTCTTTGCTGAAGTTCCTGAAGTCTGTTTTGTCTCGCCAGTGTTTCTCTCCTTACTCATAGTTCAAAGACACACCATACAAAGCACAGCACTTTTATGACATTAGTGATTAATATTGTTTATTATTTTATCTTGCCCTGAGTGAGCCAGATATTTCTCAGGAGGTGTATGCCAGAAACACATGGGCCTCGCTTTATTGCACTGAAAGTCCTCATGTCTAATGTGGCCCATTTCCTTTTTGCTCTATTGGGTAGCACAGAAAGAGCATTAAAACACTTCCCTTATCATCTAAGAAACTCAGGATCAGTGCAGCTTTCTCCCATATGAAATTGCCGTCTACACACAGAGCTACAGAGGGAGCAATCTAACAAAGAGTAATTTTTGCCCCTTCCCTGGGATGGAACAACTAAAGAGGTTGAAAAGCCCATTCATTCCTTCCCCTCTAGCCCCTGGCTATGGCAAGTTCAGAGCACCAGAATTATTGTGTAACATGGGCATTGCCTTGAAGCCACACTTTATTCGAGGTTTCACAGTCTCACACTGAGATTGTGTTTGACTGCCACTGATGTAATTTTATTTCTGAAATCACATTTCACTTGCATAAGAAAACTCTCCAAGCTTTATTTTCACATTTCTATTAGGGCTTTTCTGCCTTTGACACATGGCATGTTCTTCTGCTCACCTAGACCTAATCCTAACCCTAACCCTAACCCTAACCCAAATGTATGAAGAAGAAAACGTTTTTCAACTTGTTATTTTGTTCTTTCTACAATCTTCGAGGCAGTTTTTCACTGACACTATATTCACATTCTCTAGAAAATACAAGCCACTGCCCTCTTTCCCCATCTCAAAGACTTTTGGGCCCACAGCACCACGTACTATTTCCCATTTTTACTGAGATCTGGTATTGACTTCTGGTTTCCATCAACTACCTCCTCCTGAAATATCCTGATTGCTTATGAGCCATTAAGAGGATGATAATTCAGTTTGTGGTTTGCTTATCATACAGACCAATGGTATCATAACATCTCCTTGGGCCTAGCTGATAATATCTAATGTCACTTGTTTTCTACTAATAGATTTTTGACCTGAAAAAATCATTCTGTGAACTTGTGGTCCTTGAATCAGATGTATTGGCATTAAAGTAATGATGTTATTATTCTATGAGGTAATGATAGTAACTGTATTAACAATAGTAATTGGTTAAGAATAGTAATTATGAAGATTATTATTAACAATATCATGCATTCATTTAAGCTTTTATCTTTCTATAGTGTAAAAACTGACGATATCGTCGAGCAATAAAAGTTGAAATACATCGTTTCAGTAATAAACAAATGGGATCTGCTCTACGCCTGTAAACCATTGAGAAATACTAGCTTTCCCCAGAAGGTGGTGCTTATGTGCCACTAAATGAAAACCACGGCGCAGTCCTCCAATTTCAGGCAAGTTTCTCACAAGACAGAACATCAAATAAACAGTCATTCCTCACTTCAGTGCTTCATTTTGAAAAGACTGACTGAATTGTCAAGATAACAAACCGGTATCCTTCTTCCACAGAAATGAGTTATCCCAAGTTTTCTAAAACGTGCTGTCATCTCATTTTACATGCACTGACAGTAACAGGTTTTTGCTGGTGGTGAGTATTAGTCCATGCCCAAAACAATGAGAAATATTTTATTTTTTTTTTTTTTTGTTACACGACAAATAACATGTAAGTTGTTTTAAGTATGGATTATTTAAATTTGTACTAACATATCCCTGGCAAGAAGCTGCAGTTTTGATAGTTCTTGCAGATTTTTACTATCTTGCTGCAATTTTAATTATTGATTTTTACTGCTGCAGATTAAGAAAATGGTTTCTAAAGCAGAAAGTGAAGATAAAGATATATTCACAAAAATAAGCTCTAAAGGAAATAAAATGTGAAGTATCTGGGTGTCAAAAGAATCCATATACTCCCTAATTTATTTTTAAAAACCAGTATTTTTATTTATGCAATATTTTTCACGCAACAGGAACACAGAAATTGTTTTAGAGGCTTTGGTATGTAATATCTAGAACTTTGTCAGTTCTATTTCGAAAGCTGATTTGGA
Source organism: Rhabdornis inornatus (assembly GCA_013397075.1). Taxonomy (NCBI): domain Eukaryota; kingdom Metazoa; phylum Chordata; class Aves; order Passeriformes; family Rhabdornithidae; genus Rhabdornis; species Rhabdornis inornatus. The sequence continues at coordinate 1,129,565 of VWZS01009726.1, forward strand.
GCTGTGGGGATTGCATCCTCTACTTCTGCTATCAGCTGTTTGTAAGTACTCAAAAACTTGTCTGTCCCGGTCTGAAACTCAGCTTAGACTACACAGATGCCTCACTCACTGGTTTCTCACAGGGACTGGAGGCACAGGGAACCAGGAGTTGCTCTTGCGTTATGTCTGTGCCTCCATAGATCCAGTGCTGACCCAGAGCGCAGCATCTCCCCAGAAACACAAACTATTCTGATAGCTAAAATGCTAAAGTGCTACAGCCACCACAGTTTTTCCTGGCTGTATGAGCTGGTTCTTGCTAATGAACATGTAGCCTTCATTGCAGGTCTGTATCTTGCTCAGGTTCCCTGTTGGATAAAGCCATTTGGATGAGTTTATAGGTTGGTTAGTAACTGTATTGAATAAGGCAGATACCTGACTGGAGAATCTTGGTAGGGTTGTTTCTGCCTGTGTTTTTAGCTCCGTGGTATGACAATTCTCCTGTGAACCTGAATTAATCTAATGGTTAAAAACAACAACAACAACAACAATAACAACAAAACAAAAAACCAAAAACACAAAACCAAAGCCAAAACCAAACAAAAGCCAAAACCAGATCAGAATTGCAATTAAAGGGAAATGGCTGGTTAATTTCAGTAAGCAAATTTGGATGTTCATTACACTATCTGCTTTCTTGACAGAGCCTGTCAACTTCATACCACTATGCATTTACACTACTGAGTTAAAAAGTTAGCCAAAATTCAGGGCCCTGATGGGTTATCTCCATTAGAATCAGGAATGGGGAATATGAGTCAGACATCTCCAGACTTACTTCCAAAAAAACCCATACTGAGTTTCTGTTTTCTTAAAGATACTTTAACCAGCTATAGGTAGATTCTTCACTTAAAAACTGCCCAATCCATTACCCTACCAAGTATTGCCTTCAGAAACCTCTATCTCTCTTCTCAGATTAAGATATCCAATTATTTTGCCTCCCATTTAAGTACATTCTGTGACTTTTTGAAAGTTTTACCATTAGAGGCTACTTTGACCTGCTGATGAAGGTGACAGACAAACAGATACATTAAGCCCCGCCCTAGGCCAAGGAAAAGCAGATGTCACCTTCATTTTGTCCTTTACCAGAAAAAGTAAGAAAAGGAATATGTCCTCAAACAGCTCAAATGTCCTTTCATAATCTATGGCAGGGAAGCAGAACGCAACAATCAGCACTGTCCTACTTCTTACCCCCACTGCTTGGAGACCAGCTGAGTAGACATTGATCCTTATTAATTGTAGATGTATGAGCAATTAAAGGAGTTATTTTCAAATCTCTCTTGATAGGAGGTCTGAAGGACAAAAGGAATATGCTGCTGAGGAAGGAATTGCATTTAGCAATGCAAATCACTTTTGTTTGTTTCCTGTAACTATCTCTTTTAGTAGAGCTTAGATGACTTAAAGCTTGAATTGCATCTATCTGGACCTTACTCCTTCCTTTTTAGAAGGTTCTTTTCCCTCTCTTTCACCTCTTCTCTGTGGAGCTCAGAAACATGGTGTCTTGCACAGTTGAAACTGCAGGTGTTTTGCCCTCCTCGGAAGAATAAGATGAGGCTCCCTATAGAAGGACCCAGTCAATAGCTGCTCCAAACCTTTTTGCTCGATTTCATGAGGAAACAAGGCTCTAACTTTACTCTCATTTTTCAGAGCTGTGTTAAGGGCTGGGCTGAAATCATCACCTCAGCATGTTTTGGTTAAACAGTTTTACTCAACCAGTGCATATAGGAAACCAGGCTTCACTCAGCTCAGCGCCCACTGAATCACTTCCAATTCCAAGGAGCCAGTCCAGTATCCCTGACAGGGATGTAACTCTGCCTCTCATCCCACCCTTCTCCCTGATACCTGAAAATCCTCCAATAACCAGACTGTAGATATTTCTTTCCTAGTTTCCCGTGAAGTGTGGCATGTGTGGTCACTGCCCTCACAGCTGCTTGATCTATCAACAATAGCACTGAAGCATTTGTTCCTCTCTAAAAACTTGAGCTGGCAGAAATACAGTTTTTATTCCAAGTTTCCAAGAGGAACTTCTGCTGAGCACCCCTCAGCCAGCAGAGTCAAAGCCTCTGTTCTGGAGGTTGGTGTAAGGCACTGCAGGACAGTTTCTGCAGAACTGCTCCACACAAGAAGAGCACAGGCATGTCTACACTGGATGTGGAGTTACACAGCCCACACAGAGCTGAGGCTTGCTGCCTCATATGTGGAGGCAAAATGGGGTCTTTTCTAAAGAAAGGTATGAACCACAGATCTTGATTTTAACAAGAGTATGCACAGGCTGCTCACCAAACCCAAAATCACAGCCCTCCCCTTAAACAAAATGTAGTATTTTACAAAGTAAGAACTTTTCCATCCTAATGTACTGTCATTAGAAAAATTAGATTAAAACACTTTTTTTAAACCTGTGAAGTTTTTGTGGGATTATTTCATCAGTAGTTACAAGAGGTTTCATAGTGCTATACATCCATGCACTAGTAGCATGAAGTTTACAGGACTATCCTACATTGGACAATCCCAGTTCGTCAAACATCCACTTTGTATGTTTGCATGGTGTTTTATATATTTTTGACTGACTTTTAATATCTAGTAATATTATTTTTCCCCAGTACTCTTAATTTTCCTTTTCATCTCTAAGCACTCTGCATATAGTAACCCTCTTGATTAATCATTTCACTACTTATTGTTGTTATAGAACAAGTTGAAGAGCTGCTGCTACAATGCTAAGTTCATGTCTTAAAAAAATCAGCACCAGCTTCCCTGACATGCGTGTCAAACACTTGATTCTACTGCAGTGGAAATTTCAGTACAGTGAAAAGAAATTTGATCAGGATTTTTTTTCAACATGCAAACTAATAAAGGAGATTTTGAGAAGAGGTTGTCATTGCAAAGGGACTTAGGAAATGAATCTCTAAGAAAAAGACCAAGACACGTGCAACCCTGGTGACATATGTTGTGTATATTCAAAGGTTTCTTTTAAAAGATCACTGTTGTATGTGCATCATCTTGTACAAAATACTTAGTATTTAAAAACACTGCATATTGAAGAAGTAGATCAATTCTCTCACCTAATACATATGATGTTTTCTTCAGAGGTAAGAAAGATGAAGATAGAGTTAAAAGAGAGAAAGGACTGGTTAACCAGGATAGACACAATCAAAAGTTTTTCTGAAGTTGTAAGTTGAACTCAGACAAAATGGACTAACTTTTAAAAAACAGATGGCTTGATGCAGAAGACTTCTTTGAGGAGGAAAGGATTTTCAGAGAATTCACATGCTTGAGGAGAAAATGAAACAAGGCTAATTCAAAGAAAAGTTTGAAAGCTGAGAAAAAAGTCCCTGCCTATTCTAATAACATTAAGTGCTCAGTGGGAATGTCAATTTTCTTTTGGTTATAAAACTTGGATTAGACTGGAAAATGAAGTGCTTGAATTTTAAGGACTGAGTCAATCTTTGAATGCTCTCTGCAATTATGGTCTCCCTGCAATTCTTTCTTGAACTTTATCCTGAGTAATCTTCACATGCATGCTTTGCATTCTAAATCATTAAGGGGTTTTTTTCTATGTTGTTTTGCATGGACCAAGGACCTGCTCCAATAGAGCAACTCCTGCACTCTAAATCAATAGTTTTCAAACTGTTGTTTGCAGTCATCCACGGAGAGCTGGCTTGTCACACGGTGCTGGCTGTAACCTTGTAAACAGAAATAAAAGACACTACAAAGATGTATTAAAAACTTTCCCACTACATGGTCTCAGCAGATAAAACTGAAGGGACCATGCAGTGCTGTAAGAGCATGGGAAGGGTTCTTGGATAAATCTTGGATTCTGAATGTGATTTTTTGTACTTCTAAAGCTTCAGAAGCTTCCACTACTTCCTTGGAGTATCAGGACTACTCACCACAGAGAAATCTGTTATGAGAATAGCAGTGAAGAGTGGTGAAACCAAGGAGAGGAAGGCAAAACAAAAACAATAAACTTCAGGAAGGTAGATTCCAGTAAACTCAGGGAGACATTAGTTAAGAATTTATGGCAGGCAAGTTCATGGGGGAAAGGATTTAAAGACACTTGGCAATTCCTCAAAGAAATAGTATTGAGGCACAAGTACAAACTGGCCCAATGCAGAGGAAGGATGGAAAGCGTAGAAAGAGACCAGCCTGGCTAAGTCATGAGCTTGTTATTAGCCCCAAACACAGGAAGAGAGCACAGAGAAAGTGGAAATTAGGTTAGACTGCTGGGGACAAGTATTTTTCAGAAGATACAACACTCAGGCCAAGGCACAAAGAGCTGTAATTAGCAAGGAAGACAAAGAGGAACAAGAAAGAAATATATAATAATTACATTAGTAACAATAAGCAAAGCAAGAATCATACAGCAAGAATAATACAAGAAGAATAATGAGAGAGAGGCAAAGTTTCAGGGCTTCAGAAACCCTAAAGAGATCACTCGAGAACATGAAGCCAACACACTTCATTGAGTGCTAAAATACACATTGAATTTATAAAGGAAGAACAAGATAGGCAGCTTTTAAATATGCTTCATGTGGAAACAACTCAAAGTAACTTTCTTATCTGTTTGACCCACCATCAAAATTCACTTAGCAAAATGCCTCATACAACCTCGGGGCATAAGCAGTCCTCTCAGTACTTGTTAAAGAAAACAGAGATAAGCCTCTACAGAGGGAAAATACAATGCATAACTTTATTTGGAGAAATGGAAAGAGGGATGAAGTGTTCGATGACTGAGGAAATCCCACTAACAATGACTCTTATGGGTCCCCTTCAACTCAAGATATTCAATCATTCTAGATAGAAGTTTTTTCTAGAAAATAACAGGACTTGCAGCTGAGGATGCAGCAGATAATTCAATGTTTCCCGACACTATAGAAGCTTTTGACAACTGTCCCATAAGACATCTTCATCAATAGCTCACAGAAGCTTTTTTTGACTCTCTTAACATAGAAATGGCACATAATTTGTTGGAAATCCATACCCATAGTGGCCTTATTTATATTTTGCAGTCAAAATTGCAGTACTGAGTGATGACATGACCTGAATGAAGCTCATGCATAAAAGTAATATAGAAAGCAGGGGTAATCTACCAACTATACAAATACCACAGACAGAACAGCTGGCTAAGGAGGACCTAGGGGTAAATTACACACTGAATGTGAGCCAAGGTAGGCTTGCTCTTACAAAAGAAGCAAAGACTCAGACTGGGTTATATAAACAGAATGTATACCACAGAACAAGTGACGTAACCTGTCTAGTCAGATCAGCACTGACAAAACCACAGGGTGTGCAGGATAAGGCAACCAGTGTGAGGCAGTGCCTTCAAGAAAGACTGAGGTCCACTCTAATAGAAACTCTAATGGAAACACAGGATTTTCAGACATCTTGAAAACATAACCTAGATAGATGATAAACAAAAAAAAACCCTGAAAATAAACATAATAATAGTCAAGAACATAAAAAGAAAGATATTGTTTTTTGCTGTACCCACATGTGACTGCTATCTGCTGATAGAATGATTTTTCTATATACCTATTCACTAAAATTCCCAAATCTTAGATACATTCCTGTGGTTCCAATCAGTTATTTTAAAAAAAACATTGGAGAAGACAAATTGTGTTTAAAGTTTCATTACTGTAATGGATATATTATACTATATATCACTCATACCTTCGTAATCAACTCCAACACAAGCAAAATGTAGTATACATATACAAACAGTGTTTCCAAATTGTCTTTAGTTAATGCTTCTTCACTTTCCTTTTAAGGCAGCACATCACCCAAACCAAAAAATGTTCTTCTTTCTAGCTTCCTTTTCTTTATATTTCCCTCTCCTGTGCAATAATGACCAAAAATGCCACCTAGATAGCTTAAATAACCTCTCTCTCACACACACAGAAAAATCTCTTGAAATATCCCTGAAAAAATGAGTTCTGCTTTCTTGATGAGTGTCCAAGATCTGATTTTACAATTAAGCCTGAGCAACTAAAACAGAAGTGAAAAATGGGGAAAATTCACAGTATTAAAATAACTTCAACAAAACAGCTAGACAAGTAGATCACTTGTGCAAAGCAGAACACATATTAAGTTTGAAAGCCCTTTTGTATCTCTGAGTGTAAATCATACTGTATCTCTTGCTAGGAATAATTCTTAGTGTTAGCTACTGTTTTTTTCAAAAAGGAATGAGGGAGAAATCTGTATCATGACAGCCGAATTACTTTGATTTACTGAACTGCTGGACCGACAGTGACACAGGCATTGGTTGATATATTATGCATTGGGTGCATAGAAAGAATTAATGAAAAGAAACAGATTATCTACTACTTCGAAATGCTATGGTCAGAACTGGTTCATATTCCACAAAGTCTGCAAGGAAATTAGTACAGAATTAAAACTGTTTTGCCCACTTAGACTAAATTCTTACCTCTTTAAAATGCCAATCATAGAAACTGAGATGGATTTGCAAACTTTTTAAATTTTTTTTTTAAACTGTTAAACTGTTTTAACTGTTTTTTAATCTCATTTATTGTCCTGATAAGAAACCAAGGTTCTCTGATATCCATTGCTACCACATTTTGAAGGTTCGTTACCAGACATCCAACCAGGTGCTATGGAAGAATTTTGAGATCCAAATACTATATACACTGCTACTCTTTCCGCTGTCACCAGCAGACAGTAAAAATTTATTCTCTCACATAATGTAAGTGAAAGAGCACATATAAGGGCAGGTATATGAGTGCAATTCTGCAGGTAGAAGACCATGATAGAGCCTTGTTTATTCCTTGAGAGCATGTTCTGTATTCTTGAGGACAGGAGGTTTTAAGTACTTAGAGAGAATACCTAAACAACAAGCTAATTGGTTAGATAGTTTTGTATTTAGGAAACAGCTATAAAAACTTCACTGATATTGCAAAATTTAAGAATTGAAAAGTTAGGAAATCCCCTCTATAACCTTGGCTTTCACAAGTTCATAGTATTTCTCACACTGAATATCCTGCTCCAAGAGGCATGTTTCTGACTCAAAAAGTTTTTGAGTTTTTATAATTCAATGTGAGAAAACAAATGCTGCTTCTAATGTCATTTTAGCAACAAGCTGATACTCCTACAAAAAAATACCAGCCCAAGACACTTAGAGTTGTGAAAAAGTCTAACCACTGAAAAATAAGATTTCATAAAGTTTTAATAGAAATGGGAGGTAAATTTATTAGTAACAAATATGCAACATACACACTGCTGCAGGCACAGATGTATATACACAACCGGTCGAGATTGGCAAAACTACTACAGAAAGTTTGTGCCATTCTAGCAATTATAATACTATTAAAATGAGCAAAGGTATAATTTGCAATTTTTTTAAAAAAATTGTAAGGTATCCATGACATAAACTTGTACTGTAGGTAACATCCAGACAACTTGATTTTAGTGGTGACACTTAAATTTTTTTTGGATAGAGTATAATGCTTTTTTTTTTTCAATTTAGACCAGTGAGACTTTTATCATGCACCAATCTGCACAATGCAGTGTTCACATTTTTTTGTGAGGGATTGTACTGTCTTTTCTTCTTCATTTCAAAGTGCTTCCTTTCTCAGGGTACTGCTCTGTCTTTCATGGTGAGTCACTCGGAAGTACCCTAGCAATGCTGCATCTTGCAAATAACTGAAGGCTTATGCTTTCTCCTTTCTTTTGGTGGTCTCTAATTTGGGTGGTCTCTAATTTGCATTTGGTTTAAATGTGAAGGCAGTTACTGTATGCTCAACTGATTTTTTTAAGGACACATTTAGTGATTGCCTAAGAAAGGGTAAAATCACATATCTGCTATCAAGCAGGTCCTGATAAAAAAGATCATGTTCTCCTTCAGACATGAGAACAAGCAGTAGCTATTTCTAGTCAACAGTAATTGAAGAGAATAGCAGGGCTCATTTGAAGTTTAATTCAGGAGGATCACAGCAGCAGCACTAGTTCCAGTGTGCTGGTCATGTTTCTGTCCTCAGAATGACCCTGGAGGCTCCTGTTTCCCTTCTCTGCATAAATGCAGGCAATCCCTGGAGGATGGACACTCCCCAGTCCACCTTCAGGAGTTTAGAAGGATTAAATAATAGATGTAAGATTTATTTACAGGTAACTGGGATGCTGCAGTGTTACATTTCTATGCCACATGGTTCAAAAGGTCTTGGAAAAAGCAGATTATAAGGCTGGCAATGAAAGAAGGCAGTTTAAGCAATTTATCTATAAAGGAAGGAAATAGCTTTTTTGAGGATGAATCACAGTTCCTGTGAAATCAGTTGATTCAGTGAGACCAGCTATTCACTCTGGTAAGGTAATTTTAGTTGTTTGTAAAGATACCTCTAGTGTGTATTTACTGGTTGAATAAGTACAATTGAAGTTCATAATTGATTATTTAGAATTTTTTCCATGTTTTGGTGAATGAACACACGTGCCATCCCTTTAGACCACAGGACACATTTCTGAGGGAAAAAACCACTTCATTTATCAATAGAACACATCAAGTCTGAGGTGAAAAGAACTGAGTGGCAGTATAGGTAACGTTTTGCCTGCTCTTTCCATTCTCCTGGATTTCGTTCAGGACCACTGCTGCAGGAAAGAGTTTGACAAACAATTTTGGTGTGGTGTAGAATAGCAAAAGGAAAGAGAGAAAGAGAGGGATGAATTAATCAGTGAGAGAGAGAAAAAGGAAGAGAGAAAAAGAGATCACAGTCCTGTTCCAGCCTCAATCCAGCAGATGGGGTGTCCTGTAACCCAGATTGGTGGGGGTACCTTTTTACAGATAAGTTTTCCCCACCTCAGAGATAAAATTCTCTTTTTCTATGCAAATCAGTTCTCGTGTGCAGTTCATTCTTTCAGACCTTTCTAGAAATGGGTCAGAGGCTGTGGGGGTCTTGGGTGGTTTTGATCGCCCATAGAGCCCATGCCCCCTCCTTGGCCTTGTGCCTACTGTGCTGTGTTGTGCTTATTCCCAGGAGCCAGGACAAGGACATTTGTCCCAAAGAGTGCTGCCCTTGCTGTGTGTGTCCCCTTATTCATCCACATCCTGTTCTTTCTCACAGCATGCTCATACCAACAATCCTTACTTGGAATTACCAACAAACCTTAGCTGGCTCCACAACAATGTGGTTATCAGTGTTTGATACCCCCTTAATTTCTGAGTGTTTACAAACTGAGCAAAAAATAGAAAAACAGCTATAATTAAAGGGGAAGAATCCTAAGTAAAAAGGTTTGAATAATCCCCAAACACATGGCTTAGATACTGACTTTTTTCTGCACGAGCTTCTAAAACATTTGCTCTCTTCCTCTACATAGTCATTGGAACAGATTTGAGATGCATCTCAACATTCAAAGTTATCTGCCATAACATACTACACAGTTTCCAAATAAGAGATGCTTAATAATAGTAAATTAAAGAGCATAACGGTTGGAAACAGAAGACTATGGGAAGCTTTAGAAAGGTAAGTGTTGTAAAAAGAATATAGTCACAAGGCCCAGATTACTGGTGGGTTTAGAAAAATATTTTCCATTGCAAAGGGATCACAGTGTTCCACCTCCTGACCAGTACACCTAAAATTTCCATGCCACAAGCAATGAGGAAATACCTGAAGGCTCCTAGAGCAGCACAGACCCTCAGTCTTTGTCTTGCATCACTTAATGTGAGAGTTCTACCATTTGTTTGAATAATGTTATTTGAATTGCTTCAACTGCAAACATATGCTGCCTCCAAAGACTCCATAGCTCAGTTCCCACGGCTCTGTGGACTTTGAAAGATGTGTCAAATCTACAGTGTCATGTTTCTATTGCTACTATGGTAATGAAAATACATGTCTTTAACAACATTACAAAGTGAAAAACAGGGATAGAAAACATGAAGACTAAGCAGTAAAGTTTTAAATTAATTACTGAGGAAGGTTTGGCTAAATATGTAACAGATATATGAATGACTTTCTTTCTGTTTAACATCAATATGAAACTGAACTAAAATGATCAAAATAACCCCTTTACCTATTTGATTTGTACATTTGTTAAAAAAGGGTCAATGACTGACTAGTATCTCCTTATTTCTGCATTTTCCTCTGCAATGTAACTGTAAAAGATATGTAAAACATATCTTTATTAGTGTTTTTAATGAATAATAACTATGTGTTATTTGTGTCCAAAACTAGAGTAGAAAGCAGTCCTTGTGCTTTAAAACTAATATTTTGATGATAGAATTCCCCATCCAGTCTGTAAAGAGGGGAGCAAAGTGCCTCTCACCAAACTTTAGTAACCTACGGAGGAAGTGAAGCAACTGGGATACTGTATTTTGCAAGAAATTAAAATATGAAAGTTGTCAGGCAAACAAAGGATGGGGACACTGAGAAAAAATAAGCATAAACATGAAATAGCAAAACATGATCTGCTTATGGAAAGTAAAATCTAATCCACTATGGAAGTGAATCAGCATCTCACACACATATGTTGCTACATACCTTCTATGCAAACACACAGAAACACATGAAAACAGAGTCATATACATGCAAATGCAGTATAAACTTAAAGAGGAATGAGTGGAAACACCAACAAATGTGCCAATAACATTTTTGGCATCACAGTTACCAACACATAAGAAATAACATGTAAGTATGCAAAGAGCTATGACTAAAACGCAATATATTTTGCATTGCGTATGCACAAATAATCTGATATTAAGCAAAAAAACCTCTCTGCATTTTGTAGAGTTCTATTGCAACCATGCCTGTAATTCTGGACTTACCACATCTGTTAGAGTAGCACATTAAATTCTTTTTCATCTGCTGGAAACAGCTTTTCAAACTGTTAAGCTCCTTGGAATGTTTTCAATTACCTAGGAATACATTACCTTACACTTCATACTAACATTCTGTTACTCCAGGCTCAAGACCATTCAAACCTTTCTCTATGACCTCAATTAACACCAGGTGACTCCCAATCCTATGGCAGTGCATACAGGCATCATAGGAGCTCTTGTCCTGAGTTTATGGTCTGAAATTATTATGTAAGAGAGAAAACCAAAAATATTAGAAATTAGATAAGAAATAAGGCCAGTGACTCGATGTGAGTTAACTATAGTGTCATACAACGTCTGTAACTTAGCCAAGACATGACTCCTGATCACCAGGGTCTCACCTAATGCCTAGATTGCAAAACAATGCTTTGTGAGTGGGAATAATGCTAAGCCAGTGAGTCCCCAACACCATCACTGATATGCCAACCTTGGCATTTTTCCTTCCTCTTGACAATATCAATGGTTACAATTTTATTTGCAATAAATATTTGTCACCATACAAGCATGATATTGCATTGTTTACATATCAAAGAAATGGTTATGTTCATTCAAATTATACTGGCAGTGTTGCTCCCTTAGAATTAGTTCTAGAAATTTGCTACACACTATTAAACTCCAGTCTGACAACAAGAATTTTTGCTTTCCTTGCTTTTCTCTAACACTAATCAGTGCAATATCTGAGTTGTTCATTCTTGTTAATTTATGGTTTATGACACTCATGTGGAGTGAAGGGGACATATCACCTTACAGATACAATAGAGTTGTTGAGTACAAACTTACATATTCCAGGCAATTTCTCTGAAGTTTGCATTATTTTCTAGGCTTTCCCTGAAAAGCAAATGAGAAACAACAACCAACCAACCAAAACAAAGCCCTCAGGTTTCATCTTTAGGTTTGCCCTTTTTATTCTCTCCATTCTTCTTTTTTTTTTTAATTATGTTTTTTAAAGTTTGTTCTTTTAAATTTTGTAAACCAAGAGAAGAATTTTAATCTAACGTAGCAACTGTGCTAAAGGAGTAAGCCATCAGTGACAGTCACTGTCATTAGTAAGACCCTGAGAGGATAAATTGCGATTTGGCCAAACACGGAGATACTAGCTCAGAGATGAGCAGTGGAATGCAGAGAAATGGGACACAAGTGTTCATTTATGTACTCTTTTTCACATGTCCTCCTCCTTTCTCCATACTTCATTGTGCTAAAGGGTGCTAACAGTGCTGTGCAGCATGTGGCATGCATTGACACTCACAGGTCTTCCAAACATCAATCTATATTGCATCCACCCTTTGTGGGGGGCTACAGTTCTAAAGACCTAGATCATCTTAATTTCAGTCCCATTCCTCTTACCTAACCAGTCTACTACAGAACAAATGAGGTTATCTTTTGCTCTCCCCTTTCCATTTTATCCATGTTTAGACTTGCAGTCCGTAAGTGTGCAGAGATAAAAAGTAAAAGGAAATAAATTCACCCTTCTGGTTTACCATTCACTTCACTATTACCAGCAACACTCTTTTGTATCAATCAAACCCATTTTCAGACCTTATCACTACCTTTTTGTTCCGTTAAAATCCATCTTGCTTCCATAGTGAATTTTGTCAGATTTCTCTTTCTTGGCTTTCAGCCCATGGCCCACCATTACCTGCCATTTTAGACATCCATCAATTCCCTCTCAGAACCTGGTTCCACAAATTGCACTAAACAAAGTGCCTCAAAAAGGGAGACCTTCTCAGTGATGGCACTTTATCTTACTCACTTTTGCGCTGTGGGCTGCATCCTCCTCCAATGCACTTTGTGTTGGAATTGGCACCTGTTGGGGCCCTTGAATGGTCACTTTGGTCTTCTAATGTTGCATAAGACAAACTGAGTGGAAAAAGCTGGATAGTTTCCGCTGCATATGGTGCATTGAGGCAGCTAAGTGTCACTTAGTGTCACAGCAAGGAATAGGATGACATATGGAATGCAAGAAGAGGAAGAGGGGAGAGCAGGAAGGGCGTGGGGATTAAGGGACATGGCACATCTTAGTTCCCTAACTTTCATAAGGAACTGCAGCCTAAATCTTCTCTTTATCTGGCTTGCTAAGCATTTTCCAGCAGCATTTCTTGTCATTTCCCTGTCCACAATGTTGTGCTATGTGTGTATGTATCCCAAAGCCCGCTCCCTATCCAGTGCTCCATTCCCCTGCCCATCCTCCCCCTGCAATCCACACTCCAGTCCCCAGGACTTTCCCTGCTCAGCCCTTGTCTCCACTGCATTCCTGCCAGGTGTATCCCCTGCCTGCTCAGCCGGGGTGCAGGATAGACCTGCTGCTCCCAGCAGCTGCTGGCCTGGAGCAGAGCTGGCCCAGAAGCAGCTGGGAGTGATTGTGCTGAGAGAGGTTTTGTGCCTTGGCTACTGCACAGCGTGCACAGCTGTGCTTTCAGAGTGATGTGTGCAGGCTGGCCAGCATGACAGGCCGTCTCCATCAGGCTTGAGATTAAGGTGCTGAACCCTTCTGAAGTCTTGCAGCATATTCCATGTGAAGTAATTCAAAGCATAACTTGGCTATGTGTAGGTGGAGCTCCATGGGAATAGCTATAAGTGCTCTGCCAAGCTGCAAATACCATAGTAAAGAGATGGCAGGGCTGTTCAAAGAAGAGGTTGATGGATATCTTTCCTAATTTGAAAGAGAAAAGGTTTCTTCTATCTGAATGGAAGAATTACATAAAAAAAAAAACATGCCTCCAAATGCTCAGTTAAGGCAGATATTCAGCCTGAAATGTGGGTAAAAGCCTGAAAAAGTTATAAGCAACCAATGATAGATTCTTAACAAAAATGTTAGTTAGCTTTCATAAAGACTTCTACCAGCCCAACCTATAATTATTGTTGTATACATTACAGCTACAGATCTATGTGTTCTCCTCCTAGTTTATACAAGTTACAGCTTATTTCCTGCAAGTTCAGGGAAGTGGGTCTCGTGGAATTATCTGATATGAGAAAATAATTTCGCAGGAATTAGTTTAGGCAGTACATTCAGACAAATCAGAAAAAAGCAACAACAACAAAAACAAAGAACAAACAAACAAACCAAAACCACTAAAAAACCCCACACAACAGCCATGATGTTTTTAAAAATTGTCAAATTCACAGTAGAAGTCAAATTATCAGCACTTTTAATGGAGCAGTATAACATAAGTGTGTGGACAAACAGGAAGTTTTTGAGATTATGAAATTATCAAAGCCTTGAAATACAAGAATAAGAATGCTAGATCAGGGACAGAAGTTAGTTTATGATGTTATTCCACAAGGTAAACAATGCAGTCAGATGGTAGACTAGAAATATTTGATTAAGTGCTCTGGAAACTGTAAAGGTCTATAGTGTATTTACTCAAAAGTCTCATTTTCTGCTAAAGAAATCTAGCTTAAAGCACTTTATAGTTTACATTGTAACATATCTTAGAGCTAAATGTATAGCATACATTTAGACTTAAAGTTAGACCTTCCTCCAGTTTTTAATTTTTTTTAATAAAAGTGTTACCTCACTTTTGAACCTCTTGTTAATGCAAGTTTGTTCATCCTTAAAGATTGAGTTAATAGAAACTAAACTCCAATCACAGTATTTTTTGGATAGGCATGAATGAAAGGAGAATTCCACTGATAGAGCTCTAAAGGTTTGAATGACACAATTGAAAACAAAATAAGGTAAGGCCAATATTAATTATTTTTTTGGAAATCTCTGCAAAATCGTTTTCATTTCTGCTGTTTTTGTTCTTACTACTGTGACAGAGCTGTACAGCAGCGTGGCATGAGTCAGTCTGTGGGACTGAGTGAACAACTGATCCTTCAGTTCACCTAATAAAGATAATATTTTGCCTAAAATAAATGCCATCCCTTTCTTTTATGTGTTTTGCCTCTTTTCAGTTAAATGTAGAAAAGTGATTTCAAAATAATAACAAAATATTAATACACTTATACGAATCTCTATTATGTTTTCAAAACCTCTGAAAACATCTATTGAGTTGGACAAGTTTCCACTGAGATTAATTTTTCACTTGACACTTCATTTTCTAATTTTTCCCACCTCTATCCATTTGTTCACTTTTTTTTGTTTGATTAAATGATTGATTGTGATTATTTGAAATTATATAAATTAACTATGTTTGGGAAAATGCTAAACAGTAACTTCTTTTGCAGTTTTATGACTTTTGTTCACCTGTGATAAATGTAGCAGATGCAGTGCAAAACAGCAAAGGAAAACAAGAAATTTCCCAAAGATAACAAATTACCATAAAAACTTTTATTATATTGATCACCTGAGTTCTGCATATCTCTCTCTAAAAAAATTATGAATGAAGAAAGGTAACAAAGATCAGTAGTAACAGGCATTCATTATGAAAAGTAGCCAGCACTCTATGGCTGAACTAAATATTTTTTTTGTGATAAAACAAAGCCCGTATCGTTGTGGTACTCTTGGTCAAGAATTTGATCAGAAAACAAGCATATATAAGCTAGTCCAATCCTTTTCCTCTGAAAATTATGGAAGTATTCATGGGAACTACACTTCATTAACACAGAAAAATACTGTTATCCATTGTGGCCAGAATATAAACACAGATCAGATTCTCTTGAATTCCACTTTAAAAAAAAAAAGGAAAAAAAAAATGGAAGGTTGCTGACTTGTTTGCTTTTCATGTAGTTTTTTCCTTTTTTTAAACAGAATTGATAAGAACTCTCTTTGCATTGATTCTGTTAAGATCAGACTAGTTCAAGGAATTCCTTGCTCACAAGCCCAAAGTTTTCTTTCCAGACAGCACTCAGAAAATAAGTCTCTTACCCTCTCTGTTTGCTTGTATCGCAATATGTGAATGTTTCCACCATCCCTCTGCTCTTTAGATATTTTTAATACATACACACACCTATGTCCTCGTCTTCCCTTTTATACAAGACACAACAAGAACACAAAATCTCAGACACTGATCTACAAACAGCTGGGTCTTTAGATGCTGAAAAGGTAGCCTGTCATCATCCTTCATCTGCTCACATTGCAAAGCTTGAGATCACTCAGAAACAGTGAGGGAAGCTAGAGTCAGTATCATATGTTAGCAGCATTTGTGCTTCAAAAATTTCTGGCAGACATTTCTATCCTAATTGGGGAAACCAGAGTGGCCTTGCTCACAGATGAGTCCAAAGCATTCTGCAGGTTTTGTGTTTGGATGATGTGTCACTGTTTCAGCCTTCAGTCAAAGAACAATACGTGCACTTGTTTCCACATTTTGACTGAGTGGGCAGCAGCTAACATATCAGCTTGAGTGCAGTCTCAAGACTTCTTAGATCAAAAATGCATTCACTAGTAGTCATTCAGCATCTAGCATAACATGCCATATTTTGCCACTAATGAGCTACAAACAAAATCCCATGTGTGTATTTGTCTGTGCTGGAAAAGGTAAGAGTCTCAGGAAATACCTGACAGAAGTGCAGACTCAAGCTGATGTAAGTAATTAAAGTGCTGGGCAAAAGAGCTTGTTGTGAGAGAGAGAGACCTGGAGGAGCACAAATGCTGGGGAGAAAATGAATGACCATCAAAAAAGAAGCACCAGTCTGAGTCAGCCTGAGACCAAAGTGACATTTGAGACTGAAGTGACTTCACGGAGACTAAATGGGCTCAGAAACCACAGCATGTTCAGCCATACACGTTGTTGAATGTTCACAACTGTGCCTTGCACAGAAGCCATGGCACAGCCCAGGAGAGAAGCTGGGCTGGCCTGCATGATGGTTTCTCATATGACTTCCCTGCCCTTCATCAGGGCACGATTTGGTTCAGAAGAGAAGTCACAGACCCAGAGATCATAGGATGGTTTGTGTTGAAAGGGACCCTAAGGGTTATCTATTTTCAACCCCCCGCTGTAATGTCCAGTCAGGCCAGCACAGAGGTCCCGGGGGAGCAGTTTGGTGATCATGGGGATTCATACTTCCTCTGCTCACAGGCTTCATTTACGGAAAATGGACCCTCTAAGATGTGGAGGGCACCTTCATGTTTTCAGTTACCTTAACAAATTTTTGCCTGTTGTGTGACCCATGGTGGCTGTCTGCTGAGCTTCAAGCATATTCAAAAATTTGAAAAACAGAATAACTTCATTCAAGCATGAATATATTATATATTATGAATGAAGTTGCTTGAGACTCACCTGAACCTTTTTTTCCCATATTTGAATCATAGTCATCAGTGCTGTTACACTGCATAGACAATATTCAGCTTCTAATATGTATCATGAACAGCCTTATTTTCAGCAGCAAAAAACACAGCATACAAACAATCTGAACTGTATTCATGGTTGATTGCTAAATCACTGTATAACGTATGAAAAATTTCAAAGCAAGCTACAAAATAGTGGGTAATAAATTGCAATTCCTGCCATAGGAAGATGAACAGAAATCTCTTGAACCAAGACTCAAAGCCAGACACTGTACTTCCTGTCTTTTAGATCTTCTAACATGTAAATCGACCATTACAAAGAGGATTAACCACTAGAAGTGTACGACTGAAGCCCAACATTCAGCCCTGCTCTTTATTCACCACCAGAGCAGACCAGGTGTCCAGAATCCTAATGCTGGCCTCTGCAGTTGGGGTTTATATGATCTGCATACTAAGCACAAGTCACCATTGTATTCTGGCTTTAATTTATTGGTGGCCTTAACAACTGGCTATTTTACTGCTAATTGTACTTTAAATTGCTTGGACAAAATCAAACAGTACTTGGGACTCTAAACACGCACTTTCATGAAGTGCAGTTATTTTTCAAAACTGTTTATTTTATCAAAGAATTAGACTTATGCTCAGAGAAGTAAGGCTTTTTCAGAGAAAATTGCCTTTTGGTATTTTAATTATGTTGATGGCTTAGGCCTTTTTTTTTTTTTTTTTTTAGTGTACTGTAAATGGGATGATGGTGTAAGAAAGCATCTTCAAAAGTCTCCAGAATCTAATCATAGGTATATCTCTGTCATTGCCCTCAGCATTTGAGAATCTCTCTTGTTAGCATTTCTGGCAAAAAAGTACTAGGTATTCTGACAAATATAATTTTGGAAAATCTGTCTTATTTACCGAAAGCCACCACATGGCTTCAGTTTGTATTTTAAAGTATATCTTGTTATGATGTGTGTGGAACAGAGCTGAGGGCTGGGAGGGAATATAGAGTTCATCTTGCCTGACTGCAGAACTGCAGGTGTGGATGTTCCCCTGGTACAGCCCAGCATGTATCTTCTAAGAAGTAATTTCCTTTTAGAGAAAACTAATTTAAACTATATGGCTTGCTAATTATTTTGGGATCTGTCTTTCTGAAATGCGTTGTAAAATACTAGCTAACATCTGTTCCTCAAAGTATTTTACAGATCTAGAAAAGATCTCTCTACTTAGACCAAATTAATAAATGAAGAGACCCTCAGGCTGAAAGGATTTAGGCCACACTAAGCCCCCCTTGCAAAGGTGGTAGCAGACACTGTATCTGTCACTTCCACTCCATGGTCCAACAAGAAACCAATAATTTTTTCAGTAAAAATTGAGGGTCATCTTGATCTACACAAAATACAGGAATTGTCACATAACTCAGAAACAAGACCTCTATAGACCACAGGGCTGCATGCCTATTCTTCCAGAATCTGGTTTCATTTTTCCACTTCAAAATATTGTCCAGTCAGAGGTGATGGAATACTTCTATTTCAGTGTTTACCAGATGTGCAGTTGCCCATGATGTAAAATTCCTAATGTTATGGGGCTGCGAGGCCAGAAAAATAGTGATAATTATGGCAGATATACAGTAAACTCTAGTTATGTGTGAGAAGTAATTTGGTCTGCTCTGTATTCAGTATTGCCAAACAAGCTTAAGCCCTTCTGCTCTCAGAACACTAATTGTGTTTCCATCCCATGGAGTACAGTCCTCATGTTGTCAGCTGTGGAATACCTTGTGATACTTTCAACAGCAGTGAAGTAGTTTAAAGTGCTTGAAATATATGAATGAACAAAATCAAAACAAAGACATAGAGTATAATGCTCAGAAAAAAAACAAAACAAAACAAAACAAAACAAAAAAAATCACAAAACGCCCAAAATAAAACCAGATTTTTTTCTCAAATTCAGATCATAAAAGTAAAATCCTGGTTGCAAGTGCCACTTTTAAATTAAATAATTAATGCAAAATATTTTAGAGGGATAGTTTAATGAAATTCTTAAAAACATTAAACCTGGCTTGAAATCTGCAAACATTTGATGGGTTTTAATATATGATAAGCAGTAGATTTAAAGTTTCTGTGGAAGATGTAGAAAGCAGGAGTGCTCTCTGCTTTTTAACTCCCAGAACCCACTGAAGTCTTTGTAGTTTTCTTGAATGATTGCTCCCACTGTGGAAGTGCAGACCTGACCCTCAGCCCCATGGCCTTTGAAGTGGGCACAGTCATTTCATGACGTGCAGCAATTTGGTGAAGAGTGCAAAGATGGTAACCTGGCTGGATGGTCTTTTCATTCTTTGCCCTTATAACCTTGGCAAAGACACAGTGGTAATAACCCAATTTTAAGAACAGTGGTGTAGATATTGTCACTGTTCAGATGAGGGCAACGGCTTGATGTTGCATTTCATTCAAGTAGCATCACTGAGATTGTGTAGGAGATTAGCTCAGAGAAACTGCTATGAGCTGAAATGCTAACATGGCAGCAGAAAACACTTTAAACACTTTTTCCAGGCTATGACATACAACTGCTGAACCTATCAGAATAATTTGAGGGAACTGTTTAGATTGCATAGGATGTAGTTAGTCTATCAACACCTACAGTATTTTCTCTGATTAGAATGGTCTGAGCAGCTCCAAGTAAACTGTGTTACTAAAAAAGTTATTAATTCTACTTCCTGCTACTCTGCTTTCAAAGCACAAACCATCATTATTTATAAATTCTGACAAATGTAAAAAGAGTACTGAAACTTTACTGGAATTTTACGTTTTAAGTTTTCAAGGTTCTTGATTATTTGTCTTTAGAAATGTGATACTGTCATGTGATAGAGGCTTGGCAGAGCACTACTTTGTGCACATATCTGGAGTTGAATTGAGTCGTAAATAATGACCTATGATTCTTTCCATCATGTTTAATGTATATTGTGTGTAATTAAAAATGAGGGGAAAAAGCCTGGAACAGGGAGAGAGTCATTCAACCTGATTGAAATACAGTTACCTGAAAGACTGAATGATTGGCAGCGCTTAATTTTAAAGTTCATTTTTATGTATCATGTCTGAACATCATACGTCAAGAATTTTTCCCATTGTCAGCCTGTTTGACAGATTTGAGAAAAAAAAAAAGGTTGGATTATGATTCTGGCAGGTTTACACGTAAATATTTATATTTTGATGGTGTTGTCAATTTTCCTGTTCAGTGTTCCTTAGCTTCAGCCTGAAAACCTTTGAGGTAACTCGGATGGCGTGTTTGGATTACTTGCTAATAGTTCAAGCATCTAAATCATGTGAAAGAGATTTCTGTCTTTTTATTCTAAAATGATACACATTTATCTGTCACTTCCCATTGAAGGAGAACTAAGACCTGTTCAAAGAATTGTGAGCAAAGGTGAAGAAGAAGTTTCATTTCTATTTTGTTAAATAACAAGGCACAGAAAGACTGTGTTATTGAAACATTCCCAAACAGCTGTCCATGGTTCATTTTTCAAAAAAAACTCACCTTAAAAAAACCCATCACCATACACAAACTCTTACTCTCTGTTTACTGAAGTCAATATTGGAAGAAGGATGACTTTTTTCCATAATTCTTCCGTCTGTATAAATGCTATTTTTGACATGTTATTTGATAACTTGAAACATGCTCTTCCTCTTACACAGCAAAAATAATACTTGTGACATAAAATAACGGAAGCCGTCTATGGTAAATAATATATAGAAATATTAAGAAACAATCAACCCAAAGTCATTTTTTTCCTTCTCTCTATGGTTTCTCCATCTGTAAAATAAAAAGATAATGAGTTACTCTGTGAAATATTTTCAAATCTGCAGATGGGAATCTCTGCATGAGAACCAGGTATTTTTTATTATAAGTAAGTTAGCAATATTGAGTAAAATCTACATTCTGGGAAACTAATTTACACACAGAATTTTGCTAATTTAGACACCCTTATAGAGATGCAGATTGAATGTAAATAACATTTATACTTCTTTTCATAGTCTGTCCAAGCACTTGTACAGCATGTGAGTATTTGACAAGCTCATGTTACAGTCTTTTCCTTTTGGGCTTTAATAGGAGACAGGATTCTGCATGTGTGATGATCAACACTAGACAGTCTGAAAAGACATGCTGGAAAATTTGAAACCTTAGGAAAATGGTCATGATAATCTGGATAATGCATGCAACCATATATACTTTTTCACTCTACACATCCTCTGACATCACTCTTGGCCTTTAGAATTGAAAATGAGGGCCTAATAAAAGTTTCCAGATTTTGATATATAATGTTGCCTTCCAATAGACATGGGTTTAACTGTACCTAAAACATTCCAGGAAAGCTCTTTTTATGTGTATTGGTTTTGCATGGCTTGGTTTTGGTAGTGGGGGGGCTACAGGAGTGGCTTCTGTGAGAAGCTGCCAGAAGCTTCTTCCATATCCAGCAGAGCCAATCCCTGGTGGAGCCATCCCAAAGATTGAGGTGCTGCTGGCCAAGGCTGGGCCAATTAGAAATGGTGGCAATGTCTCTGTGATAACATATTTTAGAAAAAAGAACCAAAAAGTTATTGTTCAGATGTAACTGTGACCAGAGCAGAGTGGGGGGAGAACATGTGAGAGGAACAGTCCTGCAGACACCAAGGTCAGTGAAGGAGGAGGGGCAGGAGCTGCTCCAGGCACTGGAACTGAGATTCCCCTGCAGCCCCTGGAGGAGCCCATGGTGAGGAGCTCTGCCCCCACAGCCCAGGGAGGTCCCCAGGGATGCAGAGATCCACCTGCAGCCCCTGGAGGAGCCCACACCAGAGCAGCTGGCTGCCTGAAGGAGCCTGTGAGCCTGTGGGAGACCTGTGGGAAGCGGGCCCTGCTCCAGGCTGGAGCAGCCTGTCCTTGAAGGACTGCACCCCACAGAAGAGTGACCCACTGCTGCAGCAGTTTGAGGGGTGCTGCTGTCCATGGAATGGACTCACATGGCAGCAGTTTGCAGGGAGCTGCTGCCTGTGAGATGGAGCCATGCTGGAGAAGTTCATGGAGAACTGTGTCCCATGGGAGGGGCCCCAGGGTGCAGCAGGGGAATGACTCCTCTCCCTCAGCAGTGAGAGTAGCCCCAGGTGATGAACTGACCACAACCCCCACTCCCTGTCTCCTTGCACTGCTGGGGGAGGAGAAGAGCTGGGAAGGAGGGAATGGGGTGGGAAAGGTGTTTTTAAGGGTTTATTTTACTTCTCATTAACCTGCTCTGATTTTGTTAGTATAAATTCACCTCATGTCTCTAAGTTGAGCCTGCTTTGCCTGTGATGGTGTTTGATGAGTGATCTCTCATGGACCTTATCTCTACCCATGGACCCTTCCTCATATTTTCTCTCGCCTGTCCTGCTGTGGAGAGGAGTCAGAGAGTGGCTTGGATGGGGGCCTGGCATCTGGCCAGCATCAACCCAAAACATGATGTCTTTTCCTCTGTACCAATATCAAAACTCTTTATTTAGTTCAGCCTACCTTTTATTAGCAATAATTTCTCCTTTCATGTCTGACCTACAGAATAAAATACTGTTTTATACTTCAATACCACTTTTGTGAGTAATATTAACCTCTACAGTATAAAACAATGCTTTAGTATCCCTTTGTATGAATGTTAATATATTAATATTTATTAATTTTAACATATCATCATTCTTTAGGTTGTGAACATCCAACAGATTTTCTTAGGGGGGGTTGGTATTTTTCTTTGGTATCTTGATTCTACCTATTTGCACAAAAGAAATGAAGCATCACTTGGGTTGTAGTTAATTCATGTTCCATTCTTTTGCCTAATTCTTTCTTCCAGATTGACACTAATCCATGGATAGTGCCACAAGAAAGTGTGGCCTATGAAATCAGTGAATAAATCAGAAAAACTCATACCATTTACTGGGACTGAAAGCTATAAATTCCGTGAGGACTCAGCTGTGGGTTTGTTGCAGGTTTCAAGTAGCTGGCAACTGTGCAGGTATGCTCCCACAGGATCATATCTGGAACCAAAATATAAATCAAAACATTTTAATTCATTCACAAAGTTTCATCCATTCCATCTTTTTAAAGACGTCAAAACCACTGCCCGTGCCTTTTTTTGCCATTCTATAAATTTACTGAACATACTTTTGTCTGAATGTGCATAAAATATTCTCTCTAAATCAAATGAGAAACTATATATAACATTAAACCTCATCTGAGATTCAGATTCAATTGCAGATTCAGATTACAGTTAAATTTAGATTTATTTCAAGAAATGCTTTTGATTATCATGATTCATGCTTTGTTTTTTCTGAAAAAAATCAAGATTTTTTCCATTTGAGAAGGCAATATTTCTGACTACATAGGTGAAGAACAAACAGCAAAAAACACAGTGAAGCTCAAGCATTTCCTGCAAGAATTATCTGTGAATTATAGAATAATTACAGACTTCTCTGTGGTTTCTGATATTGACTGCTTGATTGTTTATAAAAAACAGATTTCACTGTTATTCTACACCCTTCTAATATTTCTTCACTGGAATAATTTTTATGACTGGTTGGTAGATAAAATTTCTGGATGGATATCTCTTCTACAAAAATGCTTTTAGGAAGCTTCGTGAATGTTCTGGGACATATATACTGGGGGAAATTTAGACTGATATGAATCTTCTTACTACTGGGGTTTTTAAAACATTTTCCTGATGAACAAAGGAAGAATATATTTCATGTTCCAAGCAAACAGTACTTCACAACAAACATAAAAACAACCTTCCTAATATTATCTGCTGCATACTTGGTGATATTTGGTTCATGCAAGTCTGCTTAGAAATGCATTATTTTCCTGCCATATATTTTACTAGAGTATTGTGCTAGTAAAGCTTGGGAACAAACCTAAATAGAGAACAGCAACATGCTGTCCAAAGCTGCCCTATGGCAAACCAACACTTATTATATAAAATTACTGCAGGAATTCAGTCAATGGAGCTGCGTTGCCTGCAGCTTCTAAACACAACTGAAAAACCATAAAAGGCAGGGGGAATTAAAGAGGAAAACGAGAAAGGTATGCATCTTCCTTTTATGCTCTGAAGTACAACAAATACCAGCAGAAGGGTGGGAATGTCCTCCAGTAAACTTTGCTGCACCGACATTTTAGTAAATGAAGAGCAGTGACAAGTGTTAGCAGAACTTGTGTCCTCCAGCAGTACAAAATCAATAATTTACACCTACTGCCTGATAGTCATCTAAGTAGTCAAAGATTATTTTAAAGGTGTTATATTAAGTGTAAATCACACGTGTCAGTTTTGGGCACCTCCCTGATGGAGAAGTTTTACAGAATTGTATATTGTTGAAACCTTGGATATAAATGGATGAAGCAATGGGCAAATAAGGTCTATAGAAAGAGGAAACTGGTCTTTATTAGACCAACTAATAAAATTGGAAAAAACTAGGGAGTGTTATACTTGCATTACCTTATTTTGAAATTATTTTTATAGAACTATATCTGTTTCAGCCTACTAAATTTGATTATTTTCTCCTTGTGGTTTCCTTTTTAAATAACTGGGCTTTTTGTGAGATCTTAGTTTCAAAATTAAATTCATTAATGTTGAAAAAGTCTCTGAGATAGAACTAGCAGTGGAAAGTTTTGCCTGTGTTCAAATTCTCCAAATTTCTCTTTATAAAAGTATTAGTACTGGCAAGTCAGAGCATGCCTCCCATTTATTACCTGACTTTTTTGACTGTAATTTCATTGCAGTATTCTTCAAATTCCCATGCAACATCAACCTTCTGTCTGATTTCTTTAATAATTTAATATTTAGCACTTTAATTTCAATAGCAGGAGAAAAACTGACACTGGAGCAATCTCCATATGTAGCACTAGCACTTGAAATTATATTCAAAGCAGTGGAAAAGATAGGATCACTTTCCCTTTTATCAATGGTATTTACTTCTGAGAGTCATAGCTCTTGTTCCTGGCATACTACAATGATTTGTGGTTTCTTTTAAAACACACTTCCACGCAGACATACTTTGCATTTTTTCTGGTAAGGCAAGCACAAGAATCCACAAAGAGGAATTAAGGTGCCTGGTTCACACATCTCTTCCATTCCACAGAGGCCATCCAAACTGAGCAGTTCCACTGCTCCCTTCCAATCCCAGCAAGTCAGAAAGCTGAGGGAGGATGCATTGTGTCTGGCTTTATTTTTCTCTTTTTCTTTTTCTTTTTTCTCTTTTTCTTTTTCTATTTCTTTTTCTTTTTATTTTTGCCCTTTTCCTTTTTCTTTTTCTTTCAACTGAACACTTCTTGTTTGATACTGAGTGTTCTTATACCATGTTACATCTTTGATGTAATGAAACCCTGGGCATGAATTCCAGCTAAATTACCAAGAAAATACTAGGCCTTTTTGGCTGTTTTTTGTGTGGATAAAAATTGCAGCTTCTGAATGTGAGCTTCAGAATTCTCAAAGGAAGGAAAAAAATTTGAAATCATTCATGGAAGCATACGAAGTTATGTTACCCTGTCACACAGCAAAAATGAAGAACAAAATCATGAAGCAGGTTCAAATAACTTTTATTTTCCTCTGTGTACTGGTGGATTACAAACAGGCCTGAATGTAGTTCCAGAGAAAGGCGACAGCAGAAAGTGTGGGGGGTTTGTAAAATGACTGCAGCTTTGACTGCAATAAAGTGGAACCCATCACTTGTAACTGAATTCTGGTCAATGGAAACCTATTTATTTTTATGTGCCACTTATGGATGGTGAGTACTCATGGTTTTTCTTTTTTTTTTTTTTAAATGCTCCCTTTACTCCCTGGTAGTGACAGGAACTGCCTACAGGGCTGCTGTTTATGTGCCCTACCTCTTCCAACTTTTGGTCATATAATTCACTTGTTTACAATTACTATGGCAACGCTGGCTGCTATGGCAACACTTAGTAAACTGACACTAGAAAAGAAAAGATAAAAGGAAAGAACAGAGAAAAAGAATAAAAGAAAACACATCTTGCACTAAATTGCAGGAAGATAAAACATTTTTACTTCAGCTCACTTGTTGCAGGACCAGATTCCATTCTGCTTTCTCACTCAGTGAGTTAAGGCTCAGGCCTGATTAAGAAGAAAAAAGCAGAATGAATCAGACTAGCCTAATTTACCCCATGAGGTTAAGTTTCCCACTTCCACAGAGCCCTTTTTAATTCTCACTATACTGCTGACAAAAAAAACCAACTCCTTTCAAATAGACCTTAATTTAAAATCAGTTACCATCACTGTTTTTACAAGTTACATGGGTCATTCAAGTCACAAGTACTAGATAATTCTTAGTGTTTTTAGTTTCAAAAAACTTCTGTACAGACAGTCTAATAAGCTGAGCAAACTCATTAGAGTTTTGCAGAGGGAAGACTGACATAAAGAGGCTTCATTTAGAAGTACAGACACTTAGTGCATAGTGTCATGAATTGCAGTTGACAGCGTAGGCGTGATACCACCTTATGCTTGGTCCTAGCCATGGCAAATGTGAAAAAAAAATCATTGTCTTATAGTTCAGAAATGTGCTATGAGAGACATCCACTTATATTAAATCCTACATTAAGAGACATGCAACCCAAATCTATTACAGGAATATTTCATCACTACTGTTCAGTCTCAGAAGGTTCAAAATAACCTGTATATGTTGTTTTCATTCATATAATAAACAGTTACAAGCATGGTCATATTTATAAATATTTTAAGTTTCAATTTAGGCTTTAAGTTTCAAATTAAATTCCAGGTCACATGGTAGAAAATAGCATTCTACTCATTCAAAAACTGATAGCACGCAGCAGGTTGTGTCTGTTTCTTGGCCTGAAGACTTTTCAACCTAGGCATTTCTGGCTTTATGTTTTTTATACATTATAAAGTGATAATACACTGACATTATCATTTTTATGCATTATAAAGTGATAATATACGTTATGAAGAAGTGATAAACCTTCCCCAAAAACGTCACCATCCCTATTAGGTTATGTTAACAGAAATCCTAACTGCAGAAGAGATGGGTTCAGATTGAGCCTGAGTAGGAAGACAGTTGGAGGACAGAGCAGCACATGAAAACTGGAAGGTGTGACCCTTCTGAGAGCACACAGTATCTCTGTGAACATCTTAAGGGTGTCCATGGAGTAATGGGATACTTCAGCTGTGGCATGGGCAAACCTTTTGCCATGCTCAAAAGTTAGGCTGTAAGACATGAAAGGCAGATCTAGTACAGTAGAGGTTCTTAGGTTCTCAGACATCAGTGTGACAGCAGGGAAAGTACATAAACTCTGAAACCCTCCCCTAGAGAGTTAGCAATGTATGATCTCCCTTGGATACAAATAGAGTGGGGTTTTTAATCTGCCCGACCAACAACCAAGATCTGCCAAAACAAAAACAAAGTCTCTGTGTGGCCTGCAGAATAAGCAGCCCAGGAGTATCACAAACCTGTTTCTAGAAATAATGTGTGCAAAAATTAAAAGTACCTGTTTTGCTTGTGTGTTATCTTCATGGTTCAACCCCAACCAGTACCACAAGCACCACACAGCACTCACTTCCCCCAGCAGGCTGGTGAAGAAAATTTTGAGACTGAAAGTAAGAAAACTCATGGGTTAAGATAAAGACAGTTTAATAGGAGATGCAAAAGCTGTGCATGTAAGCAAAGCAAAGTAAGGAATTAATTCACTGCTTCCCATGAGCAGGCAGATGTTCAGCCAGCCCACTGGTGGGGTGAAGTGAGAAGAGGCCTTGCCCTTGTGCAAGCACTGCTGAGCAAAAAAAACCATCCCTGAATTATCAACATTTATTTCAGCCCAAATCTAAACCACAGAGCCATACAAGATACTATGGGAGAAATTAACTTTCACCCAACCAAAACCAGCGCAGTTATTCAGTAGATCTCAGTCATCAGCCATGGAAAGACAAAACCATTACAAAGTAAAGAAAGTAAGCAATTTAACTACTCACAATCACAATTAACAATATTTAGCAATGGAATTATAAAATATTGGGAGTCACAGAATTGCTAGCAAATACCCAGCTTTGCAGAACACTTGACTTGCATAGAATGCAGGTTCAAGATAATCGCATCAAATTTACATTTTTTTTCAAAGCACTGTGACTGAGAGGTTAATTTTTGCATTAGTATCTTTGTAAACAGGAGTCTAAACTCAGAATTTATGTCTAACACACAGGGAAGCCATTTATTCCACATAGATTTATAATGTACTCTTAACAACCGAACAAACCAATAAAAACCTAGTCAAGAAAGCATTATATTCAGCAAGGGAATCAGATAATCTTCTTTTTTGTACATTATATATAAAGACTGTATTGTATGAGAAGATGCCACATTCTGGTACGAGCTAGCATTGTTTGAAAACATGGGCTTATTTCAAAAACTATTCTCTGAAAAATATCTTTAAGTGATGTCAGGTCTGAGCTGACAAATTACCTGGACTTCTTCACAGACAAAAGTAATCGCATGGAAATGCTTCATTCCTTTTCTCCACCCCTATCACCGCAGTAAAAAAAGTGAATAAAACATTGAGATACTTTCTACAATCTTTCCTAAGATGTTTGCTAATCTCATTCATCAAGTGAGATCCATAAAATCAGTTTGGTGTTACAATGCTTAATGCTTCAGTGCCTAAAAGTAAGACCCAAGGTGCTGATAAATTCCCTATACAGTGACTGAGAGGGTATTACAGTTCCAAGTAGCAGTCAGTCTAAAAAAGGAGTCAATACATCTAGGGGGCGG
Organism: Rhabdornis inornatus; assembly: GCA_013397075.1. Lineage (NCBI taxonomy): Eukaryota > Metazoa > Chordata > Aves > Passeriformes > Rhabdornithidae > Rhabdornis > Rhabdornis inornatus. Next base: position 1,158,333 of record VWZS01009726.1, read on the forward strand.
GAAATGCTAAGGAAAAAGAAATCCCAGAATTCTGTGCCTTCCTACCTGAAAGCTGCAGTTATGAAATTTTAGAACTCAGAGCCCTAGGACACATGTGATGCTGGCACATTTACCGGGGGAGACACTTCCTAGTCATGGAGGTGACTAAGCTGACAATTCACAGTTTTGTTATTGATGCCACAAGTTAATTCTCAGCCAAATCAGTCCCTCAAACTGGCCAACTGTTTAGCTTGGCTAGAATTCATTCTGGCAAATAAGACTTTGGACAGCAAGTTGAGCAAAGGCTTACAGGAATCAAGGAACTGCAGATTAAGGATATATAATGGTACAGCTAAGGGCAGCTAGAGCTGCATGCTGCTAAAAGGCAGAACAGCTCTCCTCTTGGCCTGTTGGTGTTTGCTCCTTCCCTTGCATTAGCAATGGTTCTTCCTTGGCACTACAGTCAAGCTGATCAGGAAGCTGAACAGACTCAAACCAATTATTTTTATATATATATATATATTTTATTTTTTTTTTTAAATATGTATATATAATAAATTATAGAATTATAGGAGGAGAAAAACAGCATTCCCACCAGATCATCCCACTGTCTCTGCCTACATAATGTGCAAAACACTGAGGAGGGCAATGGGAGTCAGAGAAGTGAGACAAGGGCAGGACGACACAGGAAGCAAAGAGGAGACAGGCCGAACTTGCTGCTGGAATGTCAGAACCGTTTGAGGTACAGCTTAAATCACACACGGTGTTAACAACAAAAACCAAAGTCAAGAATTTCAACACTGACGCACAGATCATTGTTTTCTCCTAAAAGTGTGAAATGATGTGAGTAAAGACTGGTAGTTTTATCTTTAGCACAGCAACTAGTGATTTGAACACCTTCCTTGTCATTGAAAAATGCTGGTTGTCTTCTATTTTTGGGAAGGGGGCTATTTTGGTGTTACATCAATTATGAAATCACAATTATGAAACATGTTTGGAGTACTTTGTTTTTTGTAGAGTCAATAAAGTCTATAGAAAGCATTCTGTTTTTCATCACAGGGTAAATGAGGTAATTACAAAATCAGGTGGTAAACATAAATTATATTTTACAAATATATATAAGCAGTTAATTCTGCAAATATAAATCTTCTTTCTATAAAATTATTTTACTATATTGCTGTCTGTAATGTTTTAATGCTTGCTCCGTCTAGAAATACAACCTGTCCCAACACAAGTGCAAATACATCTAAACAGATTTTTTTTTTCCTCTGTCCACTCCGTGGAGTATAGCTATGACCTTATCTTCCTCTTCTTTGGACTCTTACTTTAGTCTGGACACACAAATCTCTGAATAGTGAGTACTAAATAGCATCTCTTTCTTTACTTTTCCTCAGTTTCAGAACTTAATATGCAACATTAGTTAGCCCTAAAAAGTTTCTCCAGGTTTTAAGGCATTCAGTCCATTGCCTACTTATTGTTAGGAGTCTTTATAGACATCCAAGTGCTAACAAATGCAAAATAAAAGAACCTGTTTTTCATGTTGCCAGAGGAAAACTTCAGACCAAAGGAAAAGCATGAAAAGAAATATTTGTTCAAGATTCTCTAAATGTCACTGAGGATGTGATTTCTAGTAAATGAGCTCTAGTAATGGCATTTCCTGCGTTTTCACACACATCCCTCAGATGAAACAATTTGTGTGTAAATAAAATGACAGTGTGTAGTCATCACTAATGCTTGTTATGCTTGTTATGCAGATACTGAAGTCACAGATTCTACAATTTCTTATTTTACCCATTCAGGAGAAGATGAAGCAGAGTAGAAATAAATTTCAAACATTAATTAACTTAGCCCTGTTTTATTTTTTGCATCTCTCATGTCTCAAAGTGTGGTTGCAGGACAAGAATCGTACCCTTTCCAATGTTTTGGAAGCCTAAATAAAACTTATTAAAACCTCTTTTGTTCTTAGTCCCCATCTTTGGCAAAATCAAAAGAAGAATTTAGGTACTCAAAGTGTAGTTTTTGCAGAACTTGAATGCTTACATTTGTTTTAAGCAACATCTGCAGTATCAAATGTTTTAAACCAAAATTATTTACCTGTCCAAACTTGACATGCTCTGCATTCCAGATGCACTTTCAGCTATGCAGCTCTCACCTGAGGCCACCTGGAACCCACAACAAGACATCCCTGTGCCTAAGTTTTTAGAAGAAAAGAAAGAAATAAAAAAGAGGAGAAAAGGGGGGAAAAAAAGTGTGCTCTGCAGTAGAGAAAGTGAAGTTAATATTTATTCAGAGATGTAAATTCTGAGTGAAGAGAAGAATTTGTCCTGAGGGTTTATGCAGCACAGAAGTGGGTGTAAATGATCTCATTCTTATCTTCTCCAAATTTGCCCAGTAATTTGGATTCCTTCTAGACCACTGAATTAGGATATCTTAATACCAAATTATTCCTGTAGCTGGCATAACTAGTTTCCTAGACATTTTTATTCATGAGATCAGACTTTTCCAAAGTTGTTCACTTGTAAATTATAAGTTTACACAGTTACAAAAACAGAATAGAACACTCTCTCTATTCTGTCTCCTAAAGCTAAATACTCTGCAGGAGCCATAAAGGAAATAAAGTAGTAAAAATGTTCTAATTAAATCCTGTTGAAACTGGTTCTATTCAGAGCATCAATTCTGTATATACTTAAGATTTTTCTCTAAAAATTTTAAATTATGCAAGCCCAATTCTGATGTTTATGAATCGCATGTACTACTCCAAGCCTCTTCTTTTGTGACTTCAGATCCAAATTGACTCACTGTTTTCCTTCATCAAATACTTGTGTTGCTTTAAATTTACTAAAGGGTGAAGAGATACTTTTAATAGTTATTGAATAATGATAATATTGATATCTGGAATGCAAGAAGTAGTGCACCACTTCCCTGCAAGATCTGAGTATTCTTTCTCCCTGTGCCAGCAATATCTTTGCCTCGGTATTCTTTATATGTCACCTTTTACACTTTTAAAAAGAAAAGCCACTGTGTGGCTGTGTGAGAAATTCAGTTCCAGCATGAATACATCCTCTGTGATCTACACCCTAATGCCCAAGTCTGCCTTGCTGGATTTCAAGACAGAGAATGGAAGTAGACTTGAGTCTACGCTGTGATGATGCATGTCTCAAGCCATTCTCTTCTTTAAAGAACATTACATCCACTTCAGCAAAATATAAATAAGTTTGGTAGCTGAAGATAGGGGGGTTTTGATGCCCCTTACTATTAGCTGGCTTATGGTTTTTATCTGTAGTATGCTGCTGCCCAAATTACATCCCGTTATATCTTTTGAAGTAATGCCCTCAACACAACAAGCCAACCATATGTCAACACAATGACAAATCAATGTGATTTAAGGCCTTGCTGCACAAGACTTTGTCCAGTGAATTTTTTAATATCTCCACTCACAGGGACTCAATAACCTCCCTGGTCCCTATTTCAAAGTCTATCACCATCACATTAAAAACAAATCTCATATGAAGTCCCTTGTTCCCACTCGTGTCCATTGCCCTCTGTCCTTCCACTGGGCACCTCTGAGAAGAGGATGCATCTGTCTTCTCTACACCCCACCACAGGTGAAATATTTCAAAAAGGATTAAGATCTGCTTCTTTTTTTCCTCTTTTGAAGGCAAAACTGCCCCAGTTCTCTCCTCATATGTCACATGTGTTCCCATGATGAGCTTCACAGCTCTCTGCTGGACTTCTCCAGCCTGTTGATGTCTTTCTCACACTTGGGAGTGCAAGGCTTGACACTGTAGTTTGACTGAGGTAACCAGTGCCAAATAAAGGGGAATAATAGGCTCCTTTGACCTACTAGTTACGCTCTAAAAGTCATCTTGTTAATGTCGTTGGCCTTCTGCAAGGGCACACTAACATATCTTGTGAAAATATGCTGCTCCTAACAGAGATAAAGTTCCTATGGTACTGACAATGAGTTACAAGGCCAGCAACAGCAAAGCTTCTGTTTGGACTGTACACTTAAATTTTATCATCAGGCGTCTCTTACTCTGATTTAAAGCAAAACAATTATGGGTCTCTTATATTTTACCATCCAAAATAGGAGACATTCTCCACTCAAGATGCAACTTAGCTCTTGCTCTCTAAGGGGAAAAAAATACAAACAGTATTTTATCCCAAAGAGTGTAATAGGAAGAACTAGTTCAAGGGAAGAGATGCAATGAGAAGGAGCAGGGAGAAGTAATGACATGGGAAGAAAGAAAGAGGGACTAATGAAAGGGCAAAATGGGAAACGGTAGGGGAAAGGGCAAGAGAATTATTGTAGAGGTGGAAGCTGGGAAGAAATAGTCTTTAGTCTTTAAAAGCATCTGGAAAGTCTGGCAACACTAGCAAAGGCCTCTTCTCAAGCCCCAGAGCCTACTGCAAAAACAGACCCTGCTGACCTCCTCTTTCAAACCCTTTTAAAGTTCTAAACACTATAAAATCTATCCTAGTGTTTCAAATAAACTCAGTCACTGGTTGCAGTGCGTGAATCCTTGATCAGTCTTTTGGCTCTGCATAATCAACTTTCCACAGTACACTGAGACTCTGGCATTGCTTCTCAGTGGCCAGTGCCAGCAGCAACCTGAGTTTCAACCATTTTAAATTTGGAAGGATTAAGAATTTAAATCTAAATTCAGTGAACTTGTTTGGTGTGAAGAGACATTCTATGCCTCAAATTTATTTTTAAAAAAAATCACTTAACAAGTCTAGCAGTTGTTCCTAAACCAGTTGAGTTTCTGGTAATTTTGCTTTTCAGCTTTCGAGCTTTATATTTAAACTACCCTCCCATTTTTTAGCCATTTGCCCCAACAGGATCAAACAGGGCATTTTTGTGTAATGAACTCCTTTCTCCATGACCACAGCTTTCACTGTGGACAGCAAAAACGTTGCAAATTGGGCTTTATTTATTTATTGTATTTGTTATATAACACCCATCCCCATGTATCTGGCTGCCCTACAAAAGTTAAAGGCAAGAATAAATAAAATAAGACCATACCCAGTGGCCAGAGAGAAGCAGCTGTTCTGCCAAGAGAAGAGCCAAGAGAAAACAACCCTGAGAAAAAGAGCTGTTGAGAAAATCAAGATAAAATGATCAAAGATGCACCATCCAGAAAGGTCAGCAGAGTTTATTGTTGAAGCTTTCACGTGCCCAGTCTGCTTAATTGCCTTTTATAAGCATTTTACAGTGAGCCCTGGAGGCTAATGCAGGTGGAGATGGTGTGCAAACCTATCAATGTAACCAAAAAATGCTCAGCAGCTGTCCCAAAGTCACAGCAGTGTGGAAAAAAAAAAAGAAAAAAAAGAAAAAAAAAACTATGACAGTCAACTATAACAGCTTAACAAAGATGAGGACACATTGCATTTATTTTTAGAGTCACCATCATAAACAGTTTTGTGAAAGTTACTGTGTTTGCATAGCAGTAAGCAACCGAAAGGAAATTAAATTATCTTTACTACTACAAAGGAAAGACAATACCATGAGTACTGAAGAAAAGTACTTTTTTCCATAATACAACAAAGACATCAAAATTCAAAAAACTGAAAAAGAAATTCTTTAGCACTCCATTTTTTCTCACCCTGAGTCTCTCATGGAAATATTAGTAAACTGCACTTGGAATATGTCTTTCCAAACAGTAGGGAAGTGTTCTCTGTTCTATTTGTTTAACATAGCAGGATACAAAAAACAAATAAATTTCGAACCTTAGCAGTACAGGCGTATGATTTTGAATTCCTGCACAGTACAAATGCCAGCCAGATCTCCCCAGCTTTTTACTCAGTGTGACTATATGAAGATGTTGAGCCCTGTCTGGAAGACATACAGTTTACATCTGAGCCAAACTATGTCATCTGTACCACTGGGCAGGCAGTGAGATTGCTCTGCTCTTTTGCTGTTGCTTTTTCCACGTGTTCCCTGCTGAGCTGGCATGCTCCAATAGAGATACCTGCTTGTACCAGAATATATTTTAGGGCACACAGGGGCTGTGCGTCTTTTCTGACTGCAGCTGTGCCAGCTCACACTGCTACAACTCCTGTTCGTCCTTGGCTACTCACTGGTGCAGCCCTTGAAATGTTTGTTTGCCACACTTTCTTTCTTGCCAGCAGAGCTTTCCTGCAAGCACCTTTTAATACATTTCAGGCAAATTGAGTCAGATTCACAGGATTCAGTGGGAAACCTTCACGTATGTCTAGTTCAAATAATAAATCCTAACAATTCAAATCATAGGTCCAGGCTAATTTACAGTAATTGAAGTAGATAAAGTAATGACACCATAAATAATACCTATTGCTGTAAGAACCTTATATATCTTTTTTTTTTCCTTTTATCACCAAAATCCTAAACACAATTAAAGCTTCATCTACCACGATAGTTGTGGTTTGAAAAGCCTGTCTCTTAAAGTTGCAATAAATAGTCAGACATATTTTTATCTTCCACCAAATCCCCCCGTAAGGCCTCAACCTCCTGGCAAATTTTCAGCTATAAAGATTTGTTGCTGTTTCCCATCCTTGTATTCCTTTTAAGGTACTTCTTCCCCAGTCTCCAGACTCAGAAGAGGAGACAGAGAGTGCATTCCATGCAAATGTTACAACAAAGACAATTCCCCAACAAATTGATTTGTTTGGTACAACCTACTCTATTCCATGTCTTCAGACAGAAAGCACTTCAGGGCACAGTCTGTCTCTTTTCTGTGGTTAAATGACACAAAAGGCCCAACCCGCCCCGGGGACCTGGGTGCCATCTGGATTCCCTGAGGTGCTTTATCTTCCTTCATTATCAGGCCATCCCAGCAAGATATCATCAGGCTGGGCTTAGTCTGCTGAGGCTCTTCAACATTTGTCATCAGACGTTAAATCTATACAAAAATGAAGGTACATTCCTTCTATATGTTTTAAAGTAATTCCTTGTCCTTAGTATCCCAATATGTCAGCCTCAGGACAGTGGAGCCATCTCCGAATCTGGGCGCAATTTAGCACACACAGGATCCTGTAGTTGTTTGCAGCCCAATACAAGCTGGCCTCATAGTCAGAAGCCAAACCTCCTGATGCACACAGTCAAATGTCGATTTTTGAGCACACAGAATCTGCAGATGCCGTGGTCATGGCGATAAGTACCTGGAACACAAATCCCTGCGAGTGTTCTGACTCCGCTGCCCATACAGAGTTATGAAATCACCATGCAAATACAGAGTGCTTTCTAAACTGCTCATCACACTAGGACCAAACCAAACACACGCAGAGACTGAATTACCTCTTGTCCATGAGGAAAATATTGCTTTTGATTGCAGGATTGAGGTTTTTGGCAGGGTACCAGGGAGGTCCCAGTGTGGTTGCCTGTATGACCCAGGACTGTATATGGCTAGAGGACAAATATAAGATTCCTGTTGTGCCAACATATCGACCTTTGTAAACACAAATATGGAATGAAAAATAAGAAGCAGCACAACCATATCATGCCATAGGTAAGTGCTGTATTTATTATTCTAGTGCAAATGCTCTGAATAAAAATATATTTGTGGGATAGCTGTTTCAATCCAGTTTCACTCTTTCAGCTAACTTGCACCTAAGTTTTACACTAAATTTCTTCACAAAAGAAGAAGTTCATAGCTCTTACTGCATGCTTTGTGAAATGTAATGTTTTTTTTCTCTGAGTTTGCTCAGAGGATACACATTTTTCTGAAAACAGAACAGCAAATTTCTGTACTTCATCTGAATTGCATCTCTCACACTTCCATGTGCTTAGAAACTCAACTTTTTACTCTTCATTCACAAAGAATCCACAAGCACCACCGGAATGAGAGCTGTGCCAGGGGTAAGGCAGCTTCAAGATCAAAGTGCAGATTTATCAAGAAAACAATGGCGAATAGGAAAACAAAACCACTTTAACTATGCAAAGTCATTGTAGATTCATACCAAGAAGATTTCACTCATTACCACATTTGTGAACAAAAGGGAGAGGCAAGTATAAAAAGGAAAGGCAGAATGACATTAATGAGGTTGCAAAAATGCAGCTGAGAGATTTCTCCCTCAAGTTTCACATGTGTGTAATATAATCAGTGATGGATTAACATGCTGGAAGTGAGAGGTTTGGAAGTTTTCTGAGCTCAGGATAACGTCTAGTTTAAAAGTGGTGCTGTACGTATTCTGAACAGTCTCTCCGAAAATGTTATGGGAGTACCTATGGCAAAAGTATTGCAATATTAAACTTTTCTAATAACAATTTTCTTTCACTCTTCTTAGAATTTGCAGTGTTAAAATGCAGGAGTACCTACAGGGAGAAGTTAAAGTTTTCCTGTCTGCAAGACTCTTGTTCAAATATACTACAGAATGCTGTACTGAGAGACCCAAAATACTGTAAAAAACATTTTCCAAATGTCATGATTGAGTCAATTTAAGTGAATAAACCACTGTCAGTAAAACCAGAGAAATAGCATATAAATGTGGTACTAATGCATTTATTCTTTGATGATACCATTTAAGATTTTTCTGCTACAAATTCATCCACTCAGAACTTTCTATTTGTGTAATCACTGACCAGTTTTGTGGTTTACACAGCTCTCCTGTGATTCAGAAATGAGGGCAAGTACTAACTTTCACACGCTTGAGTATAGAAAAAAAGTCAGGGAATGATCTTACATATATTGTTAGAAAAGGAAAAAGTCATGTTGGTAGGGGCAAGGCTCTTTTTTGATTGTTTGTCTTGGAACAAGTTCAGGAATAGAAGGATATTATTAGTATTGCAATGCTGGCAGGATGTAACCTCCTCAGGTCTGGCTGCTGTCATTAATTCCAAGTAAAACTGTGTCTGCTTTCTCTGCCCTGTGGTAGAACTAACATTCGTGTCCAGAGAGTGAAAGGCTTCAAAGACCTTAGCATGAGAGGAATAGTTTTAAGATTAGCACATATAAGGTTCTTTGAATATTGAAGTCAGGGTTTAGAATTTCAGCATTGGGCTCACTCTATGGCAGCATCCAGCTTTCACTGATGTTTCATTCAGGATCTTTTTGATCTGTTGATAGCAGGAAGAAGGAGCAAGTAAACATACAGAGCCATACTTTGCTTCTCTGGAAATATTTCTATATCCTGTCCCAGTTGAGATGCTGGTTGAGACAGGCAGAGACCACAGCTCTTCTAAAGGTCATCTTCTCCCAGCTCTGACTGCATTTCTACCACTAGCTGCACCTTTTATTGTCACCTGTCTCTGATGTTTGTTGGATCCTTTTGTGATTTGGTCCAAGTTACAAAGCAACAAGGAGTTTTGAAACAGGAACATTCTTAACAATTTGTAGATGACCTTGCAGCCCACGTCAGTAATCTTCCAGTAATCTCACTGTTTTTTTAAGGATTCATTCAAAAGCCACATATAGCTCTTGAAACAAAATTGCAAATTTTGCAGGCTCATAAAAGGCAAATACAGATGTCAGGAAAGTTCTCTCTTCTGTGGACTTTTCCTGGAAAGTAATGTGATCAGGTGGCCACTACAGAATATTCATGAGGGTAAAAGTCTTTTTGAAAGATCTTTCCTTAAGAATGCCCAAATCAATTGGTGGATACCTTAATATGTTTCTCAGATTGAAGAGTATCTTGTGAACAAGACTGAAATAACCTACTTAGCAGAATTTTCACAGGATACTCCACAGTGATAGCTTTTTAAAACATCTAGCTCTCAACACAGTCACAGATGCTGATTTATACTAATGCCAAGCAAAATAATAAACTTTTATCTATGAGTGATCTTAACATTAGGGTGTAGAAATATGTTGATTCATCTCTACTAGAAGAATGGACAACTTCTGCTATTTTTTTATGATGATTAAAAATTACCTCTGAATCTTCTAACTCAGACTTAATTTGTCATCTGATGGAATTCATAATTAAATACTTAAAAATAACTGAAAGATTATGTTTATTTTGCTATTTAAAAAAAGATAAAAGCAAAAGAAAAAAGAGAGGCAGAAATTATCTTGCTGCTTGAAGATTGCTATTTATACTGTGTGCTAAGACCTCATCTAGACATGGTGTATGAGTACCCTATTATACTGTACTGTGTTAAAAGTACCAACTGAACACAATAGTTTTGAAGTGGTGAGTCTGGGAGGGGTATTATCATGACCTGATGCCCTAGAGCAGCAACTGAATATGTTCCTTCTTCAGGACCCTTATGTGAAGCTCTCAGAGAATGAATAGGACTGTAAATTGCTCTAACAATGCTTAGGAATCCAGGACTGAAACCTCCCTCTGAAAAGCAGTTCAGTAGTAAATTTTTTAAAAATTTTAAATTCATGAGGATGCTAAAAGATTTCTTGTGGTCCTCTTCAGACAGTTTTTTACTGTAACCTACGTAATCACAGTAGCAAAAGAGAGTAATTTGAAGGCTGCAATACACAGATAATTTATGAAAAGAGGTGGGATAGGTCCTTTTAAATTCAGAGGAAAAAGTTCAGAAAACAGTCTGACACAGTAGAAAAAATTCTGAGTTTATTTTTGCCTTTCAAACTTGTATGAAAATTTGTGTGTTTAGTTTGTGTTTTCTTGAAGAAATTCGAGTAAACCAATATTTGAGATGGGAAGAAGGCTTGTGAACACTAACATGCATCAACTACAAGAGTCCAAGAGGGAAAGATTACATCTGGCATTAAAAAAGCACCTCAAAAACTGTTAAAAGTAAGTAAAAATCCTTCAATGAAAAGAATCATCAGCAGAGAGCCAATAAAGCAGGACAAAGAATGTTGAACTATTCTATATGAATACTATGTCTAAATTGTTCTTATACAAGAATCCAAATGAAAGAAAAACTATTCATGATGGAAATCAGGTACCTAGATAACATCCATCCTGGATTACTGGGCAAAATGGATTTCCAGGATTATCTAGATATTAATATTTAATGCATTCTCCATTAATACATCCATCTGAAACACCAAAAATGTGATTCATGACCCCTGCATTATGCTGTCATTTCTGAGGCGTTAAGGGGCTTTTACTAAATATCTGCCAAACATTTTTAATGCGAACAAAGAAAAGTTCTGTGACAAGGCAGAGAGCTGCCCTTTCTGGATCACTGGTCCCACATCTTACAGAGCAGGATCTTGTCTGTGGAAGATGGGATTCATTGTTAGACAGATGCCTGGAGTTTATAATAATGAAAATTATATATATATATATATAGGGTTATGCCACACATCTATTTAAAGCATAATTCTATAATACGTTGTTGTACAATTCACAGCAGTGAAATTAGTGGGAAGGGAAATTAGTAGCATTTTACACTTATTTTGCACCACATAAAGAAATCCCTTAGGTATAGGGAAAGAAAGGAATGAAGATTCTCACACATCCCTGATAAAACAGGGGAAATACAAAATTAAAAATTTTAACCTGAGACAAAGCACATTTGATTTTCATGGCATTCACATAGGTCCATCAAAGTAAAATGTTATTCCTACACTCAAACTAGATTTCAACTCTTTATGTTTTTTGTGCAAACAGGAGTTCTGAGTCTCATTTGTTACTGAACCACTTTAATAGCTTGTGATTTTTAAAAGTTCTCATAACCTGTTTTAAACTGTTTGAATACAGCATGACAAAAGCAACTGAATGTGACCATCTCATTTCACTCATCTCTCATTTAATTCTCCTGTTTTGTGTCATTGAATCACTGGAACTCACCCTTTAATAATTTATCAGGAACCTGATCAAAGAATTAAATGTTCTCATGTTCCTTGGCCTAGAGGAAGTCAGGAGTAACAAATACTTTATAAGAAGTATTCAGATTGCAGAAAAAATACTGTCTTAATGATACTTTTCCCAAAATGCCCTCTTCTCACAGGTGATATGTTTTTAACATTTAGTCTAATAAAAAATAATGGGTAATTCTACAAAGACATTTATAATGATTTTACAGAATTAATGAATCATCGGGAAAATAATATCAAAGCACAGCTGACTGGATTCCTATTCAGCACTTCTGAATCACTGCTCAGTGAGCAAAGCAATCACTGGACAATGGGGGTTTTGCCTGAGCAAAATGTGAGTCAGGGGACCTGGACCCGCATTGTCTTCACTGGGAGTTCTGCCTGCATATGGAGCGAGCTGAGACTTCTGGTGAATGGAAACCATTCACAGCACAGCTAAGCAAAGCACCCAATGCATCACCATTCTGAAGTTGACACTAGGTGGTAGACATAACTGGAAGAAATACAGACATTTTTGGAGCCATGTGAAAGGCTTGTATAAAGCAGCATTTTCAAATGCATTGTCTCTTATTTCCCCTTGTTTTGGCCTAAATGTTTTTGTTTTGAAAGACATCTGGCTGTTCGCTCTTCCCTTTGGTTTAACAAATTAATTAATTTCCTTTCTGCGTGGAATCTGTAGGCGGAAGAGACACCTCTGTTTGGAAGGGAAGAGTTGGCATCCTTGCAGTTTAAAAGGGAAATCTATCCCACTGTCCATACCCTCTATCATTGTTTAGCTGGGGAAGGGAGAGGTTTCTAGCTAGCCAGTTTTCATCATGCAGCTATGCAAGTGCGTATCCACTGTCTGTAGAGACACCCCAGGCAGCATGTTTATGGCAAAAACTCCTCCATGGACCCACATCAGGATGAGAGAGACCTTCAAGCTGCCTCCCAAACCACTGAGAGCTGGTATGAGAGGAACACCAGTAAAAGCTAAAGGTGAAAAGGAAGATACAGTGAACTAAAGAAAAAGAACAAGATGGCAGGACAAAAAGAGGGAGAAAATAACATGAGTGAACAGAGGGAAAAGGAGTATTACAAGCTACCCAAAGAAAACTCATGAAATAAGGAATGGTTTGGAATAGGCATCTAAGAATCAAATAGGACCAAGGTCTAACTTTCCCTCAAAAATTTGATTCATTGATTCGAATTAAAACAAGACCTGTTCTGAGCCATTTTTCTCTGACTCAAAGGAAGCTAGTGGTGGGCTAAGGAGTAAAAATGGAGATAGAATTAATGGAAATAAAGGGAGAAGGAGAGCAATGAACCTGCAAAAACGTGGGAAGTAGTTGCTTTACCAAGGAAAAGAGGGCAAGGGGGTGACAAGGACATTAAATTAACTTGTCCTGGGGTAGACATTCACAATGGAGCAGAATGGAAGGAGTAACTGACAGCATGAAAACAAATCTGATGTGTAGTATGCACTGATCTGTAAATGAGGGATAGGATGCTATATTATGGGAGAGATACTTGATTTACATCTTTCTTTTAACAATTTCTGGTCCAAATGAAAAGACTACTGTTTGTTTTCTTTCTATAGATGCATTTATAATATATGTCATAAAAGCTTTCATTGTATGTCACAGAAATCTAAATAAAACCAATGTACAATGTATTAATCCTTTGTCTTGTTACAGAAAGACAGCATTAAAATGTGGATTCAATGTATCTTTTTTGTGATTGTAATTATATTTAATTACAATGATCTGAATTTCTCTGTACAACAATAATATCCATATCCTCTCAGAACCTGAGTGAAGAAATGGGTGCTGATGGAACAAATTGAGGTAGCATATCACACCAGTGATGTGCCATCTTTTCTTTGGAACATACTTGTTCACACTATCTAACCCTTAATTTAGATATATATATGATAACAGGCATTTAATCACATTTCTAGAAGAACAATGAGTAATAAATATTAAAGGACAGTTCCTGTTTTAAGCAAATTGCCGATTACTGATGAGTTCTGTGAACTCTGGATCCCAACAGAGAATGGAATTCCAGAATGAAAAACACAGCAAGAAAATAAATGCTGACCACCACACAGCCTGAGTGTCTGGATGCCAGGGTTACTATGAAACAGATATTTTGATATCTTCCATGGTATATTAAACAGAGATCCTCCAAAAGAACCCAATTACTTTAAATCATCCTAGTCTATGTGAACTAAAGACAGAGAAGCAAAACAGACTTTCTGCCACTCTGTTTTGCAAACCTGATGCTGCTTTTTCCTTTGCAGAAAATTTGCATGTTTTCTCAGAGCCTGTTTCTTTCTCACAATAAACAATGCAAAGCCCTCCTGCCAAAAAAATGTCCAAATGCTAAACAGTTGCTATTATAGTCATTATTATAGCAGCAACTTTGAGCTGCGTGCTTTTAAATTATAATTATTTTTACAAAAGATTTTTGTGTGTCTTGATTGCAGTAATTATGATTCCATAGTAGTAAATGTCTATTTAAAAAGTCACGTTAGCTTACTGCTCCGGATAAATTAGTTTCCTTAAATGAACTTCATACGTATGGGTGGTTTTCTCTGTATTTATCCTACTTGCTATGCTAACAAAAAACTAGGATGTATTAAACAGCTGATAAATTACTGTTTCATTACAAAAATAACTACGGACAAAGATGTCAAATGAAAAGCAATGTTTTTTATGAAAACATAGATAATACCATCTAATCCAGGAATGTCCGTTTCTTTTTAGTCTTGTTTCTCACCTATCTGCCTTTGCTTTGTGAGGAGGACATGTCAAGAAAAAAGAAAAAAAAGCAGTGGAAAAAGAAAAAATAGTGTGAGACCAATCTGTTTTACATGCTAGCACATGTGCTAGTGATAAGCCTCTACCTTGTTTAAAGAACAACAAATATAAACAACAGCTCAAGATCCAAGAAACGGGCTTCTTCAACAGCAAATCTGGGAGTTAAGACAGAAGACAGTCCAACCAGTGGGACACCCAAAAATGATGCTATTATCCCAAATCAGGACCCATGTGGGACCATTGCTCTGTTGCCACCGTGACATGCAGGGAATGGAGGCCACGATTTAAAGCACCCATGGCAGTGTGTTTTCTCTGCTGGACATCCCCAGGGCACTCTCAGTAACTCTGCCAATTCACAAGCTACTGAATTTTAGCAGTTCATAGGAGAAAAGGTTTTTAGAAAAAAAAAAAGAAATCGGGAAGAGGAAACCAAGAGGGACCTGAGCGACAGGGGGTAGCAAATTTCTGGCTCCAATGCCATGCTCTTTTGTAACTAGCCACAATGTTGTATTAACTTTTCAAATGAACCTGTCTCTCCCTCGGCACCCATTTAAGTGTTTGCCACTGGCTGTGGGAAAGCCAGTGAAGCCACAGTGTACGGCTGCTTGTATCTGAAATGCTATCGGCTACCGACGAGATCCCATCCGATTTCTGACAATGACACAGCCCCATCCTATCCCCGGTCCTTCCTAGACAACCTTGCTTATTCTTCAATGAGAATCACCCCATTGTACATACAGACATTCACATCCTTGATAAGACAGTTAGGGGAAAAGTTCACGAGCCACATCCTCTGCTGGTATAACTTCACTTCCCTTCCCCCTGCTCCCAAGAGCGAGTGCTGATCTGACGCCCTGTGTTGAAAGGAAACAAGGTTGTCTATTCAGCTGCAGTCAGACATACAGTGTGTGTTAAGGCCCAGACAGCCCATGATGCTGAGGGGAGATACTAAAGGTTCGTGTTTCTCTGCTGGGAATTTTCACAGAGCAGAAAAGGAATGCCGCCTTTTTTGTGTGTAACTTCCGACTGACTACTGACAGAGCTCAAAGCCTAAAATCATATTTATTCTCACGGCACAAGACCTCGAAATGCAGGAATAAAAATGACCGAGAGGATTTGTTGGCTAGCTTGAGTGAGCAATGTTAAGACTGTAATGGGACGCTGAATAGAAACACAGAAACAAATCACTGAAAAATTGAAGTCCTGCTGATTAGATTTGCCTGTACTACAAATCGTTCATCCTAATCTTAGGCAAAAAACTTTACTTTTGAAATGCTTTTTAACAGAATAGTAGCATTTTCTAAACTAATTCAACCCTTACCATTAACAGAACATTTAACACTGATTTTGGGGTTTTTTAAATAAGTGAACTTGACCAATGGTTTACAACATATCAAAGATAAACGGAAAATCAGCGTAACCAGTAGAGGAAGTTTCCTCTAGAAGTGACCAAGACATGCTTGGTTCATGTCATGGAGTGGTCTTAGAACTGGATTCCTTTAGGAGAAACAAAACTAGATCTTCCAGTCTAAGGACTAAAAGGTGTTTGGGGCACCAAATGAGGTTAGAAGCAATCCATTGTAACACTTCCAATGTGGAGATTCTGCAAACGTTGCAGTCAGAACCAGCTGTGGATCTGCAGATCTTTTCCTCCAGCACTTCATACTTGCTAACAGAACATAGCCTATGTTTTTTGATGATTGTAGTGCACATACAGGCCAAATTTGGCTGCCTCACATTTGGCTGGCCGAAATGGAGGTATTCATCAAATTCCCCTTTTATATTTGAAAAGAAACAAACACTAAACCTCAATTTCTCCTACTCATCTTAGCATGCTTAAAAGAGCAAGAGCCAACCGAGTATCTTAGAAAGAAAACCGTGCCATCATCCTGTGGAAATATTCAGGAGCCTAAGGCTTAGCTTTGCCAAATATTTGCTAACTTGTATGGATTAAATTCGACCTCTTAGAGACTGAGCTTCTTCACTGATACAACAGTGTATAATGGTAATAAACAGTTCTAAGCTGGACTGCAGCTTGAAAGGGAGCAATATATTTTCTTATTTTGTCCAACTTAATTGAAGTCTAGGACATACCGTCATGCCATTTACCACGAAAAAAGATATTCTTTCAGAAGAATTTTGCTCCAGTTTTACCATTATGTTATAAACAGAATTTCACTGAGCTTCTATCTAAAACTCCAACACTTCAGATATTCAGCCAGTATTAATTTATAGTGCTGACTTATTAATGTGAAACCTATGTTACTTTGAATCTGAAAGTTTCTTTCAGCTGGGATCCATGCAGTCTCATGCCACATTTATTGCTATCTGGGAAATTAAAGGATTGTACGATTTGTTGCTTCATTTCCACTTTTTGCATTTGCTACAACTGGCTTCCCTGGGTTTTTGTTTGATAGCTCTAGTCAGCTGAAAATAACAATACTTTGTGTTGGAACAGCAGCTTCCACTCTAATACCTTTACTTATTTCACAAAGGCACTCAGATACTGTGCAAAGTACATTTACTGACAGACTTTGTCAGCCACAACCAAGCAGCGCTGGCTGGGGTTTGCCATAACGCACGATTTCAGCTGGCTGAATCCACACTGCCTGGGAGGACGAGGTCCAAGTCAGAGCCAGTCCTTGCCCTGTGCTTGCACCTCACTGCTTTTGCAAGCCACCTGGGGCATTATCAAAGAAGGGCTGAAACTGGAACCCAAAGCACAGATTAGAGTGTTGTGCTAGTACATCAACCCAGACAGGATCATCCAGGCCTTAGGTCGTTCCTTGTCAATTTTTATGGAAAAACCTACCACCCTGAAGCACATAGGGATAATTTCATCTATGTAAATTTGATGGTTGCACTGATGGCTGCACTCTGATTACTCTACAAAACAAAACAATGTTTTTGTATATTCTTTGCCTTGGCTGATTCAATCTAAAATCCACAATGTGTCTAACTTCTAAATTGCTCTTCCTAGTAACTAACACTCCAGAAAACACTACCGATAGAAGAACATAACCAATAACATTTTAAGCTTGTCCTAGTCCTAGTATTAAATACTGCATACTAAATCTGTTGAATCTATTGTATCTATAAAGGGAAATTCCAGTGCATTTTAATTACATATGTTGCAGAGTGACACCATGCTATGAACTTATTTTACTCTTTTTTTCGCTATCCAGGGATAACTAAAACACATTGGATTTTATAATATAAAGGATAATGCTCTTGAAAGTTAAAATCAATAAAATAAATGAATATCAGAAGATGAAAGAGAGAGGAAAAGAGAGTAAATTTTGAGCATATTGCCATAAAAACTCTTAATATTCTGTTTCTCTAAGAAATGTGTAATGATATCTGTTGTTCTCTGAGAGATAATAAAAGTATCACTGTCGAAGTTAAGCTGAGCTGTCCAACTGATTATTGTTTATTTTCATTTTGTCTCACTGAATAGTTAATTCTCTCACAGGATTATCCTCATTTCTCATAGGCTCCAGTATTAATGAAAGCATTAAATGATGACATACTTTTGGATCACCTCACTTGGGGCCTGACCCTGTCCCATTAAGTCAAGTGGATCATTACTATTCATATGAGCAGAGGGCAGAACTATCTGGGAGGTTTTGCAGAAAGCAAGCCATACTCCAAAAAGAAAGATCAGACAAGCAGATTGCTAGAGGGCAAAGGTTAGTTAAAAGGTCAGTCCACGTCTGCAGAAAAAACAGTGAAAATATTCTAAAACTGCACTGCAAAAAATAAAAATGAGATACACATTTAAAATGCCAGGTGCAAGAAAATACAGCACGTGTTTCTGTCTTTGCAATACAAGCTGTCAATGTTTTTTCTTAATTTTTAAAGTAAATTAGTAAGTTAATTTAGATGTTTTCTGTCTTACATTAGACACCAAAGATCAAGATTCCATGGTACACAAATCAATCTCAAACCTACTTTAATCCTAAGAAAATTTGAAATAATTGTTAGATTATTTTCCTCTACATTATACATCATTATTTGAATCACATTTAAATGGGAAAACACTTTGGCAAAATGATTACTATGAGTGGAAGCAAATCTGCTCTTAATTTTATGTTGTACCTATCTATTCTTGGTGGGTATCATACGTAAGTCTTTTTCCTGTATGTGTAAAATGACTTCTCAGGAAAATAATTTAAATGTCAACATCACTTATAAACAAATCTTTAAAGATGAATATATATAGATGAATTATATATTTAACATAAAATTTCATAAATTTCAATTTACAATATTTGTCATATAAGAAAATAATTAAAATCCTGTGAAAGATGCACTGAAATATAATTATGGAATATTTTAACCTGACTTTACCAATGCTTAAAATGAAAGTGTTTTTCTAAAAAGGAAAGTTTTTTTGGGAATTCCCCTAACTCCCATCAACAAATACCTTCTCAACAACGCATACTTTGAAATGCTGGAAAAACTGAAAGCCATTTATTTCTCAAAAGTGGATATTTTATACCTTTCCTTTCACTCATTCATTCTCTGCTATTGAAACAGGCTGAATGGGGCTTGCTATCAATGAGTTTAAATTGCCAAACAAGAGGCAAGTCCCACTATGTATTTTAAGTATCTACAAGAAACATACAAAGAATTATAACTGATCATGTTTTTCTCTTTCCTTGATAACACTCCAGTTGCTTCTGAAAGATATGTCTGCTTCTCCCACCCTGGGAAGACTAGATCTGGGATAGCTGTCTTTAAAAATTAGAAAATACGTGATAGCTTTCACACCATGTCTGTTTTTAGAGCAAAGTAGCATGCTCAGATATTTTATAATTTATTTTAAAAAGCACAGGGATAGTGTTATATAATTATGTTTAGGATTTTCAGATGTCCGGCCTGGAATGCCAAACGAAGAAGCGCTCCAGCCTCCCCTGCTCTGTGTGTGTGCTATCCTTCAATTCTTCCCGGATCCTGATTTTGCATTTCTAACGAAGCTGAACTGACAAAGCGTGAAAGTGGTCTAAAAGGAAAAACAAAGAAAGTGACCCTGCTTTCACTGCGCCAAGACTAATCAATATTCCAGAAGCCCCGCTTTCCCCTCTCTGCTGCTGTGTGGTTCGGGGTGGGTTGGTTTTGTCTCTTTTTTTTTTTTT
>VWZS01009726.1:1177997-1283419 GCA_013397075.1 Rhabdornis inornatus
CCGCCCGCTCGGCTCCGCAGCTCCGCGCTCCCCGCCGGGAAGCCCCCGCTCCATCCGCGCCCCTGAGCGCACGGAAGGTCCGCCAAGGTGAGCCCATCCTGTCCTTCGGGGAGGGTTGGACCGGGCAGAACTCATTCCTCGCTCCCTGCCTTTGTATCTGTATTAATTAATGCAATGATCCTTTTGGCTGCGCCCATATTCTTTCTCGATCTTGATGTAAATTGTACAGGACAGATTAGCTGCGTTAAACATCCTGGAAAGAAAAGGCACTGTGAACGATCTCTCTCTCTCTCTCTTCTTTTTTTTTTTTCTTTTTTTTTTTCCCCCCTTTACCAAAATACTTCCACTAATCGGTTGAGAGAAAAAAAAAAAAAAAATAAAAAACCCCAACAAATCCTGCTACCACATAGCACCCTTCTCCACGGAAGAACACTTACGAATTTAAGTATTTTGCTCGGTCTCAGAATGTTTCCACTCCTTAAAGAGGCAGAGTTTATAGCGTTCTGTTAAAATTCAGGGAGAATATTGCATTAAAGTGCCGGTCTTGAAACATATGGTAAAAGCAGCGATCAAAATGCACCAAAATAAACTTGTTACAACATGCGATTTTGTTTAAAACGTGTTGGCTGAAACCCCTGTGTATTAATATTTTAAGTGTTTCCTTTAAAAAAAAAATAAGGTGTTTTGGCACTAAACTAAAAATGAGATGTTAGAGTTGAACTGCGTATAAACAGAGACAGATTTCAGTACAAGCACCTAAGTTTATCCATTTATTCATTACTAATTTCTTTTTAAAAAGCATGCCAGTGAATATTAACTAAGACTTCAGAAAAAGGGATTCTCAGTCTGGAAAATACCTTTGAGGAGGCTCCATTATTAAACAAAGTCATACCCAGCAGCCATCAAAACAAACCCCCACCACCTAAAATAAAAAGTAGTACCTTAATGAAAAACTTTTAATATTGAAATATTTAAAGGTCGATTCAGAGTGTGATTTCTTAAAGTCAGACGTGGTGTTGTTCTTGGGTTGTCCTGCACAGGTCCAAGATTTGGACTGCATGAGTCTGATGTATCCCTTCCAGCTTAGTTTGTGGTTCTGTGATATATGCTCATAATTGCTATCAGGACAAACCAAGCATTACTCTGCAGTATGAGCTGGTATTACAGTCTGAAGCAACAAGTTAAGTGGGATATTACTTCTGATGTTTCACAGATGTGCTCAGAGTAGTTTATACAGCTAAAAGATGAATGTTATCAACATAAAGCTGTCAAAGGCATATCTTCTAAATAGTGGTTGAGGGATAAATAAACTATTGCTGCTGCCATTTCCATGTGAAAAGAAGGAGTTGAGCCAATGCATTCAATCATTAAAAACATCTGAAATGTAGAACAATTTAAATTTACCAGTTTGAGCAAAATATTTCTCTTTGATGGTGAATGCGAAGGTGAACTAGTTTTTTTTTAGATACTAATTGCTTGATAAAAAGTACAAAAGCAAGCTTGACAGATAGTTTTAAACATCATAATACTGAAAGTTGCTAGTACAAAAGCAAGCTTGACAGATAGTTTTAAACATCATAATACTGAAAGTTGCTAGTACAAAAGCAAGCTTGACAGATAGTTTTAAACATCATAATACTGAAAGTTGCTATGATTTGTACTGATTTTACATTTATGTATCAATAGCAAATACAATAAAAAGTTACTCCTGGGTTTTACAGCATGACAGCAGTTCAGGTTAATCTCTGAAGACATGGGACATTTATCTGATCCATCCTTATAATCCTGCTTTCAAAGTCATTGAGGTTCTGAGTCAAAAACCGCTTAGATATTAAGAACAATATAAGTTTTACTGAAACATGAAGAATATTTGCTTCTATGTAAATATATAGGTAATAATTCCCCTAAAATCTTACTGCAAATTTGATATTTCTTGTCTCGCAGGTTTCTCCAACACCTCCCACTGAAAAGAGTCCTCCACTTTTCTGAAGGGATACTCACAGAAGTTAATTGTAAAAGAAAGCTTTCAGCAAGATAAATGACTAAAGGTAACGGAGAAGATCCAAAACCTGGAAGTAGGATGGAACGAATTCAACAAGGAGTCCGGAAACGTACACTTTTGGCAAAAAAAAAAGTGCAGAGCATAACAAAGGACGATGTTAAAAGTTATTTGATGAGGAATGCCTTTGTGCTCTTCACCGTTGTTGCTGTGATTCTTGGTGAGTAATTTGTTCGATAGGAATATTCTGTTCTCCAGTGCATTTGACAATGACGATGTGACTGGGTGATTTGCATTACAAATGAGTTTCCAAATTCTTCTGCACTGATAAGAATGTTCTGGCTTGGAGAGTTTTGGCTTTGACGGCTTCATGAAGTCCAAGTAAGAGCCATTAAATTATTCTAGTAATTCCTAAGAAGAATTTTGGTGAGAAAAACCAAGCAGAACAGCTGTATTACAAATCCTTCTCTTAAAGAATCATCTACAATAACTGAACTAATTGAATGTTTTCAATTGTATCTTTTCCTACCAAAGCCAGTCGCAGCAAAATGCTCAGGAAGTAACTTATTCACCTAATCTATCAAAAAATTAACACTTTGCAACAATGAAGAGAAATTCTCAGTAAATGAAATGAAGAGACATTTCTAAGCAAAGATATATAATAAATACAGCCTCAATCTTTTCAGTTTTCCCTTGATAATGCAAACCTACCTTTATTCTCCCTCAGCCACTCACAATCTTACACATGCATCTTTCAGATGCAATTTGGGCAACAATGGCAATGTTACTTACTCAAAGGACTTAACGATAGCATCTGATTAAATGCCTTTTAAGAGTGTGCTGAGAGGAATCCAGTACATCAAACAGCCTTTAGATTTGGAAGGCACCAAAATGTAAATTCAAAATATTGCTACATACTTTGAATTACCATTAGAAAGAGAATCTGCTGAGAAAAACATGCAATTTTTAAAACTAATTTTCCTTTAAATGATTACATGATCACTTATGATAATTTTTCTTTAACTAGAGATTTTCAATGTGGCACCATATTTCATGAAATAACCACTCTTTACAGGGTGAGCAAGAACTTAATGGCTTTACTGTATGGCTTTCACTTTTCTCAGTCTAAAATATAAAATTGTGAATCTGATCATGATGGTGATGAAAAACCATATGTAAGCACCTAAAGATAACGGTCTATATCTTTTGCCTGTGTAGGCCCTAATGTCCTTCATAATGCTGCTCTGTACAGGTCTGCTTGCTGTGTTTCTACAACTCTTCCAGGAACTGAAATTTTAGGGCTTTACCATTATTATTGCCTGATACCACATCAGCACTGTTATTTCAAATTAATATCTGGCTTGATGGTCTTTTTCTGGGAGAAATTCGTATTAATTTGCCTATTGGTAAAATAAAGTACTTTTTTGTCAAAGCAGTAATTTCAGTTTCTGATATTTATAAACAGTATTTGAGAGTAAGTGTTTTAATTCCTAACTAAGAATATTTTTTTTGGTGTAAAAGCCCCGTTAATATCAGGGGTAAAAAAATTAGGCTCAGAAAAGGCAGAGTAAGTCAAGCAAGTTTTGAAACAATGCCCAAATGCAAAGAACACAATTCTTCGATTATTACTTTTCTATGTAGCATGGGGGAAAACAAATTTTTTTGCGATTTTTTCTCAATCATCTACATCCAGTAGGGCTCCCACAGATTTGTCAATGTGGAAATGAAATGTAGACTGTACAAGTGTTTTTGCTGTTATTGCTGGTTCCAATTAATTTTGGGTGACTACTGACACTCTGCCCACTACTCCACTACCACCTACAGCAGAGGATCAATAGGCACTGGAACACAAGTTGGAGAACTGATGAAAATGCGTAGCCTAGGATGAGCTGGCTGCTCCAATTCTGCTCATGAACCTGTAGACATATCTAGTATAACATGTGGAAGAAAAAGTCTTCTTGTTATTATCACAAGGTCAAAATTTTTCTTACATTTGCCATTTGTGTTGTAATTTTGCAGTACCTATGTACGATCAGAACATTAATTTCATGGTTTATCAATTATAAAAGGTAATATTTGGGGCTTTTGAGAGTTTTTTGCTGTAGTGGAAATACTCACAAGTAGGGACCAGATGGCTAAGGAGTTTGGAAAACACTCAGTTGTTGAACTCCATCTGTCTAGTTTGGCAAGGACTAAGTTGTTATCATCACTCAGTTGTTTGGTTATCTGTGGAAAATTAGGTGGTGGGCTTGATCCCTTTCCTAGCAGACGGTAATCAATGTTGCAAAACCAGCCCACCAATTAGCACTACTGGCTCTCCCCTTTGAGGTGCTTGTATGTGAGTCTAGGTGGAAACCAAACTATGCTCAGGCCAGGGTTGAATTGTTTACAAGAAATAATGCTCAATGCTCTGTAATCTAACAGACAGATGACAGTTCTTAGAGCTGTCAGTCCAGAAGTTTTCATAGAGACCATACTGAGGAAAAGATTTTATTTAGAGAGTGCATTTCTTCAGAGACATTTTTTTCACATCTCTTTTATCAAGGGACAAGCACGAAAAAGCCTTTTAAAATAGAGCATTTCCTATTTCTTTGCTGAGTAGGATTGATTTTGGTAGAGGTGAAGTACATAGGATCTTACCTTAGTTCCAATACTGTAGTTTATAGTGGGGACTTGGGCTTGTGTTGAAGTGGGAAACTTGCACTTTGCTATGAAATGGGCAACTACAACATGCAATTCTTTCTGTTGTATACAGATATGTTGTGAATAGAGTGAGGTTTTTCCGGTATTCACATGACAAGGAGAAATATAGATCTTTATATAGCCATTCTGTTGTTATTTTGATTCTAAACTGAATTCTAAACTAAATTCACTAGCTGCTACTACACTAACCAATTATTCATTAAAAACGTAGTGATGATGATGCAAGAAGCTTTAGTTCATGTTGAAAGATACTCAGAACTATTCTCTATTCCCTAAAAAAATGCATGGAATGTCCTTCAGGCCTTCTGCATAGGTAGGGTCTGTCTATCACATTATCACAATCACTGTTAATATTTTTAGTGAAATTTAAACTTTCCTCAAGCTCTCTGCAAAACTTGGAGAAAAGCGTAGTCAATAATTGAATTATGGGGCAAATTTTCACATTCTACTTGTTCACATAAAGATATTATGAATTCGTTTTCTGTAGTCAATCTTGTCAAGATCCAATAGATGAGAGCAATCATGTGGGACAAATTTGTGAGGCTGACCACTGGTAAATTGAGAATATCACGATGACCAGGAGCACTTTAAGGTAGTGTAGGGATGGTTCATGGTAAGTCTGCAGGAAGTCTCACAAACTTTGAAGTGCTAGCCAAATTACTAGCAAAATCTCAGGGTCTTCCACACTATTCAGAATCATCATCCTGTCCCCAAAAACTCCTTCCTTTCAGATACACCCTTTATCAGCCTGCCTTCATTCTCACATCCCATTTTCTGAAAAATGGCACAGGAACCCAGATTCTGATGGGACTCTAAATGCCAAAGAATCTCCTGTGGGTTCAGAACTTGTACCGAGGGAAAGACCAAGACACAGAGCTCTGCTGAGCAGAGATCCTCAGAAGCTGTCAGTAGAGAAAAGCTGTTTTAATTGAGGGGCTCAGTGGAACAGAGGCAGGTTGTGAAGCAAGTACTGTGGAAAGCAGTTTCTGCATAGTTATTAAGTTCTAGCTAAAATCCTTTTGCCAGAGGTTGTTGCAGTTGTCTGCTGGGACATTCAAGGTTGAGGTGGATGGATCCAGTCCTGTTTTCTGGCTCCCTGTTTCCCCAAAGGGAAGAGGGAATGCAGGACTGCCTGTGTCACTGAAGCCAGGATTCTGTAATTGCCAGCAATCCCACAATAGGTGTGAAATATAGATAAATCCATACAACCTCTGTTCTGTGACAGGATGCACCATATGGGAGATTCCAAAACTTTCCAGTGTGTTTACCAAAAAAACCTAGTTAAAAGTACAGGAAGAAGACGAGTGAGCTGAAGGCCTTGCCCCTTGTCCCCACAGAAAAAAAGCAAAGAGATAAATAAAGGCTTGAAAGAATCCTTCGTGACACAGAAGACAAAAAATCCACAAAGCCCTTACAATATCTGAACAGGGAGAAGCTGTGCAAAGGGGCAGATTCTCCTGTCTTGGGGAGCCTCCCTGTCTGAACAAGTTTAAAGACCTGTGAGGTACAAATCTTTGATACACAGACAAACAAACCTCGGGATGATGCCCATGAAAACGGCAGCCTTGTGTGTTGAAGCAACACTTGAGAGACCTCTGAATCCACTTAAGGGTGAGGCTGACATACCCAGAGAAGAGTATTCGACCTCACTAAATATTGACACTGAACACTGTGACAATTCCTAAGGCAGCATTGGTAAAAAAATTTGCATGAGAACGAAGTGAAGATCCATCACTGAAGAAGAAGCAGCTGTGGGACCTGAGTTTTAGATGAAAGAATGTTAAAACCCAAAGAGAGAAATTGTACAAAAAAAAAAAAAAAAAAAAAAGAAACATACAAGAAAATCAAGATAGTTGACTGCAGTTAAAGAGAAATTATTTTTATGCTGAACTCAGAGGCTGACTGTGTCTCAGGGCTCTCCTAAAGAACCTGCCTAACACAACTGATTTCTCACTGAGTGACAAAACCTTCCTAATGAATATTCTGAAAAATTTTCTAATCAAAACCCTTTTTTTTTTAATAAGTATAAAATACTTACAATTTTGGAAAGAAAAAAAAGTATAAACAGACACCATAAAACTCAGAGTGACACTTAGAACTGTAAAAGAGACTATTCTTTTCAAAAGGAAGAAAATGTGTAGAAATGCAAAGAATTTAACTCTGCCATTAAGAAGCCAGCAGTAAAACTCAGACTGTGAAATACGAACAGTACTCTAGTTTAACAGTTACTTGAAAAATAAAATAATGTTAATATATTATCACAATCCATATTTCTCACCATTAATTCTGGTGTTACTGAAATGAAACAGCAATGATTGTTGAATTGCCATACATGGCACGGAGTAGTAACAATAACAATGTGAATAGCAATTAAACATTCTGGAGAGACCAGCTGTGCATAACTGCACAGTAAAGATCCAAAATCTGTCAGAAATCCACTTATTTCTATCCTAATGCTCTAAACTGCCAAATCAGTGGACTTACAAAGTGATGCTCAAAAGCAGTATGTCTGAATGGTCACGAAACAGTCCAGAGAAATATACTTTCACTCCACTCTTCATACAGATTGAAGAAAGGCTGTTGAGATTCTCAAAATTCTCTCTAGAAGTTAAAAACTAATGTAGTCATATAATACTACTTCTTAAATATCAAGATTCAAGGCTATCCTAGGCGAAATGCATGGCAGTAACTGTGTGGGACACTTAGGATGTAGTTTCTCAGAGATTTTACAAGAAAATTCTCTGAATGCCATTAGAGAATGGTCATCATGTTATCTGAAGATATTTTACAACTGAAACAGTAGTTATCTCGAGGATTCTCAAGAAAACTTTCGTATTGATCCTGAAAGGGGGCTGAAAAGGCATATCAACATGAAATAACTAGTGTTAGGGCTTGCCAACCCTTTCTGTTTTTCAATAGACACGAACTATAATTGCTATGGTGGCTGCAAGGCAGCACAAAATCATAAGCAAGATGCCAGTGATTTGTATGCTGAGTAAATATTTAACATTGTTAGATCCTTACTAACACTTGTAAAGCTAGAACAAGATGTCATTGGAGATGAAATGTTTTTGAGTTGGCCCCAATGAAGGTGTGGCTGAAGATGGTATGTTCAGTTGTTCATGAATTCCTTAAAATTTCATTCATTTAGCTTCAAATTATGACAAAATTTCTTGAAATAGCCAGGCGTCTGAAAGTTTCAAGAGGTTATATGACATTATAGAAAAAAATACTTTTATAAAATGCTTAACTTTAAGTGCATTTGAAAAATTATACAAAAAAATCCAATATTAAAGAGAAATAAACAAAGGAGCTAGATATTCTAGATGTTGAAAAGGCTGCTAAAAAAAAGTAAAATATAAATGTAGGCATTGGGATAATTCGTACTGTCCTGTAGCATAGCCTTCTGGATCAGTAGCTGAGACATACTACTTTTTTTTTATTTTTCATGCCTTGTTAAAGAAAAAATCAGATGTTTTGCAACCACCAGATTCATAAAATAATCCATGTAGTCACATTAGTTATGTATATCCTCTGACAATTCTCCCAATTCCTTCTGTTTACTGTGCATTTCCTCAAGATGCTGTATTTGATTTCATTTTCAATCACAACCCAGTAATCCTATGGTAAGTAAACATCCAACAGGGCAGACACTGAGGTGCTGCAGTGAGTCCAGAGACAGACAATTGAGCTGGGGAAGGGTCTGGAGCTCAAGGCCTGTGAGGAGCAGCTGAGGGAGCTGGGGATGTTTATCCTGGAGAAAAGGGGGCTCAGGGGGCACCTTGTCACTCTCTACAACTGCCTGACAGGAGGGTGTAGCCAGGTGGGGATTGGCCTCTTCTCACAGATAACAGGACAAGAGGAAAAGGTCTGAAGATGTGTCAGAGGATGTTTAGTTTGGATATTAGGAAAAATTCCTTCATTGAGGTTGTCAAACACTGAAACAGTCTGCCCTGGGAAGCAGTGGAGCCATCATCCCTGGATATATTTAAAAGTTGTATAGATGTGGCACTTTGGGACAGGATTTAGTGGTGGACCTGGCAGTGCTGGGTTAAGAGTTGAGCTTGGTGAACTTAGAGGTCTTTTCCAGCCTCAGTTGTTCTATGATTCAATGGGATTCAGCGTATATTGAAATATATTTTTTTCACAGCGTATTACAATTCAGTTTAACTGGAGCTTTGGAGCAATAAGGCAATGCAAGTGACGACAACAAAGTACTTAGGAAGCAGCAATAAGAAATTGCTGCCTCTCGTATCAATTTCTCCGCCTCTGTCCACAGAATAATCTATGGTGTCTACAACATATGTTAGAGAGCAACTACGCTCCTCACCAAGAAGTCTTAAATTATTAATGGATACGAAAAAATGCATATGATATGGGGTGGGGAAGAAACGATGGAAAATAGTAAAAGAATAAATGGTAATTATTTCAGAGGAATTTTAGTAAAAGCTGGATTATTACATTTATTATGTCAACCCATCAGACTAAAAGTTGTATAGCCAGTGTTTGCATTTTCAATCAACACAATGAAACCACAGGATATGTGACCCTTTAAAATCCATTCAAGAGTAACTTATTTTGCGCCTTGGTTTCATGAGACTTTTTAAAATAAAAGAGTAAATAATAGGTTTGAGGAGCCGTACAACAGTGAAAGGGAAATAATTAAATGTTGGAAAAGAGGCAAAGAACACCAGAAGTATCACAGGAGAATCTGTTTATTCTCCCATGTCCTTTCTCTTAGCTTGAGTTACATCCACCTTTTGAAATCTTGTTCAATCCTCTACATTTAAAAAAATGCAATATCTTGTTTGAAATTTAGCATGTGTATATATGTTTTATTGGCATGGATAAATGACCATAAATAGAAATGAGCTTGAGAGTTACAAGGTGTGTGCTTGTTTTATACCTTTTACCGTAACTTGGTATAACTGAAAATTGATTTATACAAAACAAGGTCGATAAAACATGGGGATTAAATTTTAAGCATTATTTGTACTGCAACATAATCTGGCCCCTCAAACAGGCTCTAGTACATGCTTTGGTTTTACCACGCACAAGGGCTAAATTAAAAAAAAAGAGTAGAATTGCCTTTCTATTACAGGACCAATAATCAGGGAATTCCTGGGAGTACTAACCCAAGGTAGTTGACAAATAAGTCTACTACATATATTTTGATGTATTTTTAAAAAAAAATTTGGCTTGGGAATCCATACATTAAACAGACATGGATATGCACTGAAGTTCTTCAAAGCCTACAATGCAAGCAAAGGAAGCTGCCGATGGAATCTGAATCTCAGAGCTGTGTGTCTTTTTAGTGCATGAGCTAGAGCAAGGAGACTCAAAAGGGTAACTGCATGACCTAAGCATGTAGCTGCCTAAAACTTGTCAGGAGGAACACAGGCAGTCAAACAAACAAACAAACAAACAAACAAACAAACAAACAAACGTGTTTGCATTCCTACTCCCACTCCTTTCTGAGTCAGGACTACAGCAGACATTTTCATCCAGTGGAGATCCAGAAGCCCAAGAGTCCTTGCCTTGGGAATGGTGTCAGCGGCAATTGAGGGGCTAGGTTCTTTTCCTCTCAAAATGCAAGTTATAGGAGCAGGCAATTCCACCATTCCTTTCAAAGCTGTGTTATTACGCAGAGGGGAATGTAAGACTTGTAAGGATAAATACATATGCCAAGAGACCAAAAGGCAGCATTGTGTTTAACCTAATGGCTGAAATGCTCAGCTATAACAGGAAGCCCCAGGCTGTGAAGTGATCCTTTAAACAAGAACCCCTGTTGGGATGCATGGAATATACCAAGTCCAGACCATTCTGTGCATTCTGTGTGACAGCTGTGTTCAGTTGCTCGTCCCTCAGGACTTGGCCTGGAATTAGGCAAATAGATGTTTAGGTCATGGCAGTTCCGAGAAAAACACAAGCAGAAGGGTGAGAACTGAGGAGTCTTCCAAAGCAAATGGAGCAATGGCCATTAAGTTTATAGATTTGCAGAACTAAGTTGTTTGTTTTTTTTTTAATCTGGGGGGACTTGAAAGGTCACAGTTTGGACTCAGGTACTCGCTGTGTAATTAAGTATTATTCCAGGTGCAAGTTTCCCTGTGCCATTTTTGTGACCTTTCAGATAGGAAAATTCTGCCATTCGGAATAACACCTAGCAGAGAGAAGAGAGGTGTCATTACCTGTGTGGAGGCTATGTCTAAATTAATGTCATAGATATGCTACAACATGTATTTCAGATGAGTTAACTCACAAGAAGTAAGGCATGAAACCTCTTTTTAAGCAACTGAAATGTAACACTTCTGGAAATCCATGTGTTGGAGGAGGCTGTTGGCAAGTAAAAGAAATAGATGGAAGATTCCATTAGCCAATAGCTTCACAGTCATACTGAGGATTTTAGGGATGAAGTGGCTCGTAATCAAACAGCTGTGTTTGACTGAAAACATCCTAGGTAACTTTTTGAGAAAATGGTAACATGATTCCATGAATTTCAGCCATGAGCCTGAGTTTCTTATGGAAAGAATGCACCAAACAAATCAAACATAAAAAAGAGGTGTTATGGTAAAACTTACACCTGATTTGGCAAAAATCTTGTATTTTACGAGAGGAAATGCTCCCTCTCAGTCTATTCAGGTTGCTTGCATGTCTCAGCAAAATACTGGACAAAAAAGAAATTTATTAACAAAGTCTGCCATGTGATATGTTCCATGATCCAAGTAGCTCTGGCGTGGGCATATCTTGATTCAACAAAATACTTAAACCTCAGTGTCAAACAAGGCATTTACAGATTTAGACTATCAGCACTAAGCTAAATTAACAGGTGGTTTTGTAGGAATTGAAAGTTGAGCTAGCTCCACAGAGATATGTATGCATAATTTGAATGTCCTGCTAATGATGGTGCTAAACTGCTTATCAAGACAGTCCAGCCTAAAATGAACTCTTTGTAGTGTGTGCCTAAGCTGGAATTTGAAATGAAAACAAAGGCAACTGTCCATATCCAAGATCTCTGTCAAATTACACTAAAATTTCCTCAGAGTTGAGCTCTGTTTTCTGTACATGTTTGCACAAAGTTCTTGGGCTTGAGTGGTCTCAGCCTCACTGTCTGTGATTCCTTTGTGCAGCTATACTGTCAAAAAGACAAAATAATGGGCAGCTGAAACCACAGTAGGGAGAACTAGAATTCAGTGCTGGTAAGGAATATGTCAGCTTCCAGACAAAGAAAAAGAGGAAAGAAAGAAATGTGAAGAAGGAAAGGTATCCTATAGACTTTGAGAGAGCAGTTTTCTTTTTTGTTTTCATCTATGTTTTATGGGAGTAAATACATTAACTTTAGTCATGAACGTGAAGCAGCAAAGTAAAGCCAGGCATGAAAGGAACAGTTATTACAGCAACTTTGTAAAGCACTGAGTGATACCTTATATAAAATATAATCTGATATATATTGTGAATGTCTGAGCTTCTGCCTGTATGTTCATGAAATTATTTGTTATTTTTTGGATCAAAAATAATTTTTAAAACGTAGCTCAGAGACTAACAAGAGTACATAAACTAAGCATAGTTTGTCTTTCAATGAAGACTTTTGTCTGAGGATGAAATAATGAATAATGTCCCTATTCCATTAAGAGCAGTCTGCTTCAGTGCCAGCAGTGAAAACACTTCATTCCAAATCCTCTACTAATGCCCTGCAATTGTTTTTCTTGAAAATAAAATAAANAACATTTAAAGGCAAAAAGAGATGTTGAAGTTGGATAAAAAGAGAACAATTTTTTGGGCATGATCTCAAAGGAACAAAATTACCTCCTAATTGGGGAAGAGAGGCAAATGAGCCAAACAACTAGAAACAAAAGGGAAAAAGTGTATGAGTCTACCACTAGAGCAAAGAAATAGCAAAGGACAAATTTCAATGGTTTCTGAAAAGCCTTTTTAACAGCACTCAGAAGCTGTTATATCCTCAGATTTTGTGATCAGTTTAGGCAGCATCCGGTCAAATGGTGCTTTTGCTCATTGCTTAGTTACATCAGTTCCTGCAGCTTCAGACTCCCCTTTCCACTTGCATGTTTTCTGTCCACAAAACCCGAGGAGGAGATGCTATGTCTGCAAGTAAAGGCAACACGCAAGTGCTTTATAGCTAGAGCTATAAAGGTGTTTCAGGAATTCAGGCTCCTCCAGAGCTGGGAGGGCTTTTCAGAGGAGGTGTCAGGCAGAGTGTTTGACTAACTCTGAGCTGGGAATAGAGTGTCCACGTACCTCTGTCTGTCTAGCTCTAAAGGTCTGCAACACACGTTTATTATAAAACACCCCTGCATCTTTGCAAGTTGTAACTGAATACTTGGTGTGGGGCTTTGGGGGAAAATAATCTCTCTTACAGAATAAAGCAAACCTTCAGGGTCAGGCTCAGGGGCAGGTGCTCCTGAGGCACTGTGACTGCAGGACTGTGACTCTGTGTCTCCTCAGCACAGCTGTGAGCACCACGGCACTCCTGTGGTCCTGAGCAAAGGTAACACACTGACTTCTCTTTTGATGCAGTGGACAGCTCTCTGACATCAATGTGACTCTTACCTTGCTATACATTTGCTTTTCTCTGGACATGTCCCTTTCTGCAGATCCCAGATCTTTTCAGGATCCCAGTCATGTCTAGGATATCTAGCTCTTCCACATTATTTCTCCCGTGACTCCACTCACAGTATGTCTCAGGCAAAGAGAGGTATCTGCTTGTGTCCAAATCAACATGTATTCCACTTTAACATAGGTTCCAATAGGGCGACTTGGAGCACAGGTCCTAAAGCTCTCTGCTGCACTGTCATCATGCAGTTATAACCTGGCATGTTATGTGTTTTATGTTTATGTTCAATAAAATAGTTTCAAACGGAACACACCTTCTTACCTACATAAGGAAAACCAGAAAGCAAGGAAGGGAGGGGTGATACACCAGGTGTACCAGGAGGTGAAGATTCAATACAAAATTATGGAACAAAAATTATAAAATCAAAGTCATGCTGAGCAAATTGTGTGACTCTCATGGCAAGCAAGGAAAGAAATTAAGAAAGGGATTTTGCCGGCAACTTGAAGTATTTCTTATCACTAGAGAAGTAATTTACCTGTTTGTCTCAAGTAAATACAGTTGTGGACTTATCTGAAACTGGCTGTTAGAAGAAAAGGTGTCAGCACAAAATGGTAAATTAAGCAATAACAAATGACTCAAAGAACAAAAGCAGTCATTCCAGAGCTCTGCAGGAACATAGGAATGAAATGGCTGTGCAGCTAACAAAAATATACAATGTCCCATTAAACTGGTAGAAGCCTGATTCCCTTCATGGCTCTTGTCCAATTGCTGTTATAGAACAAAATGTTATTTGCTTACTGGTTACAAGGTTTTGTGGAACTGAACTATTAACAGCTGTTAGTTTAGAACAGCATTCTACTCAGGCTAAGGTTTTTCCCCCCAGTTATTTTTGAAGTTTTCTATTTCCTGCCGGAAAAGAAAAAAGGATATTGATATGGACCTCATTTAACAATGTTCTGAATTTTACAGTAAAAAGCAGAAGTGTATATAACTCTCAGTGGTGTGTTCTGATTGAACGGGCAAGCACTGACAAGGACAAAGCAGCTCTTGCACCATCATCGATATACCACATAGCAATTTCCCCTTCACATATATTTAAATTATGTTTGGTCAATTGAGAAGTACAATTGTGAGAATTCTTCGCTTCTTGCTTGAAAATACAACAGACAGCACAGGCATTGTAAACAAATATAAATTTGAAATAATTGTATGATCTTAATTCCTGTGTGATTCTGAAATAAGATAGAGACCAGAAGCTCATAAGAATTAATTTCAATAACTTAGACTTTATTAAAATAATGAATTATTTGAAGTAATGAAAAAAGCAATCTTCGCTCTTTATTAAATTTATACATATAATTCTTCTAAGTGGGCCAGAAGGATAGACTTAAGCTTCCTTAAAATTCTTGAATGAATGTTTAGGTGTGGGTAAAGCCCCACATCTTTAAAGAGTTATAGTTTAGGGTTTTTTTGATTCATGTGTTGTTTTAAACTCATGAGTAGGTGTGCCACTCATTTCATATATGCAACACAAAGAGTCATGTCAAACAGCCATCCACTATTGTGAGACCAAGGCATTTTTGTGACACAATTAAGAACTTCATTTTCTCCAATGAGGATTTTGAAGCTCATTTTCAGATTCAATTATGGAAACTGTGTGAATTTTTTTTAAATTATTTTTTAAAAAACAGCCATCTCCATAACATATCTCTTCTGAAAAAAATTGTATTGAAAAGTATTTTTGTCTTGCTACTTTAGACCCTGTTTTTATTGCTTACTTCATCACACTTTGATGTTAATCCACTTAAGACACTTTGTATGGAAGGTTGTGTGGTTTTTTAAGCCATACAAGTATATCCAGAGTTTTTAATATCTGACATGAAGACTTTATTGTTTCTTTTCTGGTACCCAACATCTAGGAGTGAAGACCTTAGGCCATTCATCAATATGTTCCTATTTTTGGAATAAAGAATTCCAAATCATAACTACCATTTCGCCATTCCCATCCCATTGTCCTAACTGCCAGAATTATTTTCACTTTCTGCTCCTTGCAAGTTTTAAATCCTCTCTTCACTCTATTCATACGTATTGAATTTAATTTTGAACATCTACATTGGTATAAAATCAATGCAAAAAATGGTTTAGGTTGTAAGATTGTTCTGATTATCATCAGGATTACCTACAAACAAGTTTTTCTGTAAACTTAACTATATCACTGACAAAAACACCTCAAAAATCCTTTTATAACTCTGAGCTGATTTGCTTTTTTATTATGACCTGTCTAAATTATTTAACAACGTGGTTCTGTTATACACCAAACACATGTATAGAATTCAGCTTATTAACTTAAACAGGCACTACTGCTTTTTTGGTCTGGAAAAAGCCCAAATTCTGTTGATAAATCTGCTCTTTCCTGCAGCACAGAAAAGGTACACTATTAACCATTTGAGAAGTCAGGCTCTGATAGTGTTGATTAGTTGATCTTTCTGTTACAAAGGGTACACAGAAACCTGCACAACAGGTTGTGGGAGCTTGTTTCACACAAGGCTTTGTCTCATTGCAATTTTCAGAATTAACCTGAAACTTGAAACTTCTACTGAGAAAGGCCAGCTCTAGTATGTAATCTTCCCAGTCCTGGGAAGCACTAAAACCTGCCACACAAAGTAGTGGATGGTTGTTGGAACACTGCACACCTTCCAAAGATTTTAGTACCTCCTACCAGGTCTTGGTTCAGCACTTTATTTTGATGGTTTGTCGTTGTGCCTATTTTCACATCATCATTGTATGCTGCTGTCTCACTGTTTCTCACTCAAGCCTGTGAGTGTTGGTTCTAAGAAGCTAATTCAAAGAGGACAAAGTTACCTTGCCAAATTTGAGTTTTCTGTTTCAAGAATTTTGTTAATTAAACTTTGTCAAATGGTATATTATACCCACTATCTAGTTATTCTAACTCAGAACAGAAAATAAAGTTCAATCTTAATTTATTCTAAAATCAAGAGGGACTGGTAAAATTATACTGTCCTGCATTCATTATCAAACCCTACAATTTGTCTAAATTTCTTCTTGCTCTGTGTGAACACAATCAATTTTCAGTAATATCTGTGAAACAACTACTACTGTATCTATATTTCAAGCAGAGAAACTGAGTTCAGAGACAGGTTCTCATGTCTTGGGCATGACTGCATACAGATCAATAGCAGTGCTAAGATTAAGGCTGAAGAATTAGTAGCTGTTGTGTGTTGACCCATTTCAACATAATAGACTACCAGGGCACATTTTTTTTCTACATTGCAGAAATTCCTTCTGCAAACTGCAGTGCTGGGAAACCCTGTAATTATTCACAGAGCACATTAGGACAAAAAAAAAAAGATAATTTTTGGCTCAACAGGTTTACGTGGAACTTCAGAAACTCAGTCTCACTACCAATAATATTCATTCAAACAGCCATCTTAGGTCACTTTGTACTGCTTGGATGGCAGTGGAACAGATAATCAAGCCCTTATAGCATAGCAAAAGGACTAGTTCTTATAGCAGCCTCAGAAACCCTTACTAGCCTCAGTGAGGCTTTGTACTAGTGCAGGGATTAATTCATGTGGAACAAATTGCAGAACTGTGGCCTAAGTAAGAAACTGGTCTAGCTCTATTTGCTTGTTACCCAGTTGTCAAAATGTAGTGCTCATTAAGTGCAGAAACAAAAGGTCCAGATGGATTCTTTATATCTGAGAAATGTGTTTCTCATATAAAAAGGAAATAATGAGTAACATAGCAGCAGAATTTAAAACTTTGTTGGAAAGAAGGGAACTCTTAGGCAGGTCTTTTAAACAAGAATAACTCAGAGGCCCTTCTTCTATTCATTCTATGATGTAATTTTACCCTAAAAGAGAGCAGTTTATGCAAAATGCACTTTAGTTACCTGAGACAATAGAACATGAATGAGACTAAACCAAAAGCCTTCTGGTCCTACCACTCTCTTCCATAACACAAACTCCATGCTTGGTGTCATTTGCACTCTAATTCCTTTTCTCACCATCCTGTAACACTATTGTCTAGAACATCGTTCTATTATCTGTTGTACACAAGATATTTCTGGACTCCTCTAGCTTAACCAGCCTGCTGAAATCCCTAAATCTTGATCAAACAGAGGCCACTAAATTGAGAGTTACAAGTGTTTCCTTTCACCAGCAGATGTCAATAATCTGGTGTAGGAGGCATGACAGCATATTTTAGCTAGCAAAATTCGGCATGAAGAGATTATCTACTCTATGGAAGTACCAATCGAAAAATCTGTCTTTAGATAAAAGCAAAACCACAAAGTGACTAAGAATTGGAACTAGCAGTTGTCAAAATTGTTCAATGTTACAGCATTTTCAGGATGCATTCAAGTTCTAACACAAGCTAGAATGGAGCTCGAATGCTCTGCTAACATCACAGAGGAGCAGTTTCATAAAACATTTTATGAAATCTGAGTCTGCCTATCTTTCAAAAAGAGTAATCCCACTCTTCTCTGAGGCAAGTATCTATCAGTGAAGGCACCAAGGCCTGTGTAGCCATACAAAATGATTGCATCAGGGAATTGACCTGGCTGCAAATTAACCCAGTAAAACAAATTTTTTTACTGCAAACCCACTGTTTGCTGCAAACCCAAAGCCAAACTTTCTGCACACAGTTAACCCAAGTGCCAGTACTAGACAGTGGGGAAGAACATGGAGTCATGAATGGAAAGGAGAGATATTTGGGTTTCACCATCTATATGGTTAATGTGCTCCAGATAAAGCCATGTGTTATTTGGCTGGGTATAAAAGTCCTACATCAGATAGGCACCAAGCCATTTAACAGTTGCAAATTGCAACTAGTCATGTCAGCTAACCAAATAACTAAATAAACATGCAAACAAAGCAGTTGGTGGCAAATAGAGGACAAAATCTTCAAAGCTGTAGCTGGGAAGTTTAGGTTTCCACACCTGAGCCCATCTGTGGTTTCCATTTGTAAATGTATCTCAAGCATCATTTATCTGTTCCCAACAAGATAAATGGATTCAGGCATTCCCTTGCTCCTGTCCCTCAGGCATTGAAACCCACAATTTAATCACCCAGTAAGGCCTTTCAACCCTGATTGTCTGCTCCTTTGCAAGTGTCAGTATTCCTGAAGGTAGGCATGTGTAAAGATGCTTACTTCTTGCTTCTTTTTGACTGTGAAAAGACTAAACCACAAGGGAATTCTCGAATAGGTCTGTCCTGGTTATCTCATTCAATCTGAAGCACATCTGCAGGATCAGGCCCCACAGAGTAAACAGGCATGGGCAAGACTTCTGAAGACTGGTAGCTAGTATGTATATGCATTGCATATATGATTACACTCAGAATCCCCCAATTCAAGACACTTGGCTGCAGTAGCAGGGATTGTTTCCTTTTCATTAGCACTCAAGATATACTTTTGACAGTAATCCAGATTTTAGAAAATAGCAGCACAAAAATCCTTCTGAATAACTGCCCTGATTCTGGCCAGGAGAGGGTTAATTTTTGCAGTAGCCAGGAGAGGGCTTGACCAGGACCCAGAGGTTATGCTATATTACCTGATGTCATTTTTGGTGTCAGGGGAAGGGGCCCCTTTCCTGGTTCTTGGAGTATGTTGGAGATTTC
Source organism: Rhabdornis inornatus (assembly GCA_013397075.1). Classification (NCBI taxonomy): domain Eukaryota; kingdom Metazoa; phylum Chordata; class Aves; order Passeriformes; family Rhabdornithidae; genus Rhabdornis; species Rhabdornis inornatus. Next base: position 1,196,908 of record VWZS01009726.1, read on the forward strand.
TGCTTGGTGAGCACTTGTGTGTGAGTCATTCACCTCTTCTACCCTTCGTTATTAAAATTATTGCTATACTTTTTCTTATTTCATTGTTGTCTTCAGGGGATTGTTTTTGTCTCAATGCATGTCTACACTTTGTGCCTCCTGTCCTCCTCTCTATCCACCACATGGGGAGGGAGCAGGTGAGCAGGGTACTGAGCAAGTGGGGTGTAGTTTGCAGTTATTTCACTGGGAATACTAAATTGGGAACACCATTCCTAAACCTGACAATAACTTAACATTTTCAGAAGGGCTACTCACATTAGTAGATGACTCCAGAGAAAGTAAATCAGTGTAGTAAAAACCACAGGCTACAATTAGATATGTCTGGTAAGTACTTTATAGATATTCATGTTCAGATGTTACTACTTCTATAAAAGACTGAGTAATGATCCTTTTTCCCTCCCTTCAGGTGTAATCCTGGGATTTTCTCTTCGACCATATAAGATGAGTTATCGGGAAGTGAAGTACTTCTCCTTTCCAGGAGAGCTACTCATGAGAATGCTGCAGATGCTGGTCCTGCCACTAATTGTGTCCAGTCTAGTCACAGGTAAACAAAACCAAACCAAAACAAAACACATCTCCACCCACCCTCTATTAAATAATTTTATAAAGATGCGCACACCAAAATCAAAAAAGTGGACATTCTATTTCCTAGATATAGCATTGTTATTGCTGCTTTAGAGACAATGTAATAAGAGGTTTGAATTAACATACAGAGAAACTGAGAGATCTTCCAAATTCAGAGACAGACTAACCACACAAGCTACTATATGCAGTTGCTATGAAGCTGACTCTGTACTCCATTCTCTTCTTTTACTTTCAGAACAGCTATTTCCTCCACAGTGTCCTGTTGTCAAAGATAACATATCTCAAAAACACTGTGCCAAACCCCAAGAAAGTTGAAACTATTGATTGTGGGCAATAACACGTACCTGTAACCCACAGATATGCAAAACATTTGTCTGCCTCCTAGGCTTCCAGCAATAGATTAGAAAAAATGGAATCCTATAATAGAATTGGTTCCAACCCAAGGGCAGGGACACCTTCCACCAGAGCAGGTTGCTCAGAGCCCCATCCAACATATTCTCCAACAGCACCAGGGATGGGTCATCCGCAACTTCTCTGGGCAACCTGTGCCAGTGCTCCATCACACTTACAGTAAAGCATTTATCCCTGATATCTAATATAAACCTACCTTCTTTTAGTTTAAGCCATCTCCTCTTCTATCACTACAAGCCCTCTCATAGGCCATTCAAGTACTGGAAGGTGTTCTAAGGTCTCCCTGGAACCTTCTCTTCTCCAGGCTGAGCAACCCCAATGCTCTCAGCCTGTCCTCATGAAAGAGGTACCTCAGCTCTCTGATCATTTTCATTACTTCCTCTGGACCCACTCCAATGTGTCCATGTCCAGTGGATAGGTGGGAGTGTATGGAAAGTTTGAAAGAAACTTAGTTCTATCAGTTCTGTTTTCTTCTGGTCAGCAGCTCTAATAAGCTTTGATTGCTCTTTACCAAGTTGTTCCTCTAACTAGTGATATAATATTTTATTTCTCATGGTGATGTATGCCTTGGCATTCCACCCAAGTTTCATGGAAGACCTCTCAGTTATGAATGTTTAGGATGTACCTGTGATGTATTTATTCTACCAATTTTCTGAAGAAAAGAAGGTATGGATTTTAGTCTGCCAACAAATCAGCTTGGAGAACTTAATTAAAATTACCTATTGTGCAGTCCTAGGATCTAAAACACAAATACACTACCTTGATTGACAGAGGATCCAGAGACTAGAAGTTGTTCTCTACTTAATTGATTGTCAAATATGTTAACATGAAGATCTCTTAAAAATGCAAATGAGCACAGACACATCTTCACACAAACCAAAGATAGTATGTACGAGCATAAGCTGTTAATGCAGAAAACTAGGGTATTCACAATTACAAAATCATTTGCCTTCTCATATTTCAGGAAAAAAAGTGAAGTTTGTTTCTATGAACACACATTATATGGATACTGAAAGTTAAATGAACACTGAAACTAGGGAGTATAAGTTTTGTAGGAAAAATAATGGTAGGTTTTATTCCCACCCCCTATATAATTCTGTTACATGTTGTACGTTCCCCCATCTTCTTGTCCCTTTCACCTCCAGAGCTCCCTGAGTTGGCAGGACACTGATAGAAAAACCATTAAAAATAGAAAAGGAGAGATATTTACCCTTTTTCAGTGTCAGCTGTCACTGCTGCTCAATTTTGCAGGATGAATTATTTCAGGAGAATTTATGTGATCAGTTCTCAATTCCTTATAACTCTGCAATCACACTGGTTCTCTGAGAAAGCTCAGGTGAATCAGGAAACTAAATAGATCATCCCATTCAAGGATTTGAATGTTTTTCAATCATCTAAGTAGAAAACCTTCACTCAGGTAAAGATCAGCAAATCCACCTTAGAAAGTCACAAGCATCACAAGGAGCTGGACTTTTGATAAAACAAGCTCATTTGCTGTGTCACCAGGTCTCAGTAGAATTTTTTGTGAGATATCAGAAAAATTAGATTTCAAGTAATCCTATTCTGAAAAGAATCTTCATTCTCTGGATTCAAACAATGCCCTTCTTTTTTGATGTGTTTTTCTTCCCCTTTAAAGCCCTTTATCCTTTTTTTTTCATAACAATCATTTCCTTTATTATAGAAAAGCATTTGGCAAAGAGAAATCTTCTCTATTAGTAAGATTTGCTCTATTATCATACAAGTGCCTTGTAATATTAAGTGGATTATACTGGGTTCTCTTTGAAGTAGAGGCAGACATTTTCAAGGTGAATAAGAACATTTTAAACTTCTTTAGTTGGATAGGGAGCAATCAGAGAAAACTCAATGCAATTGGCAAATGCAAAATTTAATTTCTATTTAAGAATCATTCAGTACAGCAGGACTATGCCCTTTTTCATGGGAATAAAATACTTTCCTGAATTATTCTAAAAATTGTGAAAAAAAACCTCTTTTCTACACTGAACCATATCTCATTTAACATACAAATTGTGTTTGTAAAAAGGATATTTTTGCATATTTGCTGCAGAACACTCATACACAAATGAACATACAGGCATTAATGAATATCAAAATAATAATTAAATATAACCTATGCAGGTGTACTACTGTGCAATTTTATGTACGTTTGGATTCTTTTTTTACATGTTATAGGATAATTCATTGCATACAAGTCTTATCTTCCTCAAGTTAGTCTTAAGACCACTCAGTATATTGAAGGCAAATCTCTTATTTCCTGTATATTTTTGGCAAACAAAGTGGATGCCTCTTACCTAATCTCAAAGTGACTCCTCCAGGTCATGTTGATAACATACTTTTTTCTTCCAACTGTTAATTATATTAATAAATATTTTGCTGTTTGCAGGAGCACCAATGTCCTCTAGATATGATATTCTGGGTTTCCTTTTGTATTTATGCTAGTGTGGTGGATGTAACTGTGGCAAAACCATAAACTGTGGTCTCTGTGTTATTTGAAATAGGGAAATTACATTCCCTTGAAAATTTTGTGAATGTCAAAGAAATTAGAACAATAAAATCCAACTAATAGGTAATGCACTGTTGTATAAATAAAAGATAAATTGAGAAACTGAAGACTTCTGCTATTCAGGTAAACAGTTCTGATAGCTATTCACAGACCTCAGGAAAATAAACTATGTAAGATGAAGTCAATCCAGTCGCATTTCTTTACCCTTCATGAAAGAAGCACTGCAGGATCACATTCAGAGTTTTTTAATCACATTTGCCTTATGACTTACCACCACTGCCCGTGGTTCAAGCAGGTGTGCAGCTTTCTCCATGAGATTCTATCTTCTGACGTGTGTTTTACCAGACATGTACTAACATCTGCTTGGGAGAAAATGGAGGTTGTTTGCATACCATTCACCCTCTTTTCATGTTTACAGTAAAATACGATTATATGCATGCCTATATTATTTACTTTTGTGGTCTAGACACAAATTCAGCTGCATACTCTATGTTGGGCTTTATTGTCTACAGTCTTTAAAATGAGAGAATTCCTAAGCCAGCATTCCCAAATGGGATCTCATATAGAGTCAAGGGCAAAATTAAAACATGGTATATGAGAGGAAATATAAATAACCAAATAAATACATTCCCATTTGGATTGTATTATGGCCAAGTTTTTAATATGAATTTAAATATGAATTCCTATACAAACAGAGGGCTGACTGTTTTGCTCTGTTTCCGTTTTGAATTTGTAGCAGTCATAAGAGAAAAAACATTGCATGCTTTCTCATTTCATTACAGCTTGAAGCATCTGAAATGAAAATTGCTTGAAACAATTATTTTGAAATACACGTTTTCTGTGAAAGGTATATAAAACAAATATATATGCATATGATAACCATTCAACTCATCATAAAGTAGTCAAAGGTAGAAAAAATTTCACCAGCAATAAAAGCACTATGCATTAACATTTTTTGAGCTGTTACAGTAAGATGATAATGAAATTGAAAGCTCAGTCCTTAAAACTGGCCCACAAGTTTTTTCTGCGTGTTTCAGTTATTCACCGAATATAATGCTGTCAGAGTGAGGTATCTTTTCTTGATAAAAACATTTATTTCCTGAAATCCCTTCCATGAAAATTATTCACAACCAGTCTTTACAAAGACCATAGTTTTAATATAATGTTAGTGAGAAATATTAAAAGTAGAGAAATCTTGTAAATTTGCAAATATTTTGCACAGTTCTGTCATAGTTCAGTTGAATATACTGATTGCTTCTCCTTCCACAAAATTTTGAAAGCTTGGAATTTACCTTTACAAGAACAACTACTTTTAAATGCAAGTGAACTGATATTAAATTCTGTGCAATTCTTTCAAATATCTTTGTCTGGTAAATCATAGCAAAGTGTAAAAAGCCTATTCAAGGCATGACACCTTTTTTTGCTGCACATTGCAGAAACTGTAAGTCTACTGTTTATTTACTAATATACATCAACATAGGAAAGGAGGATAGGAGTATAGAAACAGTAAAACTATTGGGTCACCAAAGATTATACAGAAACCGTAGAATCAAGCAAAGACCCCACTTGTGAATACCAGTACAGCACACTGTGCACTAGACAATACTGATTGTCAAAAATGTTTATGGGAGCAATACTAATATGGTGCAAATGAGTCTTAACCACTCACCAGGATTTTGTGTGCAAGGTTCTGTACAAACACAGACTGTGAATCTCCTGCCGAAAAAAAGAAGGCTGTGTGGAAAAGGAGTTTAAAAGAACAAGTGTGGAAAATTTACTTCGAAGAAGAAGAACATTTTAATATGCAGTTTGTGTAATATCTTAGTTTATATTCACTCCATTTTCTAATTCAAATAATGATGTAACTACTGTTAGTGGGTTCTAGAAGACACAGAAACTTCCTTGCCTCTGTAGGGTTTCAATATCAGTCAACAACACTGACTACGTGAGTGATTTTGTTTGGGGCAGACTCAGAAACACAAGGTTTTTTCCTGAAACTTTATGAAAATGGTCATAGTAGTTACTGCTACAAAAACTATAGAAAGTGTTGACAAAGAACAGAAACCTGGAATTTCCATGAATGGAATCTTCTTAAGTAATCTCAGAAGCGCATACAATGCCTTTGAGTTCAGCTGTCAAAGGAATGCAATAAATGGTGCCTGTTAAAAACATCCAGCAAGGAAAAAGGTCTGTCACCTCAATGAGATAAAACTGCAACACACACAATTACTTAAGTGATAAAACCAAGCACTCTCAGGGTTCACAGCTAACAGACAAGTTGTAGCTGCAGTTGCTTAAAACTGCCTAAAATGATCAAGGGTAATGTTCAAACAACTGAACTTGACATAGCTTCCAAGTCACTCCCTTACCTAAGTCAGGAAAAATGCAGAACCTGAACATGAGCATATTCTACTGCAGAAAAGCCATTTTGTTCCCAATACTACTTGTGGGTGTAAAATGTGGAAAGTCAGTGCTGTGACAAGTTGTATAACCTTAGGCAAATCATGTTTCCCTTCTGCTTTCTTTCTCCCTTCAGATGTAGTGCTGTTGAAGTGTTGTTTGGGTTTTTTGCAGCTACTAGGCAGAAAAGAAGATGACTATGCGATGGAAATTTTAGTGAAGGCATGTAGGTTAAGTTGTTGTAGCTCAGCAGATCCATATAGCTATTTTAGTTCTAATGATGGACTTAGGTTGTATGACAGGGGACTGTGACAGAATGGCTCAGCATCCCCCATCCTTCTGTATAGACATAATTCTAGAAAATAGTCTATTGTTATTAAACTTAGAAATTAGGTCTTCTATTTGCCTTTTTAACATTGGAATGAGAGAGTAAATGATCCCTGAAGAATAACTAGATGGAAATGCTATGAATCATATCAAACCCATATCCTCCATTAATCGCTAATTTTTTAAACAATAACAATCTCATTTATTATCATAATAAATTAATAGCAGTAAACATAAAGGGCCAGAATTTTGAATTTGCTCATCTTAGGCTTTTGCATGAGAGCACACGATAGGGAAGTCTCATAAAGGGACCTGAGCATCATCTCTTCAAAAGAGAGGCTGTGAAAGCAACATGTGTCTAGGTTTGTTGAAGCAGGATCCATACTGCTTGAACTGCTTGAAGCCTCTAAGTAGTTCCTGTGTTCTCCTGTCTGCTGGCTGACAAGTGTACTGTGGAAAAAAGGCTGTCACCTATTACAAGGCCCCAGGTGCTGTCTCATATCAACTACAACATTTATGGTAATTTCAACAGATGGAAAGTCTCTCATTCAGGCGGAACAGACCTGTGGAGCCAGTTACTGCTCTCCCAGGAGAAAAAAAAGACCTAGCAGTAATTCCCTTTAATTCATTCTGGCAGAACAGAGACATAACGAGTGCCTGTGAAACATCTTAGTACTCACAGTTAAGCTGGAAGGTAAAAACATTAATAAAAGCCAGTCTTACACTTCTGTGTTTAGGAAAAGTTTAAAAAAATACAGCATTCCTGATTCAGTTCATATAGTTCATACGCAAAAACCAAGAAGCAGTTAAGTGGTGTTTGGTCAGTTTAGCTGGTCACCAGAGCAATGAATCTGTTTTCCAAAACCCAAAATTTGGCACGTTTTCTGATTTTCCAAAAATTCTAATTTTTGTGAGATCTAAAGAGAGAATTTTAGAAGTTAGAATAATAAATACCCATCAAATCAATAAAAAGTTCTGCATTCATCTCAGCTGACTCCAGTTATAGGGAAAAGAATTAACAAATTCTCTCAGAGTGAAGCCTTTCTTGGATTGTCAGTGAATTTGAGCTGTCTGTGTATTTGTATTGGGATCTCTCTACAGAAGAAACTTGTAGACATCTCCTGTAGTATGAAGCCTGCTACGTGTAAAACTTTCATGGACACACTAGGGTTGTATTATTTTTTTCATTTAGGTTTTATTTTAATGCGTAAAAGATTATTTTAAAAGCAACTTACCTTCTTTTTAGGTAACTCTTCCCTCTTTCTCCACCACCCAAAGCTTTATAAGCATGTCAATGTTGTAAAAGCTGAATTACATGGCAGCTTTAATTTTATGCACTTGTACATTTCATTCACACATGAGTTCATGCATTCATGTAGGTATTTGCATATTCAATTTACATAACTGGATGACACAGTTATTTAATTTGAACATTCACATACTTTAAGAAAAAAAAGGAAAACTCATGTTTTGATTTGTGTGTGTCTGAAACAGAGACTGTCTTAAAGTGTAGGCACAAAAATTGCCAAATTAGTAGAGATCTCATCATCTTGTAAACAGAATATCCTGTCAGGTTAAGAAAATGATTGAAGAAACATTACAAATATTGATCCATGTTCAGAAAGAGCTTAATCTCAGACTAGCATCATTATGGTAGATTCAGGCCAACAGCAGCTAAAAATATACAAGCATTAATCTATAATAAAACTATTTTAAAGACCTTCCCTTCAGTAGCTGTATTCCTGTACAAAACAGATTTCTATCTAGTCTGGCACATATTCTTTAACAATCATTATTTACATAGACACTCAGAGGTGACAAGATTTGAACCTTTTTATATTGTTACACTCCACAGTTTTAAGGCAATGTTGGCAATATAGGCTTCACAATTATGTCATGTAAATCTTAAATATTTTTGAAAGATACTTTTGAAGTTAAACTGAGTTTAAATAGCAGGTAGCTACATTTAAAAAAAATAGAAGAAAAAAAGGTAGCTTAGGAAGCATTCAGTGCCTAGAAACATCAGCTTTCATGCAAAAAACTAAAGAAATGACATGCAGATTCTGAATGTGCTGGCAATCAGTTAGGAAATAAACTATACCCAGCATTTTACAAAGCATGGAAGTCAGAAAATCATAATGAAATGTCATACGTATTTGGCACCTTTGGGTGCCTCAAAAACTTCTATACATCTTAATCTATGCAAATACTAAAACCAAGGACTTCAGAAAGGTTCATAAAATTAAATTGCAATTCATTATTTCTGAACCATTTCTGAAACAATTTGACAATATGGAATACACAGAAATCTATCTTTACAAGAGCCTAAGAGAACAATTCTAAGTGAATTTTTAGATTTGACTAAGAATTAAAATGTAATAACAGCAGAGATTAAATTCCTGCATAAAATAACAGTCTGTGTAAGATAAGCTTTGATTATACCATAAAAGAGAAAACCTAAGCAGGACATAGAGCTTCCAAAAGCAGAAAGTACAGAGCAGTGTGGTTTTTGAAGTCTTAGTCTCTGAGAGCAGCAGAAACAGCAGGGGTGTTCAAGAACAAAGTCTGCAATGTCTAAAGATAGTAAAACTTAAGAGCTCCTCTAAAATAATTCAATTTTGCTAGTGATCCTTAATTGAAGGCTGATTTGAACTTCATTGCAAAATATAACTTTAGTTGCTGCCCAAAGTATTGAATAACAGGTTGTTATACTTTTATTCAGTTTGCATTCTGCATGAGATTCCAGCTGAATTAAGAATAGGGAGAAACCTCTCACCCACAAAGACTGCATTTTGCTTTTATATCTTAGTTCAAACGCATAGCATCAATACTTTTCTTGCTGACAAAGCAAAAAGCAAAAACTGTTTGAAAGAACACATAAGAATTAAAGCATCTTGCCTGAGCACTGGTAGACCATTGTAAAACCACACTGTCTCTTTCTTAACATTTTAAGTCAAGGGCAGAAGGGCTGAAAATTTATTAGGGAAAACTCAAAACACTTTTTTGACTTTAATACAAACATGTTGGTTACAGAAAAACAGCAGACCTGAAAATTTGAAAACTCAAAAATATTAAAAATCAGCGCTAAGCCAACTACATTAGTTTGTAAATGGAAAAGACTTGGGTTTACATTTTGTACAGTAGATGTCCAAAATGCAAAATGAACTCTCAGCATTTTGAGAATTAGGACACCGAGAGCAAGCATTTAGCTCAGGATACTGAAGACTGAAACTGTAAAGAATGATGTTTTCAATAATGAATGAGTCTGTGATAACCTGACAGGTGAAGTAGAATGGTGGCAAGTGCAAGGTAATACACCTGGGAAAGGGGAATGAGCTACACCTAATCACGAGTTCTCAGATGGGCATTAGCACAGGCAAGAGTTCTCAGACTCACTATGAACAGAGAGGGTGACAGGGCTGGAACGAAGTTCTAGTGAAGCCAAGAAAGAATTAAACAGAATTTGGGTTTTTTTGGCTTGAAAAAGATACAACCACAGAAGTTGCTATAAAAGTCCACAGAAATCATTAACTCCTTGAGAAGCTGTAATGGAGTAGCTATTTATTACTCTATCTCCTAACTGTAGTTTATAATAAAGGAAAAATACGGTGTTCTAAGAAATAACAAGAGCATGCACTTGTTTATATTAAAGAAAAGGAAGTACTTTTTCACATGACACAATTCAGTTCAATTATGTTAATAGTTTCAAATTAAAATTAAATTAATTTAATTAAATAGTTTAAAATTAAATTAAATTAAAAGAGAGCTCACAGATACAGTCATCACTGGCCAATAAATTTGTGAAACTAGCTCTAGATCCCGTACATCCCTGCTCCCTTGTTGCAGGGAGGGCAAACAAGGGCAATTAACTCTATCTTTTTCTGTTCTTTATAGTCTTTCAGTAAGAACTTGTTGTCAGATAAATGTGAAGACAAATGGGTTGGACACCATTGGACTAATTTATTTCCCACAGTTTTATGTTGGTTTTACACTCTTTAGAGTGTCTTAACAGATTGAAAGTATCTCTGTTTTCACTGGCAAGGTTTCACCTACCAATTACTCTGAGGCATTGACTACTGTATACAGTTTCGGCTTTATGACACACACAGCTCTTCAAGAACCAGTTCAAAATCTGAGAAAAACAATTCCAGGGTTTAAGAATCATCTCATCTCAACCAGAGAATAACTCACTCCATTGGCATGAAATTGGACTTCAAAATAAAAGAGCCATCTGTTAAGGAAGGGGAAAGAAATATGCACAACAGTATTGGTAGCTCTCAATTATCTCACATTTGGGAAATTTACAAAGAGCAACAGTATGAGAGCCATTATCAAAATATCAAAATATAACAAAAAACAGCCAGAAAACATGACATAGTTAGGTACACACAGGCTTCTTCAAGGTTTTATCAGCTTTCACTTTCCTACTCCTTTCACCTCCTTATCTCTCCCTTGAACATTGTGACCCTTATTTCCTACATTTGAATATAGCACAATTCCATCATATTTTCTTCCTTGTCAGTCTGTCTTTGCTGTAACTTGCTTGTGGAAACTGGAAGAATCCAAGGAAGAAAATTCCTGAGGCTGAATTTTGGGAACATGAGGAATTTTACTGGAAGTACTTGCACACCAGGAGAAGTAACACATATCGTTGTTTCATCAGCACTGTGAAATGTGAAAAGACACAAAGTACTTTTTGAATAACTGCACCAGCTGCACGGATCATTGTAGAACATGCAGAACATTGTCACTTTCAGGAACATGGTTCTGTGATACTACCATTAGTTCATCTAGCCTTGTTTTCACTCTGGGTGTTTTTTTCCTTTTTGATAATGAACAGTTGCTGATCTATAACATGTTATTTCCATTTAATTCTCAAAGCTAATTGTTAGACCTACTACATACTGTCCTTCACACGTGTCTGGATTATAAACTTCTAAAATGTTGATCCATCATCATCACCATCACCGGAGGCAGACGTACTGAAAACCAGTGTCGTGATAGCATTGGTGGAAATTCCACCTGAATTCTGAGCAATGGAAAATGAGGAGAGCCACTGTGGACCACAAGACTTCCAGAACTCAAGCCTTCGGTCTGGATTCCAGTAAGATGTTGCGTTGTCTGGAAGAGGAGGAAAGCTTCCCACATAATTGCTCATCCTAGTATTCTAGCCACATGTCACAACTCTCGCTGGTGGAGAATCGGAAAAAACAGAAACACTTAGAAAAAAACTATCTAGTAATTTGTTGAGACTACATATGTAACTGAGGACCAGCAATATCTGGGATTTGAGCTATATGTCAGGGAGTGAAAAAGCACTTCCTCCATGTGCTAGAATACTTTTCATCCAGACACTACTGTTAGTGTATATTCTTTTCTTGTAGGTTGTTTCTGAATATATACTGTATCACCCAGTTCCAATTTTGAGAAACGAATGAAACAAAATATAAATGATGCTGTCATATATGGTATGGAGAATGTCTTCAAAGATAATAATTGCAAATATGTAAGAGCTGACATCATCGATACGAATTGCTTTCCAGTTGTATCATAGCTCCTTTCCCTAATTCTTTGCCTTTTGCAGAGAAATGGTAGAAGCAAACCTTCTCCTTATTCTTTTGTTGCAATGCTGTCTCCTGATGAATGCCTGAGACAGTCATGAACATTGCAAGTATTTGCTGCAGCCTAGAATCTCTTCACAGAATTGCCAGTCTTCTTTAATCGGGCAGAAAGTCTCTTGGGTCAAACTTTTTCAGACTCACAGAGTCAGATCTATTGAGTCTAGGGTTCAGATGTTACACTAATGAAGTTTGGTGAAAAACTGGTGACCCCAGAAATGACTGGGGTTTTGTGACAGTGGCTTATCCCAGAAAGCATCAGATTGAACTCAGTCTGGGCAGACTCTGCCACTTCTATGCACTACATCAGATAGTTCACTTGGGCCTGTCTGATGGCACATTTCTCCATTTCACAAGGCCTTTTTCCTTTGATTCTCTCTAGGACTTGGTCTTCCCAGGTTTGACTAAATGATGCCACTGATACACACCGCAGCAAAGCTACACCAGTTTACCTAAAATCACATCTATTAGTCTCTGCAAGGTAGCTAGTGCCATTTGAATTCCAGAAATGGGCAAAAATAAATTTACAGACCTCCACCTGTCCTCAAGGTAGGCCTTTCCTGAGTTGTCTGACTGTTCCTCAGGTCAACAGAGCTTGTATTTTCAGTGGTTTTGATTTCAGACAGGTGCACATTGTTGCGAAGCATACCATTTCCAAGGGAAAGAGGGACATGTCCAATCAATACAAACACTAATTCCACAGAGGTTTGCATGCTCAGTAAAAAAAGGCAGTTTAGTACACCCCAAACTTTCAGTTCCTGCTGGTGTGGGCACACTTATATCTAGCAAACCAGCAAGAAAGGCACCTGGAATGACAAGCTCCAAAATTTTGGTTTACTGAGTTGCCAGATAGAGAAGCTCTGTGTATTCCTTCTATCAATAGTGTTTCGAAAAGACGCTTTTCTCTGCAGGAGTCTATCAAAGGAAGATATACTAATGATGATCTACAAAGACAAGTAAAAACTACACAGAGACTTGTGCAAAAAATAAAAGAGAAAAAAGTACTATCATGTAGAAAGGAAAATAAAAAGTTCTTTACAGTTTCACACAGTTGAATAGCAATTCAATTCTAAGACTGAGGAATTAACATGCAAATAAAGAAAACTCAACATTTGTGCCAACAGAAGCTTTCAGATCTTAACGCTATTCTTAAAGAACCATCATCTCCGGAAGTCAAAAATCAAAGCAAAGTAAATTCTGGGCCTCTGCTTGTAAAAAGAAGCTCACAAATAGATCCTGAATATATTCTGAAAACTCAAGGGTCATGTCACAGAGAGCACTTGTTTGAAAAAATTTTGGGATTTACCCAAAACCAGTATTCCAGTATTTGGAGAATATGACTTCTAGCTTCTGATTTATCAGATCTGGCATTAATCTTCCAGCAATATTCATCTTCTCGACTTCACCGAAGATCTTGAAGAGCTTCAAGTATATCACAACTTGTGAAGGGGTTTTTGGACTGTATACATTAACACAAGTATTTTTTAATATGCCTCAATTCATCACATTTTCAGAATCAGATCTTGGTTTGTTACAATTTTATACTTAAACAGGATTAACTCTTTTTCAGATAAATGGATTTTTTCATCCTCAGAAAATGGTACAAGTAGCTCCTTACTGGTGGTAGATAAGAAAGACAAAAGTACAGCCTAACACTAGAAATACACTATTTGCACTACAGTTAACATAATGGTTCTGATTCTTCCTTCCATAAACAGCTTCTTCCTTCCATAAACAGCTCTCTCATTTTCTCTTTACTCACATGCAAATCTGAATACTTTATTCTGATGTTTCACCACCCACTTCTAACTTATTTCTGAATACTTAGATAATATCAGGGCTTCTCCAGTGAATATAGTTTCTTTTCAGAGCTAGAGGGAATGTAGGTTTTGGTCAAGAGTTCACCTAATGAATGGTTATTTCATTAATGAACTAATTCATTCTTGCACTGAAAATCAGCTTTGTCCAGATTTTACAATTTCAGCATGTCTTAATTCCCCAAACTCTGAAAGCCAAGTTACAGAACATGTCCTTACTAAGCCTGGCAAAGCATCTGTCCCATGGCCAATGAACTTGTACATAGGACCATCATCCATTAAGAAAATAAATCTTTCAAATTCAAGATAGGAAGATTACTAGTTTGTTTTTTAAAAAAGGCTAGTTTTCTCTTCTGCAGAACATCATAGTCCAGTAATAAGAGTAACCTAAAAAAACCTCTCTTCTCTTTCATGTGTTTAGTTTGAAATCAGCTGATATTTTCTTTCTCTGACCAGTCATAGAGATTCATATCCTGAATCCTGCCAGCAAGCAGATAATGCCCAGATGGCAACTGTATAGCACTTGAATTGTGGATGCCAAGCCCTCTTTTTCATCTGTACTTAGCACTGTAACATCCTGAAAAGAGCGTAATAATATTATTAAAAAGTACTGATTGCTACTGTCAGGCATTCCAGAGTAAGTATTAGTTTCTTTCCATTCCCTCCTACAAGTCTGTAAGATGAAGAAATACAAAGAAAAAAATTTACGTCTTTGATGTTGCGAGGCTGTAACTGAATCAGTGAACCAAAGTTCAAGAGTTCATTGAAATAAAAGAGAGAAAAGAAGGAAAACAAAAGCCTGTTCACATGAAACTCCAATTCCACACTTTCTTAATGAGTTCTCAGAAGAGCCTTAACATCATTACTGAGTTGTGAAAAAAACCCTCCAAATTATAATGACAATTTAAAACATAAGAGACTAATTGCGGCTAAAGTAATAACTCCTTAGTATTCATATGGCATATTACCAGAGGACCTTAAATTCACAAATAGAAAATATTTTCTTCTTAAACTTGATTTGATTTTTATTAATTAAATTCTTGGGGGGAACTTAGAGTGTAATTAGGTTTTGATTTACTTCTATGAGAAAAAGGAAAAATGCTATCATTATATGCATTAGGATATTCTCATTTATTATTAATGTATTAACTAATTAATTAGATTAAAAGTGGGGTTTTACATGCTACAAGTTCATAAATGTAATAATGTCTATGCAATTTTTTCAAATAATTTCTGTTTCAGATCCCATTCTCTCTAAATAGATTTGATTATATATTATAAAGGAAGTCTCAGACTGTTTCTAGATTCTTTATCAACACAGGATTCATTTTTCTTGATAAAAAAAACTTTATGTGCATTATTTCTTTTGTCAAATGCAAGTTCTTGTGATTCTTTAAAAATAAGAACCCTAAAGCAGCCTATATTGTCTAATTAGTTACTGCTCTGTAGTTTCTAGTTCAAATAATGACTTGGAGGCATGAAAGAGCTTTGTGTATTTCCTTTAGACACGGATGGATTCTGTGTAGTTGTGCATCTTCTTGGTGCCTGACCTCTCAGAGGAGCTGAGGCATCACTACATCAGGTCCTGCACAAATGTCAGCACAGGCTTGGGTATAAGGTCTTTCAGGACAAGCCTGCCCAGACTGAGAAGCTGTTCTACCAAGATCACTGTCACTGAGAGATAACTGAGCAAACTTTTATCACTATGGGGAGCAGAGCAGCAGTGGCACCACGGAGTTTCACTGAAAGTGATTTATGTTGCTACAGTGCAGATAGCAACCAAACTTGGTGGGAGTCAAAATTGTACTTGGAGTGTGAAAGGAGAAAAGTCAGCAAACAAAGTGTGAATCCATCAAGAACAGCCCATGGAAGCATACACAGTGCTGCAAAATAGTACAGACTGAAAAATGTGGGGCACAGGCAAAGGAATGAAATAAACTGGAAGAATTACAAGGAGATGTGAACACCAGCAGAGTGTGTGCAGCAGATGAAAAGAAAGTACTAGTTCCATGAGCAGCTCATGGAAGATCAATGAGTAAAACAGCAGCAGATGAATGAACTGCTAACTTGAAAGCAAAATGAACACTTAAGAACTTTTAAGTCGGACACAGATGCACAAATCAGTGTTGTATCACTGACAAGATTTATTTAAAAAAAAGCAAAAAAACAAAGCAGAGCTGTTTTTACTAATAATAAACTGTTGCAAGAATAGATAGCCACTACTGCAATAACAAAATCTGTGAAAAGTTCTTTAGTGAGTGAACAGCTACTAGTGGAACTTCAGATTACTCAAAAAAGCCAAGTCTCATTATACATACCTAAAGGCAATATCACACCATTTGTTTCCAATTATCTTAGTATAGATGGATTAACAAACTATGCTCTCAATGTTTTAAAAATTGTGCTAAAATCAAAAATCCAAGCATAAATCCAAAGGCTGGGTTGTTACCTGATGCATTAGTCACATACTACCATTGATTCAAGTCTTTATCAAGTCACATCCAACTGGGCAAAGCCTCCTGCTAAATGATGGCTGCTGCATGAACTCTATAAAATTAACCTAACTAGTGTCAGATCCTAGTGGACAAATATCCAAATAAGATACTAGCATTGCAGTAGAGCCTGTTATTGGAAGTTTCATTGAAGAAGCCAAGAGCAGGTTTGCCAACAATAGTGAATCACATTTTGAGTGAGAAGGTGATGTCTCCAGCATAGCTCTGACCTGTTACTGATCAGAACAATCCCATGCCCCAAAAACTATTTTATTTTGCACACAGATAGAGCCCTCTATCTCTCTTTTTTTAGGGGGGAAAACTTAATTTCCCATTCTCTGAATCTTGGCACTCTGACCAGAATTATGTCAATTTTTCTAGCAATTCATGCAAGTGTCTCTTTGGGCACTTGTTATATGCCCAAAATATAATCAAATTATTCTTTATACTCGACTGCACTGCTAGCTACTGTTCCCTTATGGACACCTCTAATCTCTCACTATTTTTTCAGTAGCAACTAATGTACATCAGGCGTGATTTGGTACAATAAATAGTTTGCAGCTTCATCACACTGTCAAGAGCCAGACAGATACAAGAAGCACTGTACATTTGTGGAATGTTGTTTAATAAGTGCTGCACATACAAAAACATTCTGTGAAGAACTCCTGGCACAGTGTGCCAAAACACAGACCAGCATTTTAGCAAATTAAAAGTTTGCACATGTATTTTGAGAAACTAGATTATGTATCTTTATAGAGCACTGATTAATGTGCTCAACACCATCCAGAGGCAAAGGTAATTTTACCATTTATATCACTTCAATAGATGCAGGGCATTTCATGCTTTAAACAGGTATTTTTGGTAGGACATTCAGAATAAATGAAAACTAACATTTCATCCTCTGGGAATAGGATAAAAGTCTTACAACTACTACCATATTTATTTCAGTCTTACAACAACATGCACTTTGGGATTTAAACTAATTTAATGTGCTTTGGCTTATCAGCTACCAAAATAAACTTGTTTCTTGATTAAACTGAAATAATTTACTATGTTACATTATGCTTTTTCATAAACAAATACACTTATTTTTTCACTCCTTACACAGAAAATAATCAGCTTTATGTCCAACATAAGAATCCCATTTCCAAGAAAGCTTAGCCCAAGTGTCTGGACATAAAAGGATATCTTTTTAGAATTGCACTGTGCAGGTAGCAATAGTGTTTTGTTACAAAAGAAAAAAATTTTGAGCTGCTATTTTCTGTGTTCCTGGGTCTCTGATTCTTGGCTTGAAGACAGTCAGTTCTTTGTACTCTGTTATTACAATGAGGTAACCAAAGAAAGAGAGTCTTGGTTTGAGACTGTCAGCTGTTACTAATCACTGCTCCATGGCTTGCTGTGAATCCCTGCTTGCATCTCCCTCCTGCTCTGCTTAGCACACATAAAGAAGATAAATTACTCCCTAGTTTCCCTTCAAAAAGCATATTGTTTGTCACATTCCAATACTGTGAGCAAAAGACAGAATAATGTGAAGAGTTAAATGAGTATCTCAACAGCCCCACAGCAGGGTCCTTCTCAGGCAGATGTGTTTCAGGAAATGCACTTTCCTACTGGTTCTTCAAATGTATCCTGTTGTACTGCAAACCTGAAAAGCAAGCCAACTACACTTTTCAGCACAGAAGAGCATATTCCTGCAGGAGTTTTCATGTAGTAATGTAAGCATCATTGACACTCAGTAGATGCACCAAGTATTCCACATGGACTTACTTCATTTTACCAGGAGGTGTTATACTTCATTGTTTATAAATATTTTAGCAACAACTAAAAGTAGCAAATTAGTAGAGTCTAGGTAGGTTTATTAAATTCTTCCCTGTCCTCAGTGACTCACAGTGACAGAGAGAAGAATTTTAAAGGAAGAATCATAGAACAGTTTGCTTTGGAAGGGGCCTTGAAGGTCATGTAGTCCAACCCCTTGCAATTAGCTGGGACAGCTTCAGCTAGGTCAGGGTACTCAGAACCCTCTCCAGCCTGGCCTTGACAGTTGCCATGGATGGGAGAGACACCATCTCTCTGGCTGAGAGTGTTACAACTCCCTTATTGTAAAAATGTTCTTCTTTATGTCCTACCTCAATCTACCCTTTTTAAAACAATTGCTCTTTTTCCTGTAATAACAGACTTCACTAAAAAATTTGTCCCCATCTTTCTTACAGGCCTCCTTAATGTACTAGAAGGTGCTGAAAGGTCTCCCCAGAGCCTTCTGCGCTCCTGATCAACCCCAACTCTCAGCTTGTCCTCTAATAAGAGGTGCTCCATCCCTCTGATATCTTTGTGGCCCCTGAACCTGTTCCGATAGGTCCACATCTTTCTTATGCTGGGAATCCAAGAGGTGGATGCAGTGCTCCACCCCCCCATGCAGGTGGAGTCTCGTGAGGGCACAGTAGAGGCAGAAAAATCACCTCCTCCACCTGCTGGTTATGCTTCTTTTGCTGGCTCATGTGCAGCCCCTCACCCACCAAGCCCTTCTGGGCTGCTCTGGGGCTGTTCATGCCCAGCCTGTGCTGATTCCTGGGGTTGATCTGACCCAGGTGCAGCACCAGCACTTGGCCTTGTTAAACCTCATGGTGTTCACCTGGGCCCACTCCTTGAGCTTGTCCAGGTCCCTCTGGATGACATCTTGCTCCTCAGGGGTGTCAAACACCTCTTTCCTTGGTGTCATCTGCAAACCTACTGAGGTTGCACTCAATCCCACTGTCTGGGATGGATGAAAATGTCAAACAGTGCTGATACCAGCACAGACTCCTGAGGGACACCATCATCACAGGTCTCCATCTGGACCCTGAGCCATCGACCAATCAAATTGTTTTTACACTGAAATAGGAAAACTAGAAAAGAGAGTAAGGCTGTGGAATACACAAACATGGAAATTGTTGGGATAAAAATTGCTATTGGTCTGAACCTCAAGCTCAGTAAGTTTTTAACCAATACTGTAGAATATATTTTCCTGCTGTATCAGAAGGCTAAATTTGGTGGCCCAAGAAATACTTTCAAGCATGGATTACTGTCATATTTTTTTATAACAAGTAAAATGCACTGACACCAAAATTAAGTTTCATGAAGTGAAGCTATTTTACTGAAAGAGTGTAAATCAGTGATGAACCACAACAAAAGAGTCTTTTATTATTCATGGTTAACTGAAAGGTAAAACTCACTGAGATTATCTTCCATTTACATCACCCAGTGATGCTCAGACATTATTGTGTCATGGTTTCACAAGCATTCTCCTTCTAAAGAATAAACTGTGGCTAAAAAAGCAGGTGTTTGCTAGTTTCCTGCCCCAGACACTCTTTCCTTCTGCTTACCTTGTAAAAGTTCTGGTATTCACGTGATACAATTCTGGGTGATTCAAAATGACAAACTGTCAGAAAAAACTAACCCTGCAAAACCCAAAGTTGATAGTTTTCTGGCAAGGACAGGGCAGGACTGCAAAGCTGTGGGGCAAGGCTAGTAATTTAAGAGCCACTCTTAGCCACTTAATTGGCTCTTTGAATTGCATTACTATATCCCAGCCATGGGTTTCATTAGTCAGCTTGGCTCAATCACAGTCACATAATTTTGGATCAAATACAGCTGCTAATTTTCCTCTATTTGCCCACTGTTCTTAACAGAACTGGAAAAAATAATATAATATCTAATTTTATTATCTAAAAATTCATACTGAACAAAGATAAGTTAAATTGAGATTTGGGAGCAACTTGTCTCATCAGTTCATGTAAAAAGGCATACAGAGCTATATTTCAGGCATGTATTATAAGTGGCTTCATTAGCTGTATTGATTTAATATTAATTAACTTCAGCTATATATATAGTTATTTGAAAATGTTGTCTTTTATCTTTGCAATTTCATTATTTTAGTGTTACTATTATTAAAAACTGTAATCTGGAGATTGGTAAAATTTGTACCTGATCTGCATAGGGCCCAAATGTCAAAACCTAAATTTAACATTTGTTTTCTGGGAATGCTCACCACCACAGAGGGCATGTTCAGCTGTTATTAGAATAAAGCTCTAGTAATTAATCATGTTAATTAAACTTGGACACTACCTCCACTGTCTTTACCTAACTATTGCTTTTCCTTACAAATTTCCTGTCAGCATATTTTACTGTGACCTTGCACAGTGTTATTCATTTCCACAAATCCTCATCAACATACACAAAAGGGATTGTTCTCGTGGTCTCACACTGAGAGTTTACTCATCACACAGTGCTTAGTGGACGTAGGGGGTGGGAGTAGCCCATTTGAGACTGCTTCATTAGGAGAATGAAAGACAACCTTAAAGAAACAAAATTAGGGCAACACTCCTGAGTCAACAGTTGCCATTATTGCTGCTCCACCATAGGAGTCCTTAACAAGCAATTGCAATTTCCTAATGAAGAGACCATAAAAAGTAAACAGGAAAATAATTAGGAATAAAAAGATGCTCTGTTCATAATGTTTTGTATAAAAACTTAGCCCAAAACATCTAAAGGGAATTTATATAAAAATCTCCCATTGGCAAGGAAGTGCCATCAATTCAGTTCTAATATGCAGAATAAGGAAAGAATTCATCACGGTCATAGAAATACTCTTTTTTTCTGTTTCAAGAAGTCAATATGTGTAAGGACCAGAATGGACAGTGTTCTATATACTCATTCAGAACTGCTTCATCATTTTATTCACTTGCATTAACATGTTGCTACATCATGTCAGAATCCTGACCTGAAGTTGTTGGGTCCTGTGCCCAGAGATGGGAACCCCATGGCAGTGACTGCTCAGCCAAGAGCCCACACCTGGGCTCTGAGCACACAGTCCCTCCCCTGCTGAGCAGAATTACCACTGTGAGGAGCAGCTGAGGACTTTGGGCTTGTCCAGTTTGGAGAAGAGGAGGCTGAGAGGTGACCTCTCTACTCTCTGCAGCTTCCTGAGGAGGGGAAGGGGAGAGGGCAGTGCTGATCTCACCTCCCTGGATCAGTGGGAATGGTTCAAACTCCACCAGGGGATGCTCAGACTGGATCTTACAAAACATTTCTTTCCAGAGAGGGAGGTAGCACACTAGAACAAGCTTCCTGGAGTGATGGCCAATAACCCCTACCTGTCAGTGTTGAAGAAGTCAATGCCACTCATAACTTTAATTTTTGGTCAGTCCTAAAGTCTAGTTGGTCTAGATGGTCATTTCAGCCCCAGCTGAAATGTTCTATATTTAAAATACTTATCATTATGTATCAAAAGAGATTTTAAAGAAACAAAAATTTTAAAACACTGGGGAGAAAAGATTAAAACCACAAGAATTTTAGTGTAGGAAAGCAAACACAGAAACTACCTGGTTTATTCAAAAGCTTTTAAAGGGCAGCAAAAACTTTCAGAAACAGGGACTTTCAATATGATAAGCAGTGGTTAAACATTTTAACTGTTTTCAGACTGAAACTATTGGCATGCATAAATGTATATGCTCACATGCACACCACTACACCCAGCAGCAGTCTTGCTTTCTCTGAGGAAAGATAAAATCACCCAAGGTACTAGAATCAATCCTACATAATGACTGTTTTTCCTCAGAGGGTTGCTATTTACTTTGGAGTGTAAGAAAAGAGATCCTATTTTAAAATTACTGTTTATGGGCTCTCGTTTGTTAGTTAGTGATTAATTTTGGAGCCAAATATAAACCTGAGGATGCTTTGCTGACTAGGAGTTTACACACAGGAACAGGGCTTCAGGCATACCAGCTGCTGACCAGTTACTGTTGTGGGAAAAAAGCATTTTGCATCTAATTGTGTAAAATGTATATTTCTTCTTCCTTTAAAAAAAAAAACCAAAAGAGGAAAGGAAAGGAAAGGAAAGGAAAGGAAAGGAAAGGAAAGGAAAGGAAAGGAAAGGAAAGGAAAGGAAAGGAAAGGAAAGGAACTATAGGTAGAAACTTTCAAGTAGCATAATAGAGAAAGCTAGGCATAAACTCAAATCTCAGACTGAAATAGTTCACTGAGGACATTGGACTGTTCTTCAAAAATCAGTTTATTCCATTGATTCTATTGTGCTAATTAAAGGGAGAAAGTATTCTGAAGCTATAGGACTTTTAGCATAGGTTGTACATTTCAGGTTTTAAAACAATTCCCTGGAATTTATTCTTGAACAAGCAGATTCAAAGCTGTTTGTTTTAAACATTATCTAAAGAAAACATGCTTAGTGTATTTTATGCTTGATTTTCCAGGAGTACAGTATCATCCCTCTGCATTACTGCACCCTGCTGTAATCCAAGATTACACATAGATTATGTGCAGCATGCTTTCAATATCTACAAAATTAAACATAGCAGCAACTCTGGATTTGGTAAATTCTAGATTTTTTTATAATATAAAATCATAAGTACCATATAAACAAATATAATTGACTATAAAACTATTAATAATATTGTAGCTATTTATAATACAGTAGCTATTCATGACAATTCATAGAATCAATAGTTCATGACAATTTACAGAACAGTGATCAACTCAGGTGAGCAGTCAGAACTATCAGATTAACAATTCAGGATTGTTAAAGTCGTCCTAAGTCGATTATTCTCCTTCACCCTGGGTTTTTTCTCTCCTTTTCTCCTCTTGTAATTATATATTTACGTTCTCCTTGCCTTTCCTATATTCTAAAATATTTTCATGTCTTCTCAAACATCTTTGTTAAAGAACAAAATAGTGCTTTGCTTTGTGGCACTCTGGAGAACTTCTCATGTCTTTATTTCATACACAGTGCTACTTCTCGAGAGGGAAGGGGTAGGTGGAGGAAGAAGACAGGCATAAAGGCTGGGGCTTTTTTGCAGTTTTTACAGACTTATGCCAACCTCCTTCTTTCTTTTCTTCCCTTCCCTCTCCCCAGCCTCCCTCCCTCCCTCCCCATCAGTATTTAAAAAATCATTCCCATTCATGTTGTGTGAGCGCACACGCTGGGAGGAATTACAGGGGCTCTGCTCCAGATTGCCTTGACAACCCCAAGGCATCCCTGTGCTGGGGACTGGTGGCACAGCAGAGTTTCCCAGGCCCCCTGGGGAAGGGAGGAGAGGAAGAGAGGAGGCAGAGGTGCTGGAGCCAGCAGCATGTGGAGGAGAGAGCAGCAGAGGGATGAAAGGGGCACATACATCTCCCCCGGGACAATGGGGGTTTTGCTGGCTGACTGTGAAAAGACACGCTGAGGACACAATGCTTTGTGACACATGAAAGCTCTGGGGACCTTTCCAGAGCCCCATTCAGCTCCAAGAAGTCTTGTCAACATCTTAAAATGCAAAGAAAACAAACCCTTTCATTTTCTCGTGTTTTAAAAATAGATTTTAAATATTATTTCAGACAATTGTTGTTTCTGGTATGCTGGAAACTTCTGCAGTTTGCTGAGTTCCCATTAATTTCAGTGGGAGGGGACACTGCCCATTAGGTCCCCAGTAAGGGCTCTCAGAGGTGAGCACCTGCTTCCTCCTCATACAGCTTTTGCTCATACTCAGGCCTGTCATCCCTCTGCTTTGAATGCTTTCTGCTGTACCTGCCACAAGCAGTTACAGCCCAAGAAGAGAGGAATTGCTGTTCCCCATATCCACAATGAGAAATTAATCGTATGATAGCAAGAGCAGGAGTGAGACTAAGCAACCTAAAATAAGGAGCCTTGCAGTCCCAGCCAGAGTGCACCCCAGGAAACCAGGCTGGAAAGCAGCTTACAAAGACAAGAGCACGACTCTTGCTCCCTGACATGCTTTTACCACTCTTTCACATGGTTCACCCCTGAATCCCAGAATCAGCCCAACAAAAAAATAGGATCAAAAGATCTAATCCTTCAAAACAGCAATCTTTACTGGTAAGGTATGCCCTACACTGACTCTTAGTGATTTTTGGAGTGTAAGAGGCTCAACCTACTACAAAGTAGGTTGAAGTACAAAAAAAAAATCAGCCTTGGTTAAAGCACAGGCAGGTGTGCCTGCAAATCCTCTAAGAATGGCAGTGCTCAGCCTCTGGCCCTGAATCTATTATCTATAAGGGTAGAATACTGGGAAATGACTGATCCAAAATCTCTGCATTTCCAAACATTCCCCCTAAACTGTACAGGTTAACTTTTTGTGCTCAGGTTGTAAAACACATTTAAAAGTGGCTTTATCCAAAATGAGAAATAGATAGACCATCGTTGCTACTTTAGAAAGAAAAAGTAAGAACAGGGAAAAAAAAACAATTGAAATATTTAAAAAATGAACTGGACCAGTATGCAAACATTCATTTTTCACTTAGCAAGTTATGTTTTAAGTTTCATATTAACACTTTAAAAATAAAATTTGTAACAAATATAGTCTGATATAAATGCTGTGCAGTTCGATAGCAGATGTGAAATTCTCCAAAAGTTATTAACTTTATTTCTTGTATTGGCTTACAGTATTTGCATTATTTCATATTTACATTGCTTCAGGACTCTAAAAAAAATCCAGTTTTCCACCCCACAAATAAGAGGGTTACTTGACTTCTCATTTGTAAAGTTAAAAAAGCTATTTGTAACTTGCTGGTGTTTACCATTTTCCTCACAGCATTTTAAATCATAAATGTAAACTTACCATGAACATAATAATCCAGTTTTGTAGATGGAGAAGCTAAGTAGAGAAATGAAGGATCAAATGCTTCGAATGTTGGATTTCCATGTTCAGTTTCTTGCTGTATCGGTAACACTTTGTTCTTCCACTACAATGGCACACACATAAACCAAGCAATTCAGCGTGTGAATCTAGTGATGTCCCTTTGCAATTCCTTTTGTGGGTAAAATGTTACTGGTTCTAATGGTTTCTGCCAAAGGGCAGAAAATGAAAAAAGCTGACCTGAAAGGGTAAATATGAAGCATGTGATTGGTTTTATACTTTGAAGATTTGATCAGAGCCTGGAACACACCCTTGATCTCAGCTACACCAGGGACTAGAGTGCTTTCACTGTAGCTTCAAAACAAAATGTATCTCCTCCTTTAGAAGACAGACAGAAGTCTTACATATCTACAGTAATTTAAAAAACATTTAGTTTTGCCAGGTCATGATTCGAGTTTCCATATTATTTATATTCCTGCAGTCCTCTTACCTTAAATGCTTTCTCCTGTGAGATGGACACCCAGAGCAGAAGTTGGTCAACTTTTTTATATTTTATATGTTCAAAGGTGGCCTCCATATAAACATGTAGGCAGTCTTTGGAAGTATGGATTAGGCAATTTCATACAGGAGGAGATAATAAAGCTAAAAAATCCTTTTCTAACCCCTTTTTTCATTCTGCACTTTGAAAGCTTGATTGCAACAAGAAGCATGAGCACTGCTTTGAGGCAGATGGCACAGCCCTCCAGATGGAATACAGGCAAATATCGAGGAGAATGAGTGGTGGTATGTTTTAAGGAGAAGAACTATCAGATTTATCTGCATCTGCTGGAGAGAGAAACAGTATTTCTATTTCTGACAGCCCTCATGAGATATTCCTTCTCAGAGACTCAGAACTCTTTCCCTGGCAGAACTGCACCTTCTATTAAAAAACACATTGCATCCATTCATCAGTGCAATCTGATGGAAAAAAAAACACTATAGAAGATGACACAGGGAGCACCCTAATGTACATAGTAGATCCAAATAGAGCCAAGAATTAGGTTTAATGTTGCAAGTTCTGCAAAGTTTATGAAAGGCTTATTCATGCAATGGTAAGGATTTTCTGGATCAGGCTAGCAGCATTTAACCTGTTTAGAACTCTCATAGCTTGGGACAGAGGTAATCTAAGGTTGCCCATTGGGGATTAAGGAAAACTCCTCATACATGTTTATTGTTTGTCAACATTACTTCAGAGTACTCTCCTTTTCTATCTTACAATTGCAAATTATGTGCAGCACATTTTTCAGACTACAGTAACTACATTAATCGGAAACCATGAACTGTCTCACTGGAATATAGGGAGTGTCACACTGCATCAGACCAATAATCTTTACTTTCAATGAAGTGTTAAGAAAGCACAGAAAGCTATTTTAATAGAAAATTATATAACTAGGGGTGGGATGGGAAGACACTGGCAGTATGATCTGCGAAAGAGGGATGTCTTGCCTGGGGTAGTTTTAAGTGTGGTCATCAAAACTCTTCCCACAGAACTATTTTCATCATGCTTAGTTCATCCTCTTTATTCAAAACTGTATCAGGTGAATGTTGCTGTGCTTAAATTTACTAGGAATTGCTGCCCTGGATAGTAAAGCCTCAGGGAAGATGGGAGTCCGAGCTGTAGTCTACTACATGAGCACTACAATCATTGCTGTACTGATTGGCATAATCATTGTGGTCATCATCCACCCCGGGAAAGGTACGAAGGAAAACATGCACAGAGAAGGCAAAATTGTGCAAGTGACAGCAGCAGATGCCTTCCTTGATTTAATCAGGTATGGCTTTGAAATTGCACATTTTCTGTACCAATAGCTGTGAGAGTAATCTTAGATTCACCGAGAACAAAAGTAGAGAATTTCAAACAGTGACTGCATAAAGTTGCCAAATTTCTTTCAACCATGTGATATCAAAATCTCTAACCATTACAATGCTAAAAAGGGATGCATAGATTTATTTCCAAATCAAGCTGTTGAAGGGAAAGAAACTGCTTTTAATACTAAAAGGAAGATTCTTTCTTTCTCTTTCTCTCTTTCTTTTTTCTTTCTTTCTCTCTTTCTCTCTTTCTTTCTCTCTTTCTCTCTTTCTTTCTCTCTTTCTCTCTTTCTTTCTCTCTTTCTCTCTTTCTTTCTCTCTTTCTCTCTTTCTTTCTCTCTTTCTCTCTTTCTTTCTCTCTTTCTCTCTTTCTTTCTCTCTTTCTCTCTTTCTTTCTCTCTTTCTCTCTTTCTTTCTCTCTTTCTCTCTTTCTTTCTCTCTTTCTCTCTTTCTTTCTCTCTTTCTTTCTCTTTTTCTACCTCTCTCCCTCTCTCTCCCTCTCTCTCTCAAAAGAAAGACCTCTGTTCTGCTATCTGCATGGGTATATTTTCCTCCTTCCCTAGCACAGACCTTTTTACTAAACTCCTCCCCTTTTCTTCCAACTTGCAACAGTTTTCTCACTTCACTTGAACCCCTGATTTAGTTATTTACGTTAATTTTGAATTGTAACCACCAATCTGGGTACATCTACTCAATTTATTCAATTATATGTATGGGAAATAACTTCCAGAAACAGGCAAGTAAATTGCTTGAAATAGAGGGCACAGACATAAAATCTTGTTTTTTCCTTGCTCAGAGACTCTGCAGTACCTCTTTTACAGAGCTAATATGTCACAGATATATTCCAGGAAGTAGGGAAGCTGAGGTTTTGAACTCAGGAGCTTTTCCACAGGTAAAACCACCAAAATTTTGTGTTCCACTAACCCATTTGGAGAATCCGGAGACACGGAGAAAGACCTCCAAGGATCACGCTGCCAGAAAGGGGGACTACAGAAACCTCCATGAAGAGGTTTGCACTCAGATTCCTCAAGATTTGTTCAGTTAGGCTGCTTCTAAATCCCTCAGAAATTCAGAAAACAAAGGAAAGGAGAAATAAACCCCCATCTGCAACAAATGTACACTCACATGTATGTATTATTGTTATAGAATACTCAAACTTCAGACAGATTTGGGGTGTAACCACAACAGGACTAAATCAAGTGATAAATGTCATTAAGCACTAGGCTACATATATGCGAAAATTGTTTAAGAACTCAAAATATATTAAATGTCATTAATGATAAATTAGTCTGGATTCATAATGCATTAATGAGTACAAAATTAAAAGCGAGCCTATAGAGCTTTGTACATTCAGTAATTTAGCTAATATACTTCCCATAACCAGACCTGCTATACAATACTGAATACAGAGATTCCAATTGTAAAGAACTATCCAACCCTACATTTCATCCTGGTAAAGCTAACCAAGCCAATGCTACATGCAAAGCTCTACTCACTGCATATGTAATCACATATTAGTCTTAGGATTCCTCAAAAATTAGCTGTTCAGTTTTTTTTTTTTAGCTGTGTCCTTACCAAAGGAATTATTAGCATATTACTTCTCATGTTATTTTCTTTCTCTTTCACAGAAATATGTTCCCTCCAAATCTGGTGGAAGCTTGCTTTAAACAGGTAAAAATTTTTTTTTTAAATTCCAAATAAAGCATGAAGAAGTAAGAAATTAAATGTAACCACATTTGCCCTTAGGAATATCATGTTCTTGTACTTACAGCAGAAACATAACTTACATTTGCTGCCAGATTTTGAAAAAAAAACCCTGGACTAAACCAACCAAATCTGTGATTTGTTTTCAATCACATTGAGACAACAGTATTTGCTATAAGAAGTGGAGAAAACCCACATAGCTTGGCAAATCAAAAAATTACCTTTTTCAAGATGTCAAATTCATAAGTTGACGGCAAGGTTCATTAAGGTGATTTCAGGATCTGCTTTTCTAAAACAGTGTTATGTTAAACTGGGAGATACTGAGATATTCACCATCTGTGCAAAGACTGGAAGATTTTCAAGGAAGTCATGTGACAAATATGCCTATGTTCGAAACAGAGGAAAAAAAGCCTATGAACACTAACAAAAAAAGCAAATTAAGAACTTACTGTCACCTACAGTAGAATTCCTTAAGAGTGCTTCTTTTATGTTGCTTCTCAAAATCTTCTATCGTTAGCTTGGTCTTAATCTTAGCTGTTCTTTGGAGAAAATAATAAGAACTAGTTACATTGTTTTTTTAAAAATAAGGACATTAACGATTCAGAGAAACCTAGAATGTGTCATTCCATAATCTAATTGCTTCATACTGACTTCACAGACAGTCTTGAACTGATATTATTTACCAGTTACTGCTGTAGCAATAAAAAAAAATCTGAAATGTGCAGGTCAAGAAGAGCATAAACTTTCCAAAATCCAACTGAGTTACATCTTGCAGAAGAATTGAAAAGAAGTTGTAACATTATATTTAGTTGTATAAACAGAAACCAATAAAAGGAGTCACTCTCTGCATTAAATATTTCTAGATTAAAGATTAAAAAGCCAACTAGACCCAGGTCCAAATGCCATGCCTCTGTCTTCAGCAAGGATGTTGATGAACTCAGTACAGCAATGCAAAAAAGCAGTATAGAAATGCAGAAATTCTATATCTAAACTTGAAATAAATTCAAAGAATGTAATGTAATAAAGTACTGGAAAGATATGATCTTTATCTGAAAATATTGAAGTAATTAGGGCATGAAGTTATGGATGTAGCAGCAAGTATTTTTCATAAATCTCTGAAGTTTTGAAGTTATTATCTAGAGCTCTTGAAAGCAATCAAAGTGTCTTCCAGATTGCAGTTTCATAAATATTTGGGAAATTATTTAAGCAGATAGCAGATCCTTAGTTTGATCTTGGTTATAGTGAAGGATATAGATGCCTTAAAGGAAAAAGTAGAGACTTCATAATCAACCAAAATGAAAAATAGATAAAACACACTAGAAAAACCACAGAGGTTTCTGAAACATAAATTGCACCATCTTTCTTCTATAATATTGCTCATTTCCTCCTTCTTTTTTTTAAATTCGTTGTTGTTGTTGTTATTGTTTGTTTTGTTTGGGGGGTTTTATTTTTTTATTTTGTCTTTTTTGGGAGGTTTTTTGGCTTCTGAGAAAGAATAGAGTTTTTAAGATGACAAAATTGAAATATTTGAGCAGGGGACTGTAAGAATTTTAAAATTTGTGGAGATAGCAATGGAAGTTGCTGAACGACTGGGAGTACCTCGGTTGATATTTTTATGAATGACATGCCATAAGATGCACCCAGTTAAATTTGCAGATGACAAGTCCAAGCACTTTGTGTTGAGATATCAAAACAAAATGCCAAGGAAGTTGATAAGACCAGGCACAACACAATTCTGTAAAGTCACAACAACAAAATTACTCAGCTCTTGCATATATTGGTGTGTCTGGTTACCTTCTTCTTACCTACCTAGCTCTTCAACACATGCGGAGTAAACATTTATGAGCTAACACTAATTTCTGCTTTGACATAGCAAATTATCATCAAAAAGATCAAAAATGTTCACTTCACCTCTAGGATATATATTAAGTGACAGAATACCAAGGCATGAACTAAAGCCAGATAGTATGTGAGCATACTCAGTTTTCTTAATTCATAGATTCATGCAAAATAAACACCATGAAGAGAGGAGCTGTTGGAATTATCAAAAGAACACAACATATAAAGCAAAAAAATACTGACTGAGAAACTATTCAAGTCCAAAATATAAATAGTGGGAAGAGAGCTAAATAAGATAAAAACATTAAAAAAAAAGTGCAAACCACTATTACCGAGTTCAAATTATAAATTTGTAACATTTTAAACACTGCAAAACTTAAAGTTGAATTCCTGAAAACACCTTCATTTAGGACATATAGGAACACTTCAGGAGTTTTCCAATACAGTTTAAAAAATTCTTTTGATAGTATTCTACTGCAACACAAAACTTGGCTCAGTAGCTAGCAGTTCTAAACCTATGTTCTTAATTAAAGATATCCTGTAGATTATGTTAACATTTAAGTATCTTGTATTTCTCATGTGCATTAAAGCTTGAGGGGGGTTTCTAAAAAACAATCTAGAAAAAGAGGACATATTTAGAGTTTTTACTGAGCAACTGAAAGCACCAGGATTTACTGAAGTAACAGGATTTTAAATTTGTCATATTGTTACTTTTTGAACTTGGTACCAAACCCTAGATTTTAACATAAAAGATTTTATTTTGTTGTAGTAGATTCATTAAAAAAAAAATCTTAGCTTACAAGTACATGTAATATTCTTAAGTATCCAGATGATTTTGTACATCTGAACCAACAATTTTCTTTTCAAAAGTTTCCATCCATTATTTCCTATGTTTCTCAGAAGATTTATGAAAAGGAATGGTCCATCTGGCACAAATCTGTTTCTGTAACACCGTGTTTGATGGTCTAAACAGAAAACACAGAACTTTCTCACAGCTGTCCACACTCAACAGTGTAATAACAACCCACAGCTTTACACACCTGGAAATCATCACTGGAATATGCACTGCGCATTTAAATCACATCTTTGGGTAGATCAGATGTGCACATCATGTCTTACAGGATCCTAGTTTGTATGGAAGGTGTGAAATGAAATAGAGAACATAACCAGCGTGGGGGAGATTTCAAGTGGAGTTGGCAATGCTTTTATATGATTGCTGCTGGGAGACAAAAGAGTCTTGGAGGGAGACTGGAACCTTAGGACTTATCTAGGAAATACCTTCCTAAATTTTCTACTGTTCCTCTTTCAGTTGTTAGGTCCTTTGGGTTCCCTTTCCTATTCCTTCCCAACAAGACTGTGAGGAAAGCTGCTTCCCCTTTCTTTTACTTCTCCTCATCCTCCTTCTTTGCACATTTGCTTACCCAGATATTTCCCTTTTCCACTTGACTGACATGAATTTTCAAATATGATGGAGAGTAGTTTGGTTCTCTCAGGATCCTGGGATGCATTTTTTCACATCCCATATACCTCCATTCAGGTTCATTAGGTGATTCCAAATCTTTGCTTAAAGTGGGAGGGACTATGCTCCTCCAAATTCCACCTGGAGATTTCAGGGACTTGAGAGATATGGAGGGATAAGCCAGACAATGGAGACTGAGACGAAGAACTCATCGAGTACTTCAGCCTTCTCTGGCTGATTGCTAAACAGCAGATTACTAATCTAAATAACATCTTTTCTGGTTGTTTTCGTATGAGATGTCACAACATCCACTATGCACAGATCACACGAGGCTTTTGTGATTTTTAGGAGCTACAAGAGAATCTGAATAGATTGACTGCAGGTAAATATTCTTAAAATTAGATTGCTTTGTTCAAAATTTTCTCTGTCTCTGCATACACCCCAGTTTAGGATATTTAAAGAAATCTTTGGGTTTATCTTTCAGCTCTGGCCACCATCTCTTTATTCTCTTCTTTGCTAAATTAAAAAATGCTGTCTAGCCTGGGGCTGAGCAGAAGTGAGCAGTCTGTTTGTTAAGCAGATACTGCTTCTTAGCTGCTTGTTCTTCGTGCTGCACTCTGGAGGTCTCTCAAAGGGTAGAAGCAACACAAGCAAACTTGCAAAATCAAGAGAAATAGGATCAATCTAAAAATTTGGGGAGGGTCAATCTGGTGTGAATAGGTAGAATTTGATCCCAACTGAAGCTTAAAGAACTGCATCTGATAACTGCATTTCTTCTGAGGTATTTTTAATTACATATTCTTTCCTGAACTTGTCGTTATCAAGGGAATTGTGTTAATCACACATCCAGAAATGAATACTATCTAATATATGGCATCTACTCCTCATGATAATTTGGGCTAGTAAAGATATATTTTGACTTGTGTCATCAACTCTTACCAGAAAATTTAGAATGGAAAGCAGAGGAAAAAAAAATTAAGAAGATGGAACATCTCTGTCTTCTTTTAATTTTTTAGGATTGCATTTTAGTAAACTTCTTGATTTTAAAATCATTATTCACCAAATGCTGCATCACCATACAGACTTAGCACAGACAGTACTAATGACTATCTCAGAGTAAATTATGACAGTGAACTATGAATTGTCAGAATAGTTACAATTGCAATTACCTTTTCTGCAAGTTAAACCACTGGGATGTGCAGCTGCCAGGTTATAAAGTTGATTCTTCAGAAGTTCTTCAATATATCCAGGTCAAATGACTGGGTATCTTGTATCACTGATAAAACCAAATAATAATCAAAGTGTAAACAACTGATTCATTGCATTATTCAATACAAAACCAACATTGTCTATTTCATAGTGAGCTAAGTTAATTTAAATTAATTTTCCAGTTATTCATTACCACCATGTCTTGTAAAAAAAGTCCAGAAAATGCATTATTTTTCCATTTTACTGGCAGATGTGATTGTTCATAGAAAGCTGTTCAAATTAACACATTCAAATAACATTTACCTTGCTCATCAATTGTTTTCTGTACATGAACTTAAGGAAAAAATACAAGTATTTTGCATCTAAAATTTTACTGGGAAAAATACCTCTTCCTGGAGGCATAGCAAAATTACATCCTCAGAAATTATAGGACTTCACTGATGTTACCTAGCCCATCACATATTATCAGTGTATAGACCTCTGGTCTCTCTTCTTAAGCCTACAAAGGGTGGTTTTATTTTGCCTAATTTCTTCTATTTCTGAAAGTTGCAAAGGAACAACAATCAGCAGAATCACAATGTGAAATTAAACTGCCAGTTGGAGCTACATTAAAAGCTGATAACTCTGATTGTCACTGAGATAGAAATCTGCTGAAAATAGGAATGTCATAAAAGCTCAAAAAATTATCTCTTACCACCAGTTACTCTGCAGAGCAATAATAGTTAACCCTGCTATTAACTCATTTATTTCAAAACAGCTTCTAACATTCTCGAGGTGGTCCTTCATCCAGTCAATTTCTGTAAGCAGTTGTCTTTTTTCACCATTTCACACACAGAAAATGTATTTTGTGGAGGTCAAGCAATCTTGTGTTTTGTCTTCAATGTCATTTGAAGAAGCAACAGTAAGAATAAAACTCAACTAACAACCTACACTTTTTTCCTCAGTGGATATATCTGGTTTCCCTTGATTTATTTTGCTTCACCGGGAAACTTCTCATGACTTTTGATTGACAACTATGGGCATAAGACAGATCCACAGAAGGCATATCCACAGGGATCTCCTGGGGCTCAGTCAGCTAAAATGAAAGAAGGAGCAGTTCAAGTAAATATTCCAGTGGAAATTAAGTTGCTCTGGTTTCTGTTGCTTAGATTAACATTTTAAATCTCACTGTATGCTGTTTCTCCACTGGAAGGGGTTATTCTCCATAGTAATATTTCTGAATACTTAAGTCTGGTGAATATGGTAAGCAAACAGATAAGACACACATCTCTGTGGGTCAGTCTAGCAGCTGAAATAGAAAAGGACTTTGCTGAATTCCTAAAATCCATATTATACCCCTAAAGATACTTAACTAATTAATTAAAAGCATGCTCCTGCTGTGACTAAATTCCAGAATGAGCATAAAATGAAGGCATATTCTTATTACCACCTAAAATTCTTTCTAACACAGGTTTTTGAAGGTAAGAACCTTTGTGTGATCAGAAGACCCCCACCATAATTTTGTAGCTGTATGGGCAACTCTGACCTAATTTGACATGAGGGGGGCAATTCTCAGACAAACAAAGATCAGTCTACCTCTGATGGAAAAGCGATTTATGACTTAGCTCATGGCCTGTTCCTACAGGCAGGCAGCACACACCCAGCTCTGTCCAGCAGTTGTATCACACTTTGGAGCCAGTCAGGAATGAGACAAGAACCTGAGGGTGATGGAGGAGATTCAGAACCAAGTAAGTTATGATGTTCTAGGGAAAGTGAGAAGCAAATAGGAAACTTCGTAAGAAATTAGGCTTTAATTCCAGACCTCATTGTTTCAGAACTAATTAAACATCTTGCTTTTCTACTTTCATCTAATCCATGTGCCTGCAAATGCAACATACTTACACCCTTGAGACACACGCAATAAGGAATTTGCACCTAAGTTTTTTTCCTATTGAAAAACAGCAATAAAAATATAACTGTAACACAATTACCACTCCTGGAGACAGGGAAAGGGAAAAAGATAGAGAAAACGATAGGGAAAAGGATAGGGAAAAGGAAAAGGAAAAGGAAAAGGAAAAGGAAAAGGAAAAGGAAAAGGAAAAGGAAAAGGAAAAGGAAAAGGAAAAGGAAAAGGAAAAGGGAAAAGGAAAAGGTTAAAAGGAAAAAGATAGGGAAAAGGAAAGATAAAAGGAAAAAGATAGAGAAAGGAAAAAGAAAAAGAAAAAGAAAAAGAAAAAGAAAAAGAAAAAGAAAAAGAAAAAGAAAAAGAAAAAGAAAAAGAAAAAGAAAAAGAAAAAGAAAAAGAAAAAAAGAGAAAGAAAAAGAAAAAAAAAGAAAAAGAAAAAGAAAAAGAAAAAGAAAAAGAAAAAGAAAAAGAAAAAGAAAAAGAAAAAGAAAAAGAAAAAGAAAAAGAAAAAGAAAAAGAAAAAGAAAAAGAAAAAGAAAAAAAAAGAAAAAGAAAAAGATTGTTTGATGTGAAGTGTTAGACAGTATTTTAACATTCCTGACATAATAAAAAACACTGTAATGAGCACTTATATTACTTCTCCATTTACACTTTAATACCACTCTGTTACCTAGAGACAACCCCATCCCTGGTTGTGTAGTTCCAGTCTCTGTTTTCTTCCCTCTCTGACATTTCAACAGTCAGTGACAGCTGATTCACTTCCCCTGACTTTACCCAAAAAATGGCAACATTTTTTGCTTGGTAAGACTTCTGCCACATTAAAAGTAGAATTGTCTCACTAAGAGATCAAACAAGAATTTTCACAGGTTGGATGTGAGTGGGTGAGGCAGTGGAACCGTGCTTTTACATCTCAGCTAACTCCTCACACAGCTCTCAGCTGACTTCCGTACAGCCCAAATCTGAAAAGATTTTAGCAAATTTTATTCAAAACTCAAGAGTATCTGACCTTCACAGATCTTGGTTCTGCTACGTCTTATTCAGAAACCTTCCATAAATGTCCAGTAAGTAGGTTTTATTTGACATCCTGAGAGACTTAGAGCCTTTAGAGCGATATCTCAAATATGTGGAAGGAGTGCATAAAACTATTCTGGCACAAAAAGTAACATTAAATCAGACTAACGTTGAAAGATGATGATTCTCAGGTTTTCTGTCTCGGTCATAATTGCTTCATTTTCCTCAAGTACTTCTGAAATGTTCAACGTGTCTCCAGATATCAGTAAGGATACTAAAACTTCTCCTGGTAGCTCCAAAAGAATAAAAAGAATAAAAATCTGAAGCTGCTGAATAACCTCAACAGCAGCATTCTTCTGCTTTAATGGACTAATTAGCATCCTGAGATACATGAGAAACATTATACTAGTGACATTTAGTGTGCTTTGTGTTCGACAGAATTTAACCAGGGCAGAGCCGTAGGACTCTTTGAGCCCAGATAGAAATATTCAGGGTGTAAATTTCTCTTTGGAAAAACATTAGGGCATGAAAGACTGGCTTTCAAAGCAGATATTTAGTACCATATTGAGATTCAAAAATTTATTGTCTGTTCCATAAAGGAACCATTTAAAGTTTAACCCCTTCCTTAATTAAGATATGTGGTGACTTGCACTGCAGAGTAAACTAATGGCTTTGCCTAACAAAAGAAAAAAGAGGTATGTTGTATTTAAGTTAGCCTCAGTCTTATTTTTTTTTAGTATAAAAAGATGAATAAATAAAGAAAGTCCAGAGCACAAGAAAATATTCTCACTAGTCAAAAAAAGGCTACAGACATTCGGAATTTTGTTGTTAGGAAAAATAACAATTTATATAAAATGCAAACTAACAATCAATAGTTTTGTTACAGAACACAGGAGCATGACAAATCTGCATCTTTGACTTCAGCCTATTTATAAGAAAATTATTTCTATAAGCTAAAGCTGAAGATTTAGCTTCTGAAATTAATACGGATATTTGTTGCTTTCAGGAAAACCAAGTTTTCATCGTAGTACATTTTACCTAGAAATATTAAATGAGAAATTCAAATGTCCTACAACGGTAAATAATAATTTAATTTGTGATTTTAGCCTTCATTTGCTATGATTCACCGAATTTCTCTCTTTCTTTTATTTTCATTTTAACAGTTCAAAACCAACTATGAAAAGAGAAAGTTTAAAGTAGCTATTCCATCCAATGACACATCCACGGTGACTTCCATAATAAGCAACGTGTCAGAAGCAATGGAAGCTCTCACCCGAATGAAAGAGGAAATAGTTCCTGTTCCAGGTTCTGTGAATGGAGTGAATGCCCTTGGCTTGGTGGTGTTCTCAATAAGCTTTGGCCTGGTGATTGGGAGCATGAGGGAGCAAGGTCAGGCATTGAAAGACTTCTTTGATAGCCTTAATGAGGCTATCATGAGATTGGTAGCTCTAATCATGTGGTAAGTGCCTCTTCGATAAATTCCTTTTTAAGCTACTAACAATATTTTTTCATCATAGTCAGGCACTGAATAGCAAGAATCTGTTTGGCAGAGAGTCAGACAATGAGATTGTACCTACCTTGGAACTTTTTTCATGAGTGAACTCAAGAGCTGTAACTCTCTGTGACGATTATCTGCCCCAACACACAAACTCTTGCAGTGGGTTTCACTTTTGACATGAGAAAAATCAGGGTCTATGGCAGAAGCTGTTAGCCTTATACAGAGCCATTCTATGTCTTCATAGAGATAGCAATCACAGCAGTAAACTATTGAAGTTTCCTTACATCCTAATCTGAATTCATTAAAGGAAACCGACAAACCTCTCCCATAATCTTATTTCTACACAGCAAGACCTTGTTATCATAATTTTGCAGCACAGCTGGTTCCTGTAGTTGTGGAGTTTATATGTATGTCCTTGCATTGTAGCTGCACTGCTCACACATACACATAATTTTCCTGCTTTCTTTATTGTGTTCATCAGGTAAATAAAATAAATACGTTTTTCCTCAAAGCATGAAATATTTTCAAAAATTAAGACTCTTTATTTTCCAGTAGAAGGTTAACTATGAAAAGAAATTATATCTTGTTCCCTTCTCTAATCTTTACTACAGGAAAAAACTAAATTAAGTCCAAGAGTCTATCCAGCAGCACATATATATACTGCCATACTAGATACAAACCCAAAAATAAGTATATCTGCTCCAATAACTAAAATATTTTCTCCTTCACAAGCACATTTAAAATGTTAAAGTAGAGAATTCAGATAAATTTCCACATGGACTTGATGGGTAAAGGGCAATTGAGATACAGAAGATAGATTCTGTTCTGTGGTATCTTACTGTGAGAAGACAAGTGGACATTTACAGGAGTAGGACTGTACCTAAAGTACAGCTGCAGCAGAATTGTATTTGAGTTTTATGCTCAGCACCAGCTCTTTCTGTGCTGCTATTCCTACATGTGCTGCTGTTCCACAATGCAGCCAAACTTTGTCATACAGATTTCTTCATGCTGATGAATATATTTGTCCAGTGCCCCATTGGATGAAATAAAACACAGCCAGCAGTGATGCCTGGAAAGTAGAACAGATCTTCCCAAAAACATTAGAGTGAATATAAAAGCAAATCTTTACTCGAAACTTTTCATCTGCAAAATATGACAAAAAATCGCATGGATTATTAATCCTACAATTTTCATACGGTTAGTGTATTATTATACTTGTCATACACTGTCCAATTAAAAGGTTAGTTGATTAGGTAATTCCTGTAGTCCTGGCCCACTGGAAGCAGTTCAGAGGTTTCTTTTGCCCCACTTCTGATATGTCTGGTCCAGATTCTGATTAGAAAACCGAATATCTTTGTAGCTGGTACTCTTCTTGGAATAAAATTAGAACAATATTTAGAAATGCATTTATAAGGTTAGCTTATCTAACTAACTGTAGGGAAGAAAGATAGGAAAAATACCAGAAGCTATAGCCAAAGCTACAAAGCTACAAATATGTGAAAAATATAAAAAGCTAAACATCTTAGGCATCAGAAGCAGCTTGAAATCTTCAGAAGTTATCAGACTTCTCTGTGGGTTTCTTCCCCAACAACAAGGGAAAGAGCACTGGGTTAGAACTTGGCATAGTGTACAGATATGACAGTTTAGCCCTCATTCACACAGGCAGAATTACAACAGGATTGGCTAAACTAGCGTTTAAATTACACTTGAATTCCATGGAGAATTAATTTCCCTACCTGTCCAAAAGGCATGCTATACATCTTGAAACCCTTACCAGATGTTGAGTCCACTGAATCCCACCAAAAACATTCACTGCTGTGATTCAATCCAGCTTGAATTGTTAGGAGTTAAAGAGTTAAATTGTTGAACTGCTTCTGAATAGGAGCATCCTAGCAGTGAAATTCTGCATTTATGCACATAAACATGAACAGGATGGATGTGGGACTGAATCTCTGCTTTGTTTTGTGATGGTGTTTTGATTTCTTATTTGCAGGTATGCTCCGCTTGGAATTCTCTTCTTGATTGCTGGGAAGATCGTTGAGATGGAAGATATGGGTGTGATTGGTGGTCAGCTTGCCATGTACACTGTAACAGTTATCATCGGTTTGCTAATTCATGCTGTCATTGTCCTACCTCTTCTCTACTTCGTGATCACTCGTAAGAATCCATGGGTATTTATTGGAGGCTTAATCCAGGCATTAGTCACAGCTTTGGGAACATCTTCCAGGTATAACAAAATATCTCGAAGCCATATCTTTTTCTAGTATTATTGGTTTAAGAAACAATTTTGCTTAATGTTTGTTGAACTCCATATTCACTTGGGCACTGTATTTCAGCTCTGCTGCTCTCCAAAACTGATTTGAATTCTGTTTTCTATAAGAAACCCTGAACTGAGATGAAATTAATCTGTTTGGTGACACAGACTGTATGGCCAGAACCCTTGTCAGTTTGGTTAGTCTTGGTGTTTGCTATTCTAAATAGTTTGTGATGGTTTGATAATGAAGGATAAAGCCGGCAAAGAATATGCATGGCAAAATGGAGCAGCAAACAGAAAAGTCCTGAGAAGATTCTTATTGGCAGCTGATATTTTGTGCTCAAAGTCCTGATAGCCAGTTATGGATACCAACAACAGAAGCCAGCTTTGCTTTTTTCAGGTGGTCATAGTTATGTCATGTGAATTAAAAAAAACTGTTTGCATGTATGACAGAAGGAAACCTTATAATAAAATGTTCATTTCTATACCATTTGACCTTTCATAAAACAGCTGCCATTTTATTAAATTTTTTAAATGTGTCCTAAAGACAGGGGGTTTCAGTCAGATATTCTGTGATGCTAAATTCAAGTCCTTGCTGTCTGAGATTATTTTGAAGTAAAAACCTAGGCTGATGCAAGACAGCATACTGTACTGCAAGTGGATTTAAAAACCATTTACCATTCTACTGTAAGATGACTGTCAGCAAAGATATTTTTCTAACACAATCTTCCACAACCCGTCTTTATTTTTGGTCAATATTTTATCAATATTTATAGAGTTTTCAAAGACTAGAAAGTCTGTTAAATATTTAGCAATGAAGGTTTCACTGGGATCAAGTAACCTGAATTGCTGTGCCTTGGAAAACCTCTTTACTTTGTTGTGGTCAGATGTAGACATACAGGCCTGGCTTGGACAGAGTTCTTCATAGCAGCTCATATAGTGCGATGCTTTAGATTTTTTTGGCCAAAACAACAATGACCACATTTTAGCTGTTGTTAAATATTTGTGCAGCATCAAGGCCATCTCTGACTCTCACTCTGCCCCACAGTGAGATGAGGGGCTCACAGTGGGTTGGGAGGGCACATGGCCAGGCAGATGAACCAAAATAAGTAAAGAGTTATTCCATGCCACATACACATGCTGGGCAATGAAAGGGGGAAAAGGATTTTAGGAAGGCTGGCCATGTATTACTCCAGAATTTGCTGGCCAATGGTCCATCTTTGGGAATGGTGCCTAAGCATCACCTGTGTTGTGTTTTCTTTTGCTCTTCTTTCAAACTTCTCCCACACTTACTAAACATTTTTTTTTCTCTACCCCCCATCCATTTTCTTATTCTTACTGCTCCTTTCAGTTTTCCCTGTCCCATCGAGGTGTGGAGGCAAGTGAGCAGCTGTGTGGTGCTCAGCTGCCTACTGGCATTAGCCCATAGGTGGGAAAATAACCATAAATCAAAATGCCCTTTGCAGGGGAGTCCACAAAAAATAAGAGAAAACAAGCTTTTTACTAAAGGTTTGGATAGCCCAATTGGTATACCTTCAAGAAAACAATGTTTAGGGATGATTCAATCACAGCTCCATGACTTAAAACTGAGAAGCAGGAATTTTAAATATGTTCTTGTGCCTGGCAGAAGAACCTTGTGACAAAACACTGAACTTAGGCATTTTTAGACTAGGGGTTGCATAGAGAATGGCAGTAATTAACAGCTGGAAAAAGTTTCCAAGAGCATCAGGAGAACCTTCAACATTAGAAATGCTTAAATTCAGCATTTGCATTAAAAAAAACAAAACTATTCTGGTAGATCACATAAAAACTAAGACAGAATAGTCTTTCTTGTCATTATAAGGCGATGCGCTTTCCCTCTTTGCAGAATTTATATCATGTATTATCTTTTTTCTTTTTGTCTCAGTTCTGCAACACTACCTGTTACATTTAAGTGTCTAGAAGAAATCAATGGAGTGGACAAACGAGTTACAAGATTTGTACTCCCAGTTGGTGCTACAATTAATATGGATGGAACTGCTTTGTATGAGGCTTTGGCTGCAATTTTCATTGCACAAGTCAACAATTTTGATCTGAACTTTGGGCAGATTATCACAATCAGGTATGGAAACCACAGTTACCTACATTAGGCAAAGGCACCTTTGTGATGACCCCTTCCTGGTTTCAGTGGAATAAAACAAAAACATCTAGAGCTAAAAACAAGAACTGCTACAGTATCAGATTATCTGTAATATACATCTTCTTCACACAAAAGGATCCCCAAAACATATTCTCATTTAGATAAACTTTTAACAAAGCTGTAACATGACACACCCATTACTGCACTTAATAAAGACAAGGACAAGATTTAATTTGTTTCAAATTTTTCTTTCTTAACAACTCATGCAGCTGTCGAAACATACAGATTTATAATGGGTACCAGGTGGTTTATATTGCATGTACAAAGCCAAAGCATAGAGCCATAACAATGTTATTGCTAGAAGATGTAGTGTTTTCCTGGTTCCAGGATACAATCAGGGTTAGCTGTGTAAGGAACAGTAATGCAATTTTATTACATCAGCTGACAGAAGTGGTGAACACAGTTTATGTTTTCAGGCACACAACCCTTCTAGTTTGAAATACAACAGCAAACAACCCACTAGTTAACATTCAACAATAACTAATCTGCTTTAATTTCTTCGTGTTTACCACAGTTTAAGGAAAAAGGGTGATGGGTACTTGTGCGAAAGAAAGGAATGTCAGCAAGGGGATAGGTGGGCATTCTGGGACAAAGACACATATCTATCATGCAGGAGCACTGAAAGTTCAGATATAGTGCTCCATAAAACCCACCAGTTTATTTCAATATTCATTAACCTAAGGCAAAACTCTGCCTTCACCCTCTGAGGCATTGTTTCACATTCATTAGTACTAGAGCTGCTCCCTGGAAAACCACCTGAGAAAACAAATTCTCCCTCAACCAGGTGTGAACAAGCATATTTCTACAAAGTCACTAGACTGTATGACTCAGGGTTTCTGGCAGCTCTCTGTTTTCTGATGGCAGAACACCAACTGCTGGAGGACAGAGACTTCACCTGGCACAGAGTTGTAGTGAGGTGGACAGAGAGCAAAAGTTCTTGTATTAGGTCTGCCAGGGCAGAACTATCTCCTCAGCTTTTCTTATAACGTGTTTGAGCTTGTGGAGAGAGTTTTTTTCAGTGGGTGGGGACATGTAGCTAGAATGTTTTCTTCTGGCCCTTGGCATCTAGCAGGGAATTTATCACCTAACAAAATCATGTTTCAAGGTTTCTGGATAGAGGTTTAGTGAGACACTTTGGATCAAGGGTAACAGTTCCCTGCAGCTATGGGGTGTTCATATAAGGGACTAGGCTCACCTTTTAATTACTGCTGAGCAAATGCCTTCTTGCTTTATATTTGGTTTTAAATTTTGACACATAAGGAGGGTTTTTACTACATTTTAATTACAGAAATCAATTAATTGCTCTTGCCATCTATTTGCACAGCATCACTGCTACAGCTGCCAGTATTGGGGCTGCAGGAATTCCTCAAGCTGGTCTGGTCACCATGGTCATTGTGCTCACATCAGTAGGTTTGCCTACAGATGATATCACTCTTATCATTGCAGTGGACTGGTTCTTGTAAGTATTTTCATAGAGTTGTTAAAGGCTTAGACCACATTTAGAAGTGAAATAGCCAGGGATATCATGGCTATACTATAATGTTTTGCTCCGGAAGGCAGTTGGAAACAAGTGTTAAAAAGAGTCACTATTTCTTGCTAGTAAGGTATTTTCTTAGAGAAGATGGTGAGAGGTGTTGCTTAATTATGGTTCCTTTTTCATGCAAAAGATTACATAGAAACCTGCATTGTTAAGATGATAAGAAAACTCAGATACACTGTAATTAAATAAGCAAAGAATTGCTTTAGTC
Organism: Rhabdornis inornatus; assembly: GCA_013397075.1. NCBI lineage: Eukaryota > Metazoa > Chordata > Aves > Passeriformes > Rhabdornithidae > Rhabdornis > Rhabdornis inornatus. The sequence goes on from VWZS01009726.1 coordinate 1,240,376, forward strand.
TTTTCTTTTTTGTAGAATGACAATGAAAACTTTTCAGTCAATCAGACTCAGAACTGGATCGGATCCAACCAATTCACTGCAGCCTTGCTGATTATCTAATCTAGGAAAGGTTCATCTGTCTACCCCATGAACACAGAAATGAAAAATAATTGTGTAACTGTCACCACAAAGTATTCCTCCTCAGTTTTTCCATTCATATATCTGTAGAAGATGACAGACCCCTTTAGATATATATATTCCCATAGGCTCAGGATATAAATGAGAAGAAGATTTTTCCAGCCTCTGTTTCACCTATTATTTATTTTTTTCCAACCTCTGTAACACCTATTATTTAGCTTTTCCAGGGGCCTTTACCCTTCAACCTTCTCAAGTGATCCCTGAAAGAAGTTGCCTGTGCTGTTATCAGAACATAATGTCTTCAAATGATTATTTAACCACCTGATGTAGGTGGATGCTTAACTACTGACACTGCCAGTCACTCCTTGTCAAGCTGCCTTCTGCATCTGCAAGGCAGAGCCCTCTGAGAGGGATGAATTTTCTTAGTTTAGTTTGAGTCATTCCTGCACAATTCCACCCTAAATTACACATCTTATCTCATGGTCAGGAGACAAACAAACCTAACAAGGTAAATTCTTGCTGGTTTACACATTCAGAGGATATAAACCCAAACGTTTCTTACCAAAGAATATCAAAATGCCTCCAAGAAGGCATATGGTCCCTTTGCCATCTTCATCCCATGACCATTTCTTGCTGTGAAGTTGCTAAGAGTATTAATACATTTTGTGACTCCCTACCCCACTATATTTGTTAATTTCTGTAGGGGAGATCATGGCATTAATGGTTCAGATAAGCAAATGTATATAAAACAGGTGATTTATCCAGTTGCTATGTGAGGTCTGTTTCAGCAGCTAGTCTGCTCGCTTCCCTGAGCAAGGGATGAAAGTAACTCACTGCTTTTTCCCTAGGGATCGTCTCCGTACCACTACCAACGTCTTGGGAGACTCCATTGGAGCAGGAATTGTTGAACATTTATCACGGCACGAGCTGAAGAACAGGGATGCTGAGATGGGTAATTCTGTGATAGAGGAGAATGAAATGAAGAAACCATACCAACTGATCTCACAAGAAAATGAGAATGAGAAACCAATAGATAGTGAAACCAAGATGTAGGCTAGAGAAAGAGTGAGTTCAACACTACCTGTGTGGGAAAACACACACTTTTTCCGGCGATTTATATCTTGAATTCACCAACTTCATCAATTCCTTGATTTCTCCCTTTATGCTCGCACTGGAAAGAATTAATGAAAACATATTCCAAACTAGCAGCGATCATGGTATATGTTGGCTTCCCACTTAAAAAAAATTAACAGGCAACAACACTGGTCCTGCTAGACATATGCTAACTGGGGATAAAAAAAGAGATTGTGTATATGTTACTCAGTCCTGTGAATCTTTTTTTTTTTTTTTATGAACTGGAAAGTAAAAACAGATAACAGAGCCTGAAAATGGTTTTATTTTTTTAAATACCTGTTGCGAAATTCCTAACATCTATAAACACACAGTCGACACTTCTAACTTGATAACTGCATCCAGCTAAGTAAATTAACAGGACTTTTGCTATTTTATCTGAATTTTTTTTCTCTAGTGTTATATTATTGTTCAAATACTAGCAGGACAATAAAAAGCAGGAGATTAATTGAGGGGATAAAAAGGGGGAAGATATATAAATAAAGAAAAGGATATACCCCCAAATCAGCACTTTTACCAGCTGAGATGAAATATTTCTGAGAAAGTTATTTTATCTAGACAGTTTTTCAAATTAGATTCAGCTGATCTTTATAAAAATTTAGCCTAGTTGGCTCCCACTGACTAGCAAACATTTACACATGCATATATGTACTTCAAATTTGGATTTGCTCCCTTAATTTCAACATTACAACCCAGTTAAACAATCTGTGTATGTGTTTGTAGGAGCAAAGCCCTGGTCTGGGACAGAAAATGTGTCTTCATCTCTGTTTGGATAAAAAAAATTGCATGCTGTGGATACACTAATGAGCTACTTAATAAGCAATTATAAGAAGGCAATGCCAGCCTTCTACAGAAGGTGCAGAGGATGAGATGTTCAGATCCTAAATGGGCTGCATTCTGAATCTGAATCCCTGAGACCAGCAGAGGTTTTCTGATTGGAAACCTCCCAAATTTTTGATCCCCTGATAAATTACAGAGGTATGAACTGGATTTACATTTTGCCATCTGGAGAAGGCTCCTTATCTTAATGTGATTTTTTTAATTCCTAGAGAGTTTACTAGTAGCACCTGAAAAAGAAGATAAAAGCCTTTAGAAAATAAAATTAATGGGTGCTTTTGTATTTTTATTAGGAAAAGACATGCAAATTGAAAAATAGTAAAACTATAATATATGTTGAAATTTTAATTAGAAAGGATTTTAAAATGAAATATTGTAAGTTATTTTCAGGGAATAAATAAGGAAAGAATGAAAAAATAGAAACAATGCACTTGTAATACATTGGCTTTTCTATTCAAAATTATTCCCTGAAGAAGCCCTTTTCTAGAAATACAAATTATGTACTTTTTACTTTTTGTCTTGTATCATTGGAGAGGTTAAACCAGAAAGTTTTATAATGGAGATGCAGATGGACAGGCACAATAATGTTCAATGTTCTGTTTTATTAAAATATTCAGTTTTTTCTTTATTCCTCCCCTTGCCAAAATAATTCTGATGACAGAAATGAAGGACCTCTTTGTATTGTTTCAGCTGTCATTCAAAAAACATTCAATATATTGCATCTGTCACTTAAAGTCCATAAATAGGGTGTAAAAGTAACTGTAGTGAAAATGTCAGCATGCTGGTCAAAGACAAATCTTTTCCCAGGCAAGATTGGTTTTTTGGGACTGAAAATTCCTATCTTCTCCAGTTGAGTAATTCAGAAAATAGGAGCAGGAACTCTCAAGTGAATGAAGTGAGCAGGGTTTAATATAGGTTACTGAGCATCAGACCAAGAAAGCTCTAAATGAATCTCTAAACGAATGACTGAAACAAAATGTGGGTTGTTTTTACATTTTTTGTTTTGGTGGTTTTTTGCTAACAGAATGCAAATCTAGGATACAGACAGGCATTTTCTGATATATAATTAGAGATATTTTTATATAGATACTGTATTCAGAATGTGTGTATAAACATTAACTGTAGAATTTATGGCATAACATTTTAAATTTTTGTTAAGATTTTGTTTGGAAATACATTGCAAAGACAATGTAAAAGGCTGTCTTTCTATGACATCAGCTGAGAAAAATGAATTGTGTCACAAAGAATGTGATCTTTTTTATACTAACTTTGTTTCTTATGGAAATCAGGTATTATAGAAAGATTCCTTTCCCCATCCCTCACTGGTTCTGCATTGGTATGCACCCAGGGTGGATTGAGAAACATTACTTTGTAGATGTATTTTCAATAAAAATAGTTTTACATTACTGCTCTTATTGTGATATAGATTTCTTTCAAAGGCTCTGTAAAACAAGCTTCCCACAAACTCAGAGATGACAAACTCATAATACGGGATTTCAGGAATTACAGGCCATTTTTTACAGCAGGGCTTTGAATAGGGCTTCCTCACTACAAATACTTGTTTAGTTTCATGATCAAAAATAAAGAAGTGAAGGGTGGGAGGCAGGAACATCAAGAACTAAAGGAATCAATGTTTACCCCACCAAAGTTCATTCAAATTCAAGTATATAAATACATAATAATAACTGCAAAATCTGATGGGGAGAAAGGGTACATTTTCAGTGATTCAGCTACCGCAAAGTTGCCAGTTCATTTTGGATGCATAATTAGATGATTCAAACCCCAAATTCACCTTTGTAACATTACAACCTTCCTAGACAACCTGCTGTTATGCCCACGAAAGCAGTTGATGGTGCTGGGTTCATTTGACAAAAACTTCAGCTAGCAGTTATTATCTAATGGAAGTGAATATCTCATCAGAGGAACTGGAAATGTATAAAAGATACAAGCTGAATCACTTGCATCTGGGAAGTTGTGTTGTTTGGAGCAAATGGAAACAGCAGGGAGAAACCCTGCCTTCCTGGACATACACCAGCAGAACAGAACACCAAACAATGACCTCTGTGAATATGTCTCTGGTGTTTTAAGTGTAAACAAATCTTTTGAAAAAATTCAAAGTAGAAAAAAATTCTGAGAAGGCATGGTTTTACAGAGCATGTGAAAATAACTTTTCACAGTTCTATTTCTAGTTATCTGCATGTTCATTCACCCAATCCAGGTAAGTATCTTCGTGTCTTTGGAACTACTATCATTATGGGAAGAGTGCAAAGAAAGTAGACTAGTGTATCATAGAATCATTTAAGTTGAAAAATATCTCCAAGATCATTGAGTCCAGCCTTTGACTGATCAACATTTGTCAATTAGATCATGGCACTCAGTGCCATGTCCATTCTTTTCCTGAACACCTCCAGGGATGATGATTCCATCGTCTCCCTGGGCAGCCTATTCCAATACCTAACAACATTTTCTGTGAAGAAATTCTTCTGATGTCCAACCTGAACCTCCCCTGCTCAGCTTGAGGCCATTTCCTCTCATCCTGTCACTTGTCACTTGTGAGGAGAGATGAAATCCTGTCTGGCTACACCCAAGTGTCTGGCAACTCATTCCAGGGTGTTGTAAAGAGTGATAAGATTCCCCTTGGGCCTCCTCTTCTCTGAATAAACACCCCCAGCTCCCTCAGACACTCTTTACATGACTTGCACTCTAGACCCTTCCCCAGTTCCACTGCCCTTCTCTGGACATGCTCCAGCATCTCACTTGGAGATATTAGTGGCACAGTGGCCTGGCTTACTCTTCTGTGCCCTCATGCAGAAGTGAGATCTTCAATAATTTTTCAGAAGTATTTTCATTTAGAAGTTGCAGAAAAAACAGCGTTGCCATCTTAGGCAAGAATTGATGTCTCTGTAACAGTGTGTGGCCAGGAAAAAATGAAGTGATTATGCATGTGGAAAATCAACTATTGGCACAGGAAAGTATTTCTTCTGAAGGACTGAATTCACACAAGTGACATTTGTATTCCAATGCAGACACAACTGACAAGAAATTTAAGGCATCATTTTTAAACTAACCTTCACTTGTTTTAAAAGAGTTAAAACAGAAATGGTATAGAAGAGTATATATCGCTTCTCAAGTGATCAACAGTGTCCTAGCTGTGATAACAGCGTGTGATCAACTTGGTTCTGGTGTGATCAGCCATTTCCCAGAACAAGACCAAAATTCTGAGATGAACTGAGAGATCACTATCTGTCTGGATTTCCTTCTTTCTAAAGGGATCGGCTTATCCTGGAAGTATGGATAAGAGGGAATAAGATTTTTACACCTCCATGCAAAACTGAAAACTCAGACTTGCAGCATCAGTGAGGCCACAAGATTTCTACAGATAACAGAAAGCAGTAGTCAGGTGATACAGTCCTTCCTGATGAGCCCCTTCCTTTGCCCCTTCTCCTACCCAGCTCCTCAGATGTCTCTGAGATACACAAACACATCTAAAATTCCGAAATTTTAAGACAGCAGTACCCACATCTCTAACCAAAGTTTCTCTTGAACATGCCTCATTGCACAACTAGGGCTGTACAAATAACTGATTTTTCACTTCAGTGATAGAACTGAAAAACTGGGGAGAGTAATTCTTCCAGGGCATCATTGAAACAATTTTTGTTGCTTAAAAATAAAAATCCTATCTCACTTTTAGATTGCTTTCACTCTATTTTAAACTAAAACAAACTCAGCTGTAAAATGAATGAACTTAGAAATAAAACGTTGAACCATTTTGCTAGGAAAATGCCAAAATGAAATGCTTCAACTTTTCTATATCTCCTCACTTTAAAGCCAATTGTATTTATAGAAGTTGGCACAGCTTCACAAGTACTTGCCTCAAAAACTGCATTTTCCAGCAGTATATTTTTATATTCATGCTTTTTCTTTGTTCTTTACAACTTCCTTTCTCCAGACATTGCACATTTTTCTGTTTTTTCTGATTAGTTGGAGTTTATTCTTCATTGTACTTTTAGCTTTTTTAGAGCTTTGATACTTGATAAAAATAATAAAAAATGAACTCTCTTCTGATATTTGTCCACTATTGTTATTATTGCTCTGGCTCCTAAACTCGTGTTCATTTCCTGCATCATTTCTTTTTCAAAACCTGAATCAGTTTTCTGTTTTCTGCAGTACCATATTCCTTTTTCCATCTGCCCCACTTGCTCTCATGGCTTTACTCCTCATTTTTACTCCTCTTCTGCAAGAGCTCCTCTACAACAGGTCTTCATATACCCAGATTCAGGTCTCAGGAATACTCTCAGTCTTCAACGTGACTTAGCCTATCTGAGTTTTGGTTCCTGACCAATAAAATATGGACAACAGCACTGCCCTGGCACCAGGGCTTCCAGAGAAATTACGGATGTGGAGAGCCTGTACAACAGGGCTGACACAGACATCTGGGCCATGTCTTGGGACTATCCAGACCCTGAAGATTTGTGTAGCACCCTTGTACTTTTATTTCCTGTGCTCTAGGTACTTGGGTGAATTTAAGAATTTACTCTACCTCTCTTCAGTACAGAAATTAGATTAATTTGTTCTTCATAACTATACTTAAAAACAGGCCAAATCATCCCGTGCTCCCTGGCTCCTTCCACTGGCAAAACCACGGTGTGTAGCAAGGAGAGAAGGATGAAATAATGATCTGAGCCAGATTTCAAGCACCACTTTGCAAAGATATTCAGAATAGCATTAGCACTGGTGGCAGATGGTGACTGTCGCTCTTTCTGAGCAGGTGCCACACAAATCTCTCTTCTCAGGTCTCCCAGTTCACCTTGCTCATGACCCTCTCCTATTCCAACCCTGCTCCTCTCCCAGGCAGCACCTCCTGGCCATGCCAAATTGCCCGGTGGTTTTGTGATTGGCACAAATGGGGACTGGGATGAGACCACCCAGCTTGCTTTCATTTACAGGCTCAGCCAGGATGTAAGCCTGAGTCTCCAGAAGAAAAAGCCGACAGTACTAACCCACTGTGCCACTTAGCCTGCACACTGCAAAAGAGCTATTCAGCGGCTGCCAGCGCTTCATTTTCAGACGTACTGAGGCTCTTTAACAATCAGCCGCCTAAAAACTGCAGTTTCCCAGCAAAGACAGCCAATTTTTTTTTGTCTCACTGGGTTATGCTGCCATCGTGTGGCAATTATTTTTCACAAGGCACATTGCATCCAATTTTTAAAATTTAAGCTAAATGCTCTGATGAGCACTTAAGCACAGCGCTTAATGTATTGAGCACAGCATCTAACAGTTCAGCTGCAGAATATCGTTGTCGCTGTTATTGTTGTTATTATTATTATTATTATTATTATTATTATTATTATTATTATTACTGCTACTATTACTACGCTTACATTGAGAATATACTTGTCCATCTTGTTCTCTGACACATCCTTGAAGAGGTTTAGTGTAACACTGCCATTCTTATATTGATTTTTTGGTGTTTGTGTTCATTGTCTTTGCTTTCTTTAAACATCTCTCAGGCAAGATGAAGCTGTCTTGGGGAAAACGTGTGCCGAAGTTCCCAAAACATTCCCTTATATGCATGGACTATCCTGCTAGCAATAACTGCTAACATAGCAGAGTTTCACACAGTACTAATCTGCCTTCCAGTCTCAGTTTTTTCTCTTTGAAGGGCTCTCTTTCAGTAATCTGATGTGGCCCAAGGTTTTATGAAAACAGTAGATTTGCACACTTGGAATCTGCATCTGCCAAACCGTGTCCCTGTTGAAGTGTGTAGAGTGTACCTAGATACAACTCATGTCAAAATGATGAGGAGCAGCTGTGGGAGCTGGGGGTGTTTAGCCTGGAGAAAAGGAGACTCAGGGCAGGCCTTCCCATTCTCTACAACTGAAAGGAGCTTGTGAAAGTGGAGGATTGGTCTCTTCTCCCAGGTAAAAAGGAACAGTGAGATGAAGTGACCTCAAGTTGCACTAGGGGAGGTTTAGATCAGATATTAGGAAAAATTTATTCATGGAAAGGGTTGTCAAGCATTGGAATAGGCTACCAGGGCAGTGGTGAAGCCACCATTCCTGAATTTTTTTATAGCTGTGTAGATGTGGCACTTGGGGACAAGGTTTAGCAATGGACTTGGCAGTGCTGGGTTGAGGGCTGGACTCGATGGCTTTAGAGGTCTTTTCCAACCTAAACATTTCTGTGATTCTGTGAAGGAAATGCTGTGTGGTATCTGGCCAGGGCCTAAGCTGTTGCTTTACAAACCAGCAGCACTGCCAATATTTGTAGTACTAATATTGTATTTCAAACTCCTAGAGACAGAATTGGGGGAATTTTCCTTACACTGTCTTCAAATTAATTTCCAACCCTTAGCATCATCTAAAAACATCACATGAGACAAAGGATCAGAAAGCAAAGAGTTCAAAATTACCATTTTTAAGTCAGACTCAAAAGGACTTGAGTCATGATTTGAAAATTAGATATCTGTAATACTGAATCCTACTAAAATTACATCCCTCAGAAGTTAGTCCAGAAAATATTGATCTTCCTTGCAATTACTGTCTTTGTCAAACTGCAGGAGGTCTTTCACAGTTCAGCAGCAATCAAACCACCATGAAACTCCACCACTATCAAAAAGTGCACCATCTGCTAAAAATACAAAGAAGTGTTTTAAAGTTGTAAATATAATTCCAGGAGCATGGGCTGGATTTTGTTTACAGCCAGCATTAAGCAGCTCTTCTGTTTCAGAGCCATCACCAATAGACTGCAGTCAAGCTTTGCTTGCTCCCTCTTCCTCTTCAATTCATTACTTTTCACAGTATACTTTAGTCTGGTGGGTAAAGCATTCTCCAAATATAAGCTCAGCTGTGAACACAAGAGAGAGAGAATTGAAAGGGTAAAAGGGTGCAGGGGAGATATTGGGAACAGAGCAGCAACTCTGACTTCCTGCCATGGTAAGATAATAACACAAACCCATTCAGCACGTGAGCAAACATAGGAGGATATTGCTAAGCAGCTGATAGGATTCCAACAAAGAGAAAATCTCTCAGGGAAATCTTTCTCATGGACCTCCTGGACTTCTTTAGGTGCACTAGGAAAGAAACTAGTAGCACTAGTGGGTGCAAGTATCTGAATTTTTAGAAAGTCATAGATAATGTCCTGCACCAAATGCTAATAGAGAAAATAAGTTGCCATGGACTGAAAGATAGGTCCTTTATGGATTTAAAGCTTGTTATAAGATGAGAAACAAGTGGTAGCGTTTAACTAACACTTCTCAGTAAGAAGTGTTTAAGATGAGTCCACACACAAAATTCTTTGGGGACTAATTTTATTGAATTGTTTTATCAATTCCTTGGATAAGAAATTTTGCAGTGCAATCTCTGTAAGTGATAAAATAACATCTTGCTCTCTAAAGTAGTTGTGTTCCTTGACAACGCCACCAAAATTCCAGAAGGCGCCCACAAATCTGAATGGGTGAAAGTTTTCCAGGTCATCTTCCCTTAAGAAAAATACAAAGTAGTGCACCTATGGGGAAAAATTCTAAACGGCAACTACAAGATGCTGAACTCAAAACTAGCAGTTATAAGCCAAAGAAAGGATCTTAGGGTTCCTGCTGTTTCCTGGAATCACTGGACCAATGCATTGGTCAAAGAAAGGCAGCAAGATGCTGGGAGTCACCAGCCAAGGTACCCAGAACAAGGAGAAAAAAGGACATAATTTTGCTGCTATGTAAGGTCTTTGTTGCTAACACACCTCAAACTGCTTAGGATGTTTCAAGGAGGACTTAGAGGAATTAAGAGAGGTGCACAGACATGAATACAAACTAAAACACACACAAGAGGTGGTACAAAAAAATCTGGGAGATACAAAAAGTCCTTAACTGCAGAAGCTGTATGATGAAGTAAAACAAAAACAAGAAGGAAATTGGTAAAGTAAATGTAGAACTGCTAATCACCATATCAAACAGTACTAGTCACAGGGAAAACTGGGTGAGTACTTTAAAACAGAGTTTGAACTGGTTAAGGAGTAAGTTTTACAGGGTGAATGGTGAGCTCTGGAACTATATTGTCACAGGACACTAGGAGAGATGGAATCACAGCGAGGCAACGGCATGAACAGGTTCAAAAAGAGATTATATACATTCAGAAACAGGCCTAAAGCAGGTACCAATGGAATAAGGAAGGACACAAGTCCCCACACCCTTAATACAACAACTTCAAAAGTTATTGAAGCCACCCAGAGAAGGGGCAGCTCACATTCTTTCATGAAACAGTGTCTTCACTGCTGGGCAGGGAGAAAATACTGGTCTTAACAGAACAGTGCTCTGATCTCGCAGGAGATTTCTAATGTGTTTATTTTTTCCATCTCTCCAACAACAACAAGAATTTAGGCAGCATACCACGGCTCATTCTGTTATCTGCTAATAAGTATTCTATGACACACTAATTCCTTCTGTGACTTTCCACTTCAACACATTCCTTCAACTCAAGCATCTTGTATAAAGTAGTCACCCTGGAGCTGCAAATTGATGACACATAGGTTTCAGGAAAAACTATTTTCTGCCTTCCCACTTGTGACGTTGCGTGTGTTCATGTGTAAAATCTGCTATCTTCCTCCTTTGCAGCATGTTTCAAAATTCCTTTGTTAAACCTTTCACAAAACTGACATGACTTCTCCAGGCACAGACCTCTCCTCTGGGCTTGGAGCAGCAAGACCCACTCCCAAGAGCTCCCAGTAAGCACCATCATGTGGCTCAGGCAATGCAAGAAACATCTCACCAGGTGAGATGCTTAATAATATGTCACATCTTCTCACCTCTTGCTTCACAATTCTTTAATCAATTTCAGAAAATCCAGTGGAGCAGCCTGGTAAGTGCCAGTACACAGCTGTAACTTTATTCTCTGCTGTTTTCCAGATGGTCCATTTATGCAGACAAAGTTCAAGGTCTGGAGTGGGGGGACTTCAGCTCATTTACATGCAGTTTCCCAAAACATTACTTTTGTTATTCTTATGCTTACTCCACTGTATGCAATATTCTCTTAAAGAACTCGTGAAATTATTTGCACTGTGAGAAAAATAAAATCTCCAGAAGCCAGACTTTTCTCAGATTCATTCCACTCCTTTGACTAGAGAAAGCAAATAGATAAGGAAAGATAATAGCAGCCTGGTGAAGTAATTAATCTCTTAATGAAAGTACTGTTAGAACCAATTGTTGAAAAGCTCCATTTAAAATTTCATTAATACAAATTAGTTTTAATAAACTAAATTATTGTTTAATTTATTATTTTTGCAACACAAATTATAATTTAAATGTTATTATTCAAATGTTTTATGGATTTTCAGCTTATCTGAAAATTAAATAATCTGAAAATTAAAATTCTTTGAAAGCACTTGATTAAAAGCAGTTTACTTAGAAAACCTAGAATTAAGATGTGTAGAAATGTCACACATAATGTGATGTTCCTATTCTAACCAGTGTGCCAAGTGTATGGGAATGTGAGACTTGTGATTTCCTCTCCTGATCACATGAGGGCTGTAAATAGTTATAACCCAGTCTTTGAGAGATCATTCATTGGCCTGATTAGCTGATATTAACTGTACCTTCAGCTGACATCACAGAATGAAGCATAATGGATAGCAGCTCTGTTAATTTGATTTTTATCCCTTTTTGTCTCTCTCCTCCTTTACTCAGTTTTCTCTCTTATTTCTGGAGCTCAGACTGGTTGTTTTTGTACATTCGTGTACATTGCCACACAGAGAAGTGCAAAGGAAGTTTGAGCAATAGAAGAGACACACAGCCATGCAGATAAAGCAAGCCCAGAGGCTGAGAGCTTGTTTCCACGTCACTTCCTCGGGTGGATTCATAGTCTTTGCAGTAACCTGTTACCAGGATGAAATTCACCCTAGTTCAGGCAGGGTGAATTCTTTGCTCTGTCTGACATCTAGTGGTCCTAAACAGAAACACTTCCAGCAATTCTGGACAGCTTTCTTCAAATTTCCTGTCTGGATAGCACACGCTCAGCCCGTGTGTCATGAGAAAAATTTACTGGCTTATGACCTTTTCTAGCATTTTCCTCTGAAAATTATTTCAATCAGACTTTTGATATGAATTCTGGTTACTTTTCAAGTGAAGCAAAAAACTTAAATGAAGTATAGAGATGTCCATTGATTTTCAAAACAATTACTTGCCGTTGTGTCTTCCTCTTGTGCACAAGAATGTTGTGGAAGAACAGCTCTGATACATGACCAGCAAAATAATGGTATTATGCTACACAGTTGTCTTGTTTTTAAAGGTATTTAAAGTACAGATTTTCCTGACTATATAACCTTTGGATATGGCACTCAGTACAAGAGATGTGTGAAAATTCATCTTAGAATTTATGAACCTTAATTTTCACCTTTCATCATTCAGACTTAAGGAATTAGTATCTTTTTCAACTACGATTTTCTAGAACAAACACAAGAATTACCAGTATGAAATGCAGTATCAAAAAAGTCCAAACGCTGAAAGGATGGATAAAAGTAGAAAATAGTTGTGGAGTTTTGTTCCAGTGGGTTAAATAAAAACTCCTCACTGTTTGTCTTTGGCTACCTCAGCTCAAAAACTATGCAACAGCAAAAAAGCCTTTCAAGAAAGATAAAACTCCCTTGAGGGCAGAGAGGCCCTACAGAGAAACCTGGTAAATTAGAGAGATGGGCAATCATTAACCATGTGTATTTTAACAAGGTCAATTTCTGGACTCTGCACCTGGGATGGGACAACCCTGGATGTACAGACAGACTGGAGAAGAAGATGCTGGTGTGCCACAGAGAGAGATCTGAGGCTCTGGGTCAATGGCAAGTTAAACACGAGCCAGCAGTGCCCTGGCAGCCAGGAGGGCCAACCCTGTCCTGGGGGCATCAGGGACAGCATCACCAGCCGGGCAAGGGAGGGGATTGTCCTGCTCTGCTCTGCACTGGGGCAGCCTCACCTCCAGTGCTGGGGACAGCTCTGGGTGCCACAGTGTGAGAAAGGCATTAAACCATTAGAGAGTGTCCAAAGGGGGCATCGAGGATGGTGAAGGGTCTGGAGGAGAAGCCGTGTGAGGAGAGGCTGAGACTGAGGGGAGACCTCACTGCAGTTACAGCTCCCTCATGAGGGGAAGCAAAGGGGCAGACACTGATCTCCACTCTGAGGTGACAGTGACAGGACCCAAGGGAATGGCCTGAAGTTGTGTCAGGGGAGGTTTAGGTTGGATATCAGGAAAAGGTTCTTCCCCAGAGGGTGGCTGGGCACTGGAACAGGCTCCCAGGGCAGTGGTCACAGCACAGCCTGACAGAGCTCAAGAACAATCTCAGGCACATGGTGTGACTCTTCGGGTGTGCTGTGCAGGGCCAGGAGTTGGACTTGATGACTCTGACGGGTCCCTTCCAACTCAGGATATTTTGTGATGCTGTGATTCTATGTAAAGAAATTACACAGGAGGAATGGAAAGCCTCCCACCTGAAAGGAGGGAGTAGACCCTGTTGGAGTGCTACTAAAGCAGATGTTAACCAACATTATCTTTGACAGATTAACCTGCTTTCGATAACTATCATGGCTGCAAAAATCTTCAATTAACCCAGCGTTGCACTCCAGTTAGAAGTGTCTCCTGCTGTTCATTCCAAGCCCTTGCTGCAACAGAAAGTGATGATTTATCTTGTTCTTTTCCCACACAAATAGAAACTTATTGATCAATATTTTATAGTAGTCTTGCTACATGGTCTTCTTCCTTGACATTCAAACAAACCCACTCTCTCATCCCCTCTTAATAACATGTTTTAAAAATGTGCATTTTATTTCATATCTTTCTGGGATTTTCTCTAGTTTATTCAATGAAATTATATTAAATTATAATCTCTTTATTACATTTTACAATAACAAAAATCAGGTAATTCCTGTTTCAAACATGAATGAAATGTGGTAACTAATACAGTGAATATTTGTTGTACAATAAGTACACAGGGGCATATGTGTTCATACAAACAAATATACACAAAACATGCCTCAGTATGAAGCAAATATTTCACTGGGCATTGGTCAAATAGATGCACCTGCTGTGCATTTGAATTTTTTTCACTCCCCTATATATATCTGAAGCCCTGATGCCACAGTCTTGAAAACCTAAGTCTATTCTATATCGCTCTACAGAGCCCATTTGTACTGTTTTTGATTACTACTTCAAAAGGATTATTATTAACGCACACAAATTTGCATTTTGTAAATAGTGCCTAAGGCAGCTAACTTGTAACGTTCATGAACAGCACAAAATAATAGTTTCTACAGTAGTCAAAACTATTCAAAGAATATTCAGATAAGAATTTAGTTGATACACAACTTTACACTTCCAGCCTTCATTCAAGAGCCAATCACAGGGTAAACCAGCCATGTCTGCCTGCTTGGTCACAAAGTACCCTGTGTTTTCTGGAAGAGAGACATCCCTGTAAATTGCTGCTGAGCAGCCATGTAACATTGTCTGCCCACAAATTTGTCATAATTCCATGTAAAATAAGATAGATACTTTGATCCTGTGGTTCCATATGAGATAATCAAAAGAGATGTTCAGGAGATAGAGCATAAAAAGTGCTGCCATAAAAAACCATTAGAATGCAAACTCTTAGAGACTTGTCTTGGGAAACCTGAGCATTGCCATGCTCCAAGATCTCCCACCCTGTGCTGAAGGGATTCCTAATGTTTTTCCCATTAAGACTTTCCCCAAATGGAAGCCTTAGTAAAATACTGTATCCCACACATTTTTCTGCAGCACTGATTTAATCTTGAGGTCCTCATTGTATTCTAATTCAGATACTAAACTATAGGTTTTGGGGTTTTTCTTTCCCTCCCTTCCATCAAAGAGGTAGCTAATCCCTTGCTGTCAGCTCCAGAAGCATTGTTGCATCAGCTTACAGGCTTGAATTCCAGCCTTGTTGTCTGAACAACCATGATGAAAGTGCCTGAATATCTGATGCAAGAGACATTCCCCAGGTGGCAGCTGTACCTTATTAAACACCTGTTAACATTAAACCCTCTGTTTATCTGTCTCAGAAAACGCTGCAATCCCCACACCTAGTCTCTGCTGCTCCATGACTCGAGGATTTCCAGTGACTTGCTCTCATCTCACTTTCTGCTACCCTGTGTTTAGAAGAAACATGCTGGAAAGGATGTTGTCCTGAGACAATCACAGGTTTTAGAATGAGGGTGTGTTCCAGTCCCAGGTAGCTTTTCAAGCTTCCCACTTTCTGACGCTCGACGCTAAATAGTGACAGGGTGTCTCAAGGGGTTTTAGGAACCTGGGCTCGCTTGGCAACAAAGAAGGAAAAGCCTCTGTTTTCTGGCGCTCAAAAGGCTACAGAAACTCTCTCTTTGTAATTTGAGAATTCAGAATCTGTCCTATTTGAAAGCATCTTCTTGCAAAAAGCCAAGAGACCTTTCAGCTGCTTTTTTCCACTCATTTTCTGAGTACAACTGATGAGTTTGAGATCACTGTGGGTCACACTCTGAAATTATCTGCTTACAGAAATACTCATTTCAGGTGTAATGAAAAGCTCAGAGTGGAATTCAATCAGATTTTCTTCCTCTTTCCCTTCCCTTTTTCCTCCCCTCCTGCACCCCACAGTCATACTATAGGAGCCAGGTCTAATCTATCCCTTACAGCACTGACCATAGGAAACTGCAGTATATTTTACTCTTGAGGACTTGTGCTCTGATTTCCCAGTGATAGTGCTATAAACACCTCTCTTTTGGAAAGAAAGTAAGAAATTTGACCTGAAATGTCCTTTGAGTATACGTCCTTAGGGAAGGAGATTGCCCTGTCCCAGAAAAAAATATTAAATTAGTAGCCACCACTTGAGTTATGTAATTTTTTGTTACCTAAATGTAAGGGGCGTAAAACCTATCATTACCACTTTACTGCCTGCCTTCCCTGTGCGTCCTCCACTAAGTATGCCATATTTATTCTTGTTTATCTTTCACTTAGACAGGAGCCTGATATCTTCCCTTCTAGAAAGCAAGTAGTTAAAATTTGTTCTGAAATAACAGTCCCCAGAAGTTTCACTCAGTAATTACTGCTCTGGGAAAGTAAAAAAAAAAAACAAAACAAATCTCAAATCCCAATACTTTGCTGATACCTTTTGCAGCTGACATTGTATTTACTGATATATTTTAATCCAAGCATGAAAAATTAGTCACATATCAAGAACTTTGTTATCCAGAGACTGACAAAGGAAATAATAGAGCAATTAAAAGACACATTGGAACAGGCTCATGAAACAAATGTACCCACTATGTTAGTGGCAGCAATATCTTCATTAAAACTGAGTTTAGTGTTAGACACAGGGAGAGGGAAAAAAAGGGAGGGGGGATGGAAAAGTGAGAAAGAGAACACAGTAATATTTTGCAGGACATCTTCCAACACAGGAAAGAATATGGGATGCAATTAAGTTTCTTTTCTGTCAGAGAGTCAGTGACAGAAGAAGAAAATGTTTAATTCTCCTCACATGATCAGTGACCTTCTCAGTTTACACTTCAGTGATTTTGTAAGGGAAATAAATCATCTTGGTTCAGCAGCAGAGCAACTCCTGCAAAGTGCTGTGGAGACAATAGGATATTGTGCTCTGACCTGCACAGGATTAAAGGTGTTCCTGCAGGATCTGCCTGTGAGTTTCCAAAGGCCACTGCAACTAGTCAACTGCTCACCACAAGGCACTTACCTAAAGACATCAGCAAACTCAGAAATGTGGCCAGGTGCAGCCGTTATGCCAGATGTGCCAGCATCCTTTCTTAAGCCACCACAGTGAGCTTGGTGTTCTGCATGGTTCTTGACGTTTTCCATGAAATGTTTATTGTCCTCTTGAGCACTAAGTAGCTACCTGTTTGAAGAGGTTGTTTGCACATCTTACAGCTCTTCTGTTTTCCTGATTGATGTAAGTAGCATTTATAACAGGAGAGATCAGGTGGAGAAGCTTTCTCTAGGCTAAGAATATGCCCTGTCTAAACCTACAAGCGGATGTTTTGAAGTTACTAGATTCACCTGGGGAAACCTATTTCTGCCAGAAACAACAATTCTGCCCCAGTCTGAGCCTTTCAAGTTCACTCGAGGAAGAACCTCACTGTCTTCCTAGATTGCTGTGTCCAAGTCATGTTTACAGCCACATTTCCCCCTCAGAGAAGTTCTTCCACAGCATCTTTGGCATTCTGTGAAAATCCGGCTTCTGGCACCCACTCCTCCATTAGTTTTGTATTATCTGATGTGAGAACCAAATGCCACAAAGCAACCCCACACCTCCCTTTCCAGTTTATAAAGGATTCACACTTCCAACATTAAATGTTAGCCTGGAGTAAGAAATCTGTGCCATGCGTAGTTTGGAATCTTTTATTCTCAAACAGTAATTATTCAGCCAGCATAAAAATGCATGAGTCAGATGCAGAAGGGGGTGGCTCAGTGAGCAGGCCCAGCAGGGCAGCAGCTCTCTGCTCTGCCTCCTGGGAGAGGCCAGGAGTGGTGGGAATGTCCTCAGAATGGGTATGTGCTCATTACACCATGCTTGACAGAGATGGAAAATGCATTTTCACAATAGCAAGACCAATCATGTGCCGGCATCTTTGAAATGCTTTCTGAGTATTAGAGATTAATCTGAGCCCTTCTGCTCCTGAAAATGTGTGAAGCAAAATGCAAACCGGGCAAGAAGACCTAAACATATGGCAGAGACAGGGATTTGCTGCAGCGCAACCTCCTCATCACCACAAAAATTGCCTCTGGCATAACCTTGATACATTCAGGGTGACAGGACATATAGAGGTCTCGTGAGCCAAAGGAGCAGATGTATAAGTTTGTGTGTCCCTAAAGACCTCAGCAGGTCTGTGTTTCCAGCAGCATTTCTTCTCACCATAGGGGAATAAAAAACCCTATTAGTGGCTTCAGAATTAAATGTTAAGAAACTACAGGTGATGTATCCTTGAGAATCAGCCTCCTCCCAATCATTCAAAAATTTTGCATCCCACATATCTGCAGCTGGGAGATGCCATTAATGTCCTATAATCTAAATTACGCATGAAGCCTCATAAAACTTTTCTGTGCTTCTAAAATTATCTAAGGTGCAGAGCAAAAGAGGGGGTTTAGGGCAAATCGAAATTCAAAATAACAGTGGGCTGAGGGATTTGGAGCCAAAGGAGTGGCTGGTGTGGTAGGGATGGTCCCAGAACAGAAGACGTTGATATTCAGATTCTGGGGATTTTTATCTGATTGTTAGCTGGATGGAACATCCGTTGTTCAGAACCAGACACAACAAGTCCTGAAAGCAAAGTAAAAACAGCCCCCATCTATGTGGGCCAGTGAAAGTTTAAGTAGTAGTGAGTTGGTAATGCTAATGCCTGGAAATGTGCAGCAATGTCTTGGGAACAAAGATCAAGAGGTTTGGGTAAGAGTACATGATCAATTAATTTCATAACAGAGCAAGGAGAGAAATGAGTGTATGCAAGAAAGATGGATCAGAAGGACTCAGGTTGGTTTGTGATCAACCAGTATAAAGACAGGACCTGGAGGCACACACGTCATCAGAAGGGGCCATGATGGAGCTAAGACCATCTTGTGAAATTAAGAAATCAGAATGCTCCAAACATGAAACAACGAGTTCACCTAGAGCCTAGCTCAGTTTCAGTCTCTGTTGATTTTCTTGGGATTACAGTGTATGTTCTGCCCTGAGAGATGTTTAATCAGGTGTTCTGTTCAAATAATGGTTTAAGCATTATTCTGTCCCTACATGTCAACCTCTGTACAGGATTGATACTGTAAGCTACTTCACATCAGAGAATTGTAGGATTGAAAGATAATCATCTTGGCGGTCTGGTTTCCTTACTAGAAAACATGAACAAAGAAACTAAAATTCATGCTGGACGCAGTGTGAATCTGTAGTTATTGCAGTGCAGCTCTATGCCTAGCTTTTCAGTTTTATGTCTAACTGCCCTGAAAAGTCCTTTGCCAAGGCTTTGTGCAGGAAAACACAGTTCACACTTTGCATCTAGATCAACATTACAGTAATATGATTCTTGTGGGCAAAGGCAAGCAGATTTTTGTAGACTGTGTGAACTACAGCAAACTTCTGTCTGAGTGCGCTGGGTGCATAACATTTGTATGGCAAAGCAGATGAATCTGCCTTTCTTCCACCACAGGCAGAGCTTTCACCGGAGTTATAAAGTTCATATGTTGGAGAGGTAAGGTTTATGAAATTCACAAATAACACAACCTGAATTAGCATAAAAGAGCACTGGCAAACCTCTGCTAGTACACAAACCAGAGAGCAGTTTTAAAAAACTGGTCTCATCACTTTACTTAACGAGTAGTAGCTCTTTGAAGAGACTGAGAGAAAATTATTCCTCTTGCAAAACTTGTTCTACACATCAGAGAATAAGGTGGTAGGCAGCATCTAGAAATGGGAAAGTTTAATTTTACATAAATTGCCAAAATTTAGAATAACCTCAGCTTCTCTGTATGGGTCACTGTAAATTGTTTCTTTCAAAACAAAGACTTTTTAGAGCATCAAGGATTATACTGGTAATACTGGTACAAAGCAAAGCTGCATCATGGAGGATCAGATTGAATATCAGGAGGCATTTCTCTAGTGGGAGTGCGGTCAAACACCAGTGTCCCGGAGAGGTGGTTGGTGGCCCAAGTCTGTCAATGTTAAAAAGGCATTTGGACAGTGCCCTTAACAACAGACTTTAACTTTTGGTCATCCCTGGAGTGCTCTGGCAGCTGGATTAGATGACCATTGTATGTCATTTCCAATAGAATGATTCTAGCCTAGTCTGGTCTAGTCTAAAAAAAGACATGATATACAACACACGCTTTCTCCAGATTCCCTCCCAACTCTTCATATCCTTCCCAGGAAAAATACACCACAGACAAGTCTGTGGAAGTAAGAGGAATGCTACAGAGACACTGGTTTCCAGTGGAGAGGGACAAGTATTTTTGAAATGTTTGAGCTGAGTGTATCCCAACGTAATCCATTCCAGATTCCCGACTCTAAGTTTTAGCTTCTCGACTAGGGATAAGACCCATGCAGGACATCTAGAGGAACGATGTGTGCACAGGTCACAGAAAAATCAAAAATCCAGATTCTTGGCTGTAACCATCTGTACTATGCAGTCAGACTGAGCCTGCATGTGTGCTTCAGATCAAATGAAAGGATTCATATGTGTCTTGTCTCATTCCTCCTGCTGCTGTGTCATTCTCTTCTAACTCAGTTCTGGGATCTTTAGCCCCACAGAGTAATGGCAGCTGCATTGTATTAGAATTTGTCCGCTAAGGTTGGGTCTCCACTTTATTTCTGTGGGGAAGCTTGGGGTGCTAAGCATGCATGGTTCTTACAGAGTAAAGAGGAGAAATGGGCAGGCATCACTCCCAATGCATGCAGCTAACTGCGTCAAATATGCCTTTCGTGGAAAAGTGTTGCCCTGGTGTTTTTGGCCTGATGTTGACATATTCATGTTGTACTTTTTTTACACTTTTTCTGATAAACAGAATTGTTTTGCATTCCTCTTTGGAGGAAGTGAGCATTAAAAGACAAGTAATGAGGCTAGTAGAGTCAGGAGGTTTTATTATCACTATTTAATTTGCGCTCATTGTTAGATTTTCATAAATAATTATGTCATATAAATAAAGGAGCTTTTTGCTGCTTGACCAACTTGGAGTCAGGTGTCTGTCTCTCTCTCTCTCTCTCTTTCTGTGTGCGTCACAACAACCACGGAAAAGCACACGGGGTTCTTCCCTTGCACATCTGCTGAAGAAAATAAATGTATTTCCTAGTGTCAAAACATAGCGTTGGACTGATTGTCCTTATCCAAACACAATGCAAGTGCCACACAAAATCCCAAGAGTAAAGGAAACAGCAATGTGTTTTTACTTGTTCTATTGGTCTTTTCAAAGGGTCCTCTCACCACAGATCAGTGTTATCACAGCCCTTCTACACACAGGCAAGATTAATCTCATGCTGCAGTAAATCCTGGGCCACTTGGGCTGAAACAAGACACAAGGTAATGTGCTTATGCTAGCAGGGTCACAAGGATGTCAGCTGGCATTAGCAGCCTTTTAGGAACTATTTCTCAGGCTAGAGCTGGGTCAGGCTCCACTGCTCTGCAGCCAGCAAAGCTTTGAGCATGCAGCAGGCCAAGCAAAGCTCGTTGAAAATAAGGAAGAGTGAGGTAGGAGAGAGGAATGACAAGGGGTCAAGTGAGAAGAGCACAGCCAGTTGTTGTACAATGGAAATCTCCTGCTGGCTTTAAGCCCAATGGCAGCCATGGTCCTTAGTGTTCAGGAGAGGAAACAAGACAGAGGTAGCAGGACACAAAAGTTAAGAAAAAGGAATGACTGCCACTGAGGTAGGTGTTTATTTTGGTGTTACTTTTGCACTCATTGCTTCAACTAAATGAACTTTACTTGAGCTGTCTGTGTAATGATGTAGCTCAGCTACACCATCCACCTCTTTCCATTAGGAGCTAAATGCCTCCTGTATTTAAGGTGCTGGACAGCCAAAGATGTATCTTCAGACATGTTCCAAATTAAAGCAACACTCTCAACAGAATTTCTGAAAAGCTTATCTTTATGGCAAATAATATTTTTCCCTAGTTACATCTGATGTAACATTGCTGGGCTCCTCTGTCTGCCTCAGATATACTCTGGAGCTACCCAAAGGAGTGTTACAGAGAGAGATAGAAAAAAGCTGCCTTGCAACACTGAAGCATAACATGGAACATCAACAGACCTTTCTTTCCCCAAAAATGTGCAGCAACTTCAAGGCTATTTCCATTACCTTCAGATTTTCAACCCCTAGAGCTGGATGCACACTGGAAAGCACAACATCTTCTGCTGACTTTGCATGTAAGAGTTCCTGAGGCAAAGGGCAGCCATCAGCTGGCCACAAGCCCTGCACTGGGGCTCAAGTTCTTCACCAGTGCATCCAAGTATTTTATTCCTTCACCTGCTCTGAGGCTCCTCTGACAGTAATCCCACCACCAAGTCTGTGGTGACTGGATGGGTGAGAGACCCAAGAAGAGACAAAACCCCAAAATACACTGGAGTCCACTCCACTCCAAACTTCCAACCTGTCTGCAGGCACAAGCATCCCATGAGTCTCGCCTCATTTTCTCTCATTTTAAAGTCAAATTGGAAATATCTATTTATAAATAACAAAACCAAAAACAAACAAACAAAAACCAAAACAAACCAAACCCAAACAAAAATCAAACAACAACAACAACAACAAAACAGAAAAGCCTCAAAAGTAAAGCTTTGTATTGCAGCACACTTTTCCTCTTTAAAGATAAATGATCAATAATCCAATAAAATTTCATTTTATTTTCATACTTAGGCATACCGAACTAGCTTGCTGTTCATCTGGAGCTTATTTTATATCTGAACTACATACAAAATGGAGGTGGCATCTCTTTGATCAGAGCCTTGTTTGGCTGCCTTGATGGTTTCACTTTCAATCAGAAGTGAACTTTCAGGAGTGATTTTAGGAGCCAGAGGTTTTGAAACTCTTCCATGCTCAGATGTGTTTAAAACATCATTTGTGATTCTTCTTTTCACACAAAGAGAATTCCACTGCCCGGAGAAAATAAATATGTTAAAATACACAACTGCAAGACTAAAAATTTACAGATTGACTAATAAGAAGAAAATTCCACTTTGTCCACTACAGAAAGTAATGTAGGTAATCTGTGTGAGTGAGGGGTGCCTGCTCCCTAAAGTTGTGCAGAGCCTAGCACATTCCAGCAGCTTCACAGCACATTTAAAAATGCATATTGGTGTGAAATGTGGCACCTTATTGTCGGTTGCTCATCATTTATTTCTGTTTACACATTCTAGGAAGATACAAGTAAGTACATTTAAAATATTGACCTTCTAGTCACAAGCTGTAGTGAGTTCTGCTGGAGAACGGAAAACTATCTGCAAAAGCCCGATCACCACAGTTTATAGCCCTTTATATAAATAGCAGAAAACTGTTCTCATTATATCAATTCATGTTTTATTGCAAGCATTTTGTTTGTGCTCATCAGAAAGATTACTATATTGGTGGTTTGTCTTTAAAATCAAATTCTCTTCTGTAAACTACCGTATTGGAAGGCTACAAGAATAAATTATCATACTGGAAGTTTTTAAGATCGTAAAATGACTACAGTTTATCTCAATATTATATTTGCAATTGTTCTGACTAAATCTCTATCAATTAAAAGATATTGTATTCAACAAGAGCAGAAAATGCTGTTCAATATTGAACTGCAATATTAGTGTTGCAATAATTGTGTTTTCTCTATTTCTTTCCTCGTGGTAGTATTTCCCCCACAGTACTAAAGGTATTTTAAACTCCCATTTCATACCACCAGAGGGCAATATGATAAGGTCGATTTTACAATGTCTATTATGAAGGAACTGTGAGCTCTAAAACTGTCTTCTGTATAAAACCATTTAACAGAACTTAAAATGCATTATCTCATTTATTCAACGTTTTCACTATTTAAATTTTCAAAAAAAGGGAAGAAACTTTGTTGCGCATCAGTGTACAAAAGGAAAAAATACAAAGATAAAACCAGAATATGTGAAAGAAGGCATTCTTTTCAGAAGAAAATGACAAAAAGGAGCACAGAGCATCAATAACATTCCTGTTGTTCCAACTCACTGAATTTGTGCTCTGAGGTAGGAGAAAAGTTGAGGATTTAGAAGGAAAAAGAACTATGGTCTTTTGGTATCTATTCGGGCAGATAATGGTGTTTAGCTGACTAACTAAGGGCAAACTTCAGCTAATTCTGAACATCTGTTGATATGTTACAATCAGGTATAACAGCACCTGATATAACAATGCCTTTACTATGCTGGCAAGAATTTTATATACAGCAACTCTTTATATTGTGTATATAAATACTGCCCTACAGAAGAAACCTGAAGCTGTATTTATTGAAGAACTGACAATTCAGTTTAACTGAAGAAGGCTGATGTGTAACTGATCAAAAAGGAGGGAGAAAGAATTACAGGGTATTTAATAGCTAAGAAAAGAGTAGACAATTTCGGGGATTATGTTTATTCTTACAAAATTAAGACTGGACTCTTCATTTCATGTCATTTTCCTTCAAAGTAATTTGGTTTTTTTTTAGGTTTTAAATAAAACTCAGAGGTGATTTCTAAAGAAATGCCATTTGAAAGCTAATTTGTAAGAGGATGCTTTTAAAGACAGAATTTCCATAATCCAGAAAATACAATTTTATGCAAAACCAGTATATAGACAGTCTTGATATCCACTTAAAATCATCCAGGCCAAACAAGGAATGGAAGAGATTTACCTCAATATCCACGCCAGTAGGAAGTTCTCATCTTTTTACATTGAAAACACAGGGATACCAGGGATTATGAACAAAAGCCTCACTTTGGAGTTTTTCAAAGTTTGAGACTGTTTGGTTCCAAAAGGAACTGACTACTTTCCCACATATGTAAACTATTACAGAAATTACACTCTCTTGGTTTCATTATGGTAACATTTATACCTATGTAAGTAAGGAGGCACAAAGACCTGGCTGGCATCCCTCCCTGAAACTTATGAAGTAATTTCTTGCATGCATGCAGCATAAAATGAACAACACAAGATACAGGAGCAGTACATTATCAGTAAGGATGGGAGGCACATCCCATCCACAGATTTGCAGGGCTCCCAAAGCCTGGTAGCATTAACTACATCTTATGAGCATCAGATATAGTAAGTGCCTATTTTGTATAGACAGACAAGACTTTCTAGAAAATGGCTTCTCAGTCAACAGGAAGACAGATAATGAAAATGACTGCAGGCTTTGTGCAGTGGAAGTATGCTCACCACACAGATTCAAAAGAAAAATAACTGGAAAGACAACAGAATTGCAGCAGTGCTGATACTTTGATTTTAGATGCTATCTTCCATCTAAGAAAACTATTTCTCAAAAGGAGGGAAAACAGCTGAGAAAATAAAGGGGTAGGATCTAATTTAGCCAAGGCCACACTGTGAATCAAAGACCTAGGAACAAATATTCACATCTGCTACCACCTGCTCTGCTCCCCAAACAATGTTTACTAATTATCTTACTAAAAGCACTGTTCTCGTGTGGCATTGGTCTTTTCACAAAGAGTAATCTGAAGCTCTCTTTTTCACAAGCTAAACTCATATCCATCAGGAGGTTTTGCTTCATCATTACTTGTAGTACATGCTCATCATTAGTTATAATAAGTATAGTATGTATATTCCAGTCAATTCTGGGGGTAGCACAGGTAGATTTAGCTTCTAGATTGGTCATCTGAGCTCTAGCAGATTTGGCAGACCTTGCACACACTACCAGGTTCAGGCAAGCCTTGCAAGTAGTCTGCAGTGCCGTGTCTGGAGAACACATCTGCCTCTGAGCAGCTAAATCCAGCACCACGAACGACTGAAACATCACCAACTTGCTGAGACTCAAAGATGAATCTGACCTATATTCTGGTCTCTAGGCTCCTTTTGGATTTCAGTTCCATTCAGCAGACTTTAGAGGCCATGAAAGAGTATGTGATGAGGAGGGGAATGAAGATGAAAGTGATTTACAAACACAAGTCTAGCTGGAATTCCACCACTGTTTGATGTTTGAGTACTCAGTCCAGCGTCCAAATAGAATTGAGATACATCTTCAGGACACACTTTGATGAGAAACTACTGACACATCTCACTTTTAACCATCTGGCACCAGTTAGTCAGGGTTTCACCAGCAATGCTGTGGCACTTAGAGCAGCTAATTCCTATATCCCAAACAAAGCACACTAATTTAGGGTGATTCTCAAATGCAAATCAGAAATTTAATGGCAATACACAGAGTGGTTTTGAATGGTCAGAATTGTCCTCAGTGGTGCTTAAAGTGAGCACTGAAGGCCAAAAATGCACTGGAGCATTATGCTTTGGGTTTTTTTATGTTAGGATGTTGGCAATGCTCTTTCACCTCTGGGGTGCAGTATTGGACAGTTAAAGTAAATTGGAATCCTCTCACAACTCAATAGACCGCAACTGCTGCATCTTCCATATGTTGCTGATTTTGTAAAATTTAGTTTGACAGTACCTGCTTTTTATTATTACTTTAAGTCTGGAGGAAAATTCTGTAACACTGTTTACAGTTTCCTAACTTGAAGCACTCAGTGTTCCTGAAGTGTGTCTTAGGTCTCCCATAACCTGGTCACCTAGGGCCAAATAAAGACACACATTGTAGACCATTAATTCAAAAAGGGGTCTGGACCTTTCATCATTGCCTGTTCTTTCCACGTACAATGCCCATCACCAGAACTGGAAAGGTTCAGGGTTTGCTAGCTGTAAATATGGCCATGATCCTGTCACAGGCAAGCACAGTTCTTCCCAGAAGTGAGCCTTTCAGTAGTTAGAGCTTGAGTCACATCAGCAGTATGAAGACAGATTATATGTCAGTGACAGAAGGATTGTGGGGTTAGCAAGAAAGGAAAATAAGTCAACACTTACAGTTACATCCAAATACACTGCATATTTATAGCTCCAAGTTTAGCAATCTCCTAGGCAGTGAATAGATGTCATCTAAACTGTGCTTATTTAAGGGGAGTTATGCATGTCCCACAGCAACTAATACAACTGGTAGCTCAAGCTTGAGTTTATGTAACTCTCTGGACTACACTTCAGAGGACAATTAAGTAAAATTACAAAAAATGCACTAGGTGTACAAACAGCATGACCAGGAATACGCAGGATTTCAACTGCTTTTTCACTTAGGAACTTAATTCTTTTAAAGACTTGTGTTTAATTCTGAAATCCTGTTATTATAACAAATAAATTAGTCAATCTTGAACTAGGAGGCCTTACCAGCTTCTTCTGCTCAAAACTAGCATTTTAAATCTACAAAAATACTCTACTTGCAGCTGTAAATAATGAGTTATATCAGATTTTAACTTCTTTGCTTGAAGTACCAGCTGGTGTTTAAGTCCCTTATGTTGTCTACCCCTCCCAATATATTCTCACAGTCTTGACAGAATCACCACATCTCTCACGGGAGAGACCCTAAAGGACATTTGAGTAAGCACTTAAGAACTGCACTTCTAAGGCTCTCCCATTATGTCAATGGGAGCTTAATTAAACTTCCACAACCTGATTGTACCTATTTCTTCCTAAATCACACTTTCAGTCCCAGCCTTAGAACTTCATGCTGGAGAGTTGTGTTGTGGTATTTGTGACTGAGAAGGGAAAAGCAATGATATTCAGTGACCTCTAAGCAAAGACATCTTCCTGTGGTATCTCTCAGTTTGGCCTGCACTATAGAATTCTCGGTTCTGAAATTTGCATATACATAAGCATGGAAGAATGAAAAAATTATCCAGCTCATTCTGTTCCTTTTAAAACTACACATTTTCTGTCTTAATCTGTCTTGCAAATTAGCTTTGAGATTTGCAGAGCAATAGCATATCTATTTGTTACTTTCCATACAAGAGCAGCAAGCCTTGACATTTGGTATCTCAAGTAATATTGCTGTCTAAATTCCTGCAAGATCAGGAAGTTTTCTTATAAATGTTTTCAGCACATTTACATGGCTATAATCTCCAAACAATCAGATTCCCCCTCCCCAAACAGATTTTGCAAAGATTTCATTATTTAATACTTTTAATGAGAAACAGCAAGGCTGAAAGGAACCCCAAACTATGAGTTTTACAAAACTCAATAGCACGAGATCTATCAGTGTGTTTCAAAATCTTTTTTTTTTATTTTAAGTGGAATAACAGTGTGCTAAAGAAGAAAAACAATCCCTGCAGGGTTTGCAACCCATCCATTGGATATTTTTTAAGTACAGGGTTTCTGAGAAGTTAAGCTATTCCCAAAACAAGAGTAGCAAGACATAAAACCTTTCAGCTTGGGGTTTGTCAAGTCACATAGTTAAAAGAATGTTTTGCACCTGTCAGTTTTAAAATTTCGTCTGTGGCTAACATAGAGAGTTAGTCAGTGGCAATAAAGCTAAAAGCTACAAGAATAGATGTGACCAACACAAGTCCTTTTGCTAATCTGGCATAAGGTGGACAGGAAATGTGGGGGTTAGAATACTTAGAATACTTGCTTCATTTTCTCTGTTATTTCAGTGTTTTCTCAGCTTAGCCCTTAATTAGTCCTTAGACAAATTCACCTTCAATAAGGGCCTCAGGCTGTGACACAGGTGTAAACACAGTAATGAGCATTTTGGTTAACCTCTCTACTGTGGGAACAAGGCTTTCTGTCATGGACGGGTAACAGAAAGTCTTTGGTGCTACAGCAAAAATCTGCAATTTGTCAACTGAATTCTGAATATCTGAATACTGTCCACAGGCTACATGAGCTTTTAGGCTACCTGAGCAGAAATCTGGATGTTATCCACCTTGGATAACAGCAGAGGTCTTGCTACAAAACTGCTTTTACTGTTGAGCATTGTGAAAGAGTCTGCTAGAATCAAGGAATTTCTTATCACTGAAAATGCAGACTCTAATCCTCCCCTTAAGGTTTAAATATTTAGGTCTGCATCCTAGGAATCCTTGGGAAAACTTACTAGCAACACCTCCTATCACTAAGGTAATGTGTTGCAGGAACACTGAATGAAGACCTTTCTCTACATAAGAGGACATTATTTTGTAGTTGCAAGATATTTCCTTTTTATAGCATAAAGGAAATGTAGCTCTAACTAGAAAAAAGAGTTTTATAAAATGTAATGGAAAAGGGTATATATAGTGTTTATGACAATGAGGGACAAAGTATAGAACTGATTTGCCTCATCTCCCAGAACATTTAAGACCAGTACTGCTTGTATATTTGTGCGATGTGTTGTAGCCCATGGCTTTTTTTTGACAGGTTTTGTGTTTAGTACCCAGAAGAAAGGGATATAGAGCTTTAAAGAGGTTGAACTGCATGCCCATGTAAGCCAGCTTACAGTATAGGCTAATTTAAATGTTTGGAGTTCATAGCAATAGTTTCTCTTTCAGAGTAATGAGATTTTTAAGCTATTACAAAGATGTTGCAAATGCTCTAGCTGCCTAACCAGCATATATTTTCACAGTCTTTGTATTGTGCATTCAGGAACATTTTAATGGTTATTTTTCTGTAGCGTCGACAAGAGCCATACGCCTTTTTTAGTTGTTAATGACAGCTTTAATGTTCACCTGTGCTTGCTTAAATCCCACAGTAAAGAGGAAATGATGGAAGAGGAATGAAAATACTTCAAGAAATTATAAGTAAAAAAAAAATTACAATTAGATATAGAATATATCTTGACAACACTCATACATCTTGACAATATTCACTGCACCACCAAAAGTATGTGATGGATTCTACGGGTTAACAGAGATGAGAAGCAGCCTAAAAAAATATAGCATTGATTTGCATTTAAAGTTGGAAGTGTAGCCATGCTGTGAATGTGTATTATGGAAAGATTCTTAGTAGGCAAAGAAAGGCTGATAATTCCACCAGTTTTGCTTTCTTCTTGCCAACAGATAAGTCTGAGAGATGTTGTATGGGAGAAGTCAGTCTTTCCTTGTTGGAAATGCACTGAGGGATCCCAGATAATAGACATACCTGTCTGTTATAAACATCAACATTTTATTAAAATTCTTAAATGTTAAACACGCCTAGTAGGTATATATTTGCATTATCCCTCCCTGACAATGTCATCCTGTTTTACTACACTCGTTTTTACCACTGCTTAACCATTACTAATGGAAATAATTCCACAGTCCTGATTTCTAGTACACTGGAGAGTAGCTAAGGTTTGATGAACATTTAAATAGATTTAGAGAGTATGAGTGTCTAAAGAGGTTATTTTAGATACTGTAAGTATCGCTGTAGGGATAGTCCATCCATTACACTTCTGAGGCAGTCTCCTTGCACTCTGAGTCAGCAGGATGGAAGGAGCTCTTGGACCACCCAAGCACCTCCAAAGAGCCAATTCACTGTGTGGCAGCTCACAGATCGTCCCTGCCTGCAAGAACTCTGCAAAGAGACCAAAGCTCAGCAGCCGTGCTGCAAGCCAACTGAAATACTAAAATACCCTTTGCTTTGCTGAGAAAGCATACTGACTGGCTGTAGTAAGTCAGTCAAAAGTTTTTTTGCTGTGGATGACTGAGTGAAAAGGCACAGCCAGGATGAAGGACAGGACAAACAGGTCTACAGCAATGGCATAAGTCTGCAGAAGAATATTCTACATTTGGTAGGCACAGCTTTGTGCTCCCATTAGTGATTGCTTTGAGCTACAATATGATTTTAGATGTAAGCCATTTCCCAAATCACAAGCATAAATTGTTTCCACATGTCTTGTAGTCTTCCCCACTCATTCCAGAGCTCCCTTTGTTACCTGTGCCTCTGGCATCTAGACTGGCTCATTTTGGGTGATTCTGCATCAAATGCAATTTAAAACACTAAACCAAGAAGTCCACAAGGGACATGATGGAATATTTACTAGCTGAGTTGTTGTGAATAGAAACTACAACAGTTTTTCAACTGCTCTCTTCTGCAATTATTTCCTTTTTGATTCTACATTGGATATTTAGTCTATACAACATGAAAAACAGTCTAAAGGGATCGTCTATCAGTTACAAACCTACATGACAATGAAGTCAAAGAGTACTTTGGGACGCTTAATTTTCTATTCAGACATAAAAGGGTACTGTTATTCATTTATTCACCATAAAAGACTTTCACTTAAAGTATAAGCTTCTGAATTGACTAACACATTTTGTTGATTTCTAAATTCAATGAGAGATGTTTCTTTTGTTCCTCAGGGGATTATCTTTTGCAAATACTGGGACAGGAATTTTACCTCAGAAAAGGGCAAACTATATGTGATTTATTTAAACTTCTGTACCCTTTCCTGAATCAGAAAAGTTTTTTTAAAAAATTGTAAAATTATTAAGAAATTTGTTTTCAAATTAGAGTTTTACCATAGATGAAATTACTTGTATTACATATCCTTTAGGATGTCTTGGAGCAACTAAGTTTCAGAGTGCAGTGTTCAGGCAGGTGTTTTGTTGCTTTTGTTACTTTGCATAGCAGTCTTTTGCAGGTTGTTGGTATCTCTTCGAGGTAGTTACTGCTTTATTAAAATAACAATAATAGTTAATTAAAAAAAGGACTTTTGTGCATTTTCACTACCGAGCAGAAAGACAAAGAGGAAAAGAAAGATACCTACATGCATAAACCCACCTCTGACAACAACCATTTCTGACAATTTGAATTTTGTACCTTGATGTTCCCACTAGGAGCACCTGGGAAACCTGAGCTCTCCTCTTTAGCCATAAAGCATCCTAAATTAGATTTTAGTGAGGCCTGTTAGCTGCCACATGGAGCAGCTTGGATTTCCTCAGCTAAAATGGGCAAAGTAGTGGAAGGACAGCCCTAAAGGAGAACGGTTGTGTGTGAATGACTGTCTGGAGCACAGGGTAGCACCAGGTATCATCTTTAAAAATACACAATATTTAGTCCATAATATGCACAAATATGTGGAAAATAGCAAAATTAATACCTGGATGTCACTAACCAGATAGATTGTTACAGTTCAGATAACTTTATAAATCAGTGCTGCAATCACCTTTGGCACAACAGATAAAAACTTCTCCTGTCAGTAAATAATGTTCTGTTGATCCACTGGCTGCAATGGCTTCTGAGTAGTTATGGTCTTCCAAGTCATTTATCTTCAACCCAAATGTCACAAAATGGGACTTGGGCACTGCAACACGTGCCACTTACCAGCCCCAGAGTTATTAATTCACTAAGCAGAAAGACTTACTCTGATTCTACCCTAGCCATGCTGTTAACTTTTGTTAGAACAGATGATTTCTGTCAAAATTCTGCAAGAGCTTGAGGGAATTCAATGCAGAAAAATGAGATGTGTCATCTCTGTTCTGCTTTGTTTGCATCTCTCTCAGCTGACTAATTTCCATCTTCTGTACCTTCATTCATAAACTAAGTAAAAACATACCAAGATTTTTAAGGCCGAAGGTATCATTACATCAAGCCCAGTGATTTGTGTTTGACCAAGCATGTCTTCCAGGTAATTAATTACATCATATAATCTTATACACATAAATAATACAATTTTTTACATCCTCTAAGATCTATAGGTGAAAAAACATGTGTAAATGCTATTTTAACTATGGAAAAAATCTATTAAATGAAGAAAGGAAGACCTGAATAGAAATGCCTTGCTTGTGTCATCTCTCTTAACTCACTAACATTTTATCTGAAGTCCTCCAAAGTTAAATGCTTTTTTTGAATATAGATGTACATAGGATTTGGGTACTGAATGAAGTTTATGGCCAACAAATATTAAAAATATTTTCATAATAATTTGTGTTATTACAAACTGAATAGCAGACAGTAATTTTTCAAATATTTTCATCGCATTCCATCAGGTTTCCCAATTTAATGGAATAATTTATCTTTGGAAATATTCATTATATTGTCAATCTAGTATAAGTAAAT
This sequence comes from Rhabdornis inornatus, assembly GCA_013397075.1. Lineage (NCBI taxonomy): Eukaryota > Metazoa > Chordata > Aves > Passeriformes > Rhabdornithidae > Rhabdornis > Rhabdornis inornatus. The sequence goes on from VWZS01009726.1 coordinate 1,272,944, forward strand.
AACAAGTTTATTTTCATGACTTCTTACAGCCATATCTTTATTGAAACAAACAGTTCCCTTTTTCTTTCAGAAGGTCTAAAGGTCAGTTAAACACTCAAATAAATCACCATGTATATGAAGACAGGCCTATTTCCAAGTTCTGCTTCTGAAACTCTCCTGTGTGATTCGTTTTACAGCAATAAATGCTTCATCCAGCTATTATCTCAGTGAGTTAGTTGCTGCTTATTTTCTCTTTATTTATCTCACTTGAAAAACCTTGATATGTTGGAGTAAAATGTTGGAATAGTCATGCTTTAATAGGTGGTTTAGGATCACTATAGTATCTTCAAGGTTAATTAATTCTGTTAAGTCTTTGATTTGAAACTAGCTAAGATCCAGATTCTTCCATCCTTCATCTTGGTATATCCTAACAAAATTGTTTCTGCCTGGGAGAAAACTAGCAGAACAGGAAGTTCATTCAAAGTCTTTTCCTGCTCATGCTGTAACTTCAGAAGTTTTAAACTGAGAGGCTTGTATTTCTGTAGCAACTCCTTTCAATCTTTTGTCTTCTGCAAGACAGAGATAGGAGAGAAGGAAGAGGATAAAAATACTGAGTTTAAAGTTATGTATGTCTTGTATCTCCTTATTTTTTACACCACAGGTAATGAGCAAGCTAACAGTTCAACTTGATGAAATTCATTAGTCTAAGCTTTTAAATTTTTGTTAAGATATCTTAGTACCGTACTATAGGTGAAAATTTTATCTTGTGCTGTTTAAAATTAGTAGTTTTATATCAAGCTACAGAATGATTTAGCAAACTCAGGCAGAATACAATAGCAGCTAACCATTAATTCTGTCCGTTATAGAGTATGTTACTATTAATGTAACTTATTACATAGAAAAGAAAAACCCATCCACAAGAAAAAACTTTAGAAACAAATAAAGAAAATCTGATAAACTATTCCTCAAATGCTAATTATCTCAAATTGAGACTGATGAAAGAGGATCCAAGACACTCCAAAAAAACCAATAAACACTGTGAAACAATTTGCAAATGATTGAGAATCACCTGGTCAGGCTGTGACTCCCAGCCCTGATCTCTCACTGCCTTTGCCTTCAGGGGCTGTGTAGGTTCATTGCTTACCACTGAGAGGGCAGGAAAAGAGTAAAGTATGTGTATCGTCAGAAGCAAACAACATCAAACAACTAAGCAACACAGCAGAGTCTTTGGCAATATCTATATACAGAGGCCAAGGATTTTGTGCAATGCCATTTATTTCAGTGGAACTAAACCAGTCTGCACTAACTGAACATTTGGTCTGATACGGCCTTTATAAAGATATCAAAGGAAAAAAAGTAAAGTTTCCACCAGACAGTTCTAGATTATCTTCCCTGTTCCCTGTGGAAGAAAGGAATACTTATTTCTTTCCATGCTGTCCTTGCAATTGCTTTGTTAAGTGAGCTGTAGAAGATGGTAACAGTGACATAATCCTTGCATTTTTGAAAAATTATTTCACTCTAATTACAATGAAAGACAATTCCAGTAGGAAAACCAAAGAATAAAATATTGTCTCTGTCAAGTTTGAGAGTGTTTAGTTTGCACCACAGAGTGCCAGGGGTGTGTATTTCTAGAAATTGTTCACAGGGTCTCTGCTCCCACCTGTGAAAGCCTTGTGGGCATCCCTGATCACTGCATTGTCTTCATATAGAATGATAGTCAGCATGAACTATTCAGAGCATTGTTTTCAGTGAATAATTATCAGGGCCTGAGCTGACTCCTACCCTTTCCATCTGTGTCAGTTTTCCCTCAGAGTCAGATCCCTTATGCACCAAACATCACCACTCTGAGTACTGAAACAAGTGTGTAAATCCAGCAGGCACAGCAGCTTCTGGAATCATCACTGAGGAGGTTGTTATTCTAAGCCAAGTGCTTGGAATGAGTTATTTCACAATGAAATAAAATGTTTACATATCTCTTTAACCATCATGTTTTCAGTAATATTGCACACACTGCTTTCTTTTGGTCCTCAAAGTTCTACACTGAAGAAGTAAAAATCTCCAAAAATACCTGCTCTTCAGACCCCAGTTCTGAAGTGAAAAATACACTGCAGAAGCAGCTGGATCACTTTATTTTGTACTACAGGTCAATGTAGCTTATTTGCATTCATTTTTCAGTGTTCTTGAAGCTCTTCTCACTCCTCTTTTCAATGCCTTCTTTGTCCTCTTTGAGATTCTCTGGTTGCTCTCATATTGCCTGAAGTGCTTGGAAAAATCTCACTCTCCATGGAGAAGTCAGAGTGGTAGGAATAGAGCCATTTCTATTCTGGTTTGCAATCAGCTTTTAGGAGAGGAGAGGCTGCCATTTCCATGCACAGGCTGTGGAAGCATAGGGTGGCTTCAATCACAGAAAAACACACACTGTGGTGACTCTTTGAAGCTCTGCAATTTTTGCCACCGTTCCCTTCACCCAGATATACCTCTCTGCTTCAAGTATGCAGGAAACATAACACTTAACCTCATAAAAGCATTCTATACTGTCTCCCTTATTTCGAAGTGGAAGGCTATAGTAGCAGCTCTCTAGTTTTAGGATCCGCAGCTTTTTTTCCTCTGGAAAGCAGCCATCCCCCAGCATGCTGACAGCATTCTTTCCATCTAGACTCTTCAGAGTTTAATAATTTCTAAATTTTACATTAATTTACAAATGCCTATCCATCTCTCAATACATATTTTTTACTCCTTCTTATAAAGCTTCAGTAAGTATAATTTATGTATTACTAAGATGATATGTGAGCATGTAATGCCAAAACAATCACATATTAGGAAATAGTATTTATGTTCAATAGGAAGAAAAAGAAGAAGCAAAGCAGGAAGGAGCATAAGAGTGAAAGAAAAGATGAGGAAGAGGAGGAGAAAATGCTTCAGTTATGAATGCAATACAAAAGCTGTAGTGTCTATAATTAAATTATTTTACCATTAATTTGTCATCTACACAGGGTTTTCTCATACAATGTAGTTTCACTTATTGTCATAATCTCTTCTTCCAAACTTTTTTCTGATTTTCATATCTTAACATTTCCCGCTAGAAATGTTTATACCTATGGATGCTGGATATTTACATAACAATTGCACCTGCTGTAAATTCAGAACAACTTCTGTCCTTTTTTCTAGAGCTCCCACTTTATTCTGCACAATCTTGCTGCAGGAAACACCTGCAATCCTATCTAACAACCTGACTTTGCAAAAACTCTCTTCTGATTGCTGTTTCTAGTACAGGCTTTAATCCAGCAAAGTAAAATAAATCCAGTCTCTCATGGATAAGTTAAAGCACATGGGCTCAAACACATTCATCAGTTTCCACTGAACCAGACTTTGCAGTATTGTGTTAGTACTCAAAACATTATGGTATAGCTATTTTTATTTTTCTCCAAATTTCGAAAGCCCAAATTGTACACGACTTTTCGTCTGAAAATCTGACCCAACTCTGAAGTCTATATTTCAAAGTTCTGTTTATTAAATTTCCACAACAAAGTATAAAATCCTCTATTGGTACTATCATTCTTGTGGTATTTTTGTTCTGATGAATCGTTAGGTTTCAAATTTGCACTAAAAGAGACATGTTAAAATGTGAAAATTATTTATTAGGACTCATACAAACTAGCAGATTGAAACAACTAGCAGATTTTTCCTGTTACTCCTAAAATAATTTATTTTGAACTCTATCTTTTATTACACACTCTACAACTGCTTCAAGTATTTAAAGTCCATATTCTCTTGTTCAGACTTCACCTTAATAATGAAATCTTTATTATTGTAAGGAATGCAAAATTGTACTTAAAAATAATGTAATTTCCGCATACTTAGTAATTCTTTGTTAGCATAGATCGAGCGTTGATACAGTTCCAAGGTAACACTCAGAGTTAATCTGTTAAAACATAGTTTCTGTGTCATTCCACTGGAAAGAGCAGGAATGCGAAGTAGCTCCTCCAGCCCCGTTCTCAAAAAGGCTGCAATTCTCCTCGGTATTTTCACAAGCTGCCCGAGGCAGGGGAAGCTCCTGAGCCATTCTTTCCTCTGCTCCCCTGTAAAACAAGAGCCCAGCTTCAGACAGGCACCTGAGGATTTGCTTCTCTAAGAAAGGAACTTCACCTGAATTACAATAGGGAGAAAGAAACCACTTCCAGTCATTTTTTGACTCTCAAGAAAGTCATTAATTAGGTTAAAATTTAAAAGAAAATCAACTATGTATTTGAAATTAAACAGCAAAAATAATAAAAAGTTTTTGAATATTTCTCTTTAAAATCCTATTTTTCCCCTAAAAGCATGATATTTTGCTCTGATAATAGAAAGGAAAAAACCATATGTAATGTGGGAAAAAAAGAGTCAGAGAAGCTTGAGAACATACAGAGGAATTTTTGTCTACAAAATCTAAGTATTTATCTTAGATATAATCTACAAAATAACCTAAAAGTATAAAGCAGGATCTTTAAATACTTTTCCATTTTCCTCTTAACAGGAGTATCTATCAAGACTACATTTTAACTCTTTCATTATTAATCCAGGTGAGGAAACTCTTCTTCTCCCATCACAAATGACTTGCAAACACCCAGGCTGGTCAGTGGTATGGCATTCCATTGTCTGGAGATGGTAGCAGGATCTGAAAGCAGAATTTTCACTGAAAACCTCTCCTGCATACAGCATATTAAAGTGCTGTTTTTCATGGAGGACTGATGTGGACATGGTAGGCTGCTCACCATTTAGGCGAAGATTGACATACTTCAGGGTTTTAAATTTATAAACATTTCATTTACAAAATGTCAGGAGAGTGTGTGATACATATATGTATATATACACACTCTGATACTATGCAGCACACATGGCTGTGAAAAATAAAAGGCAGCAGTTGATGTCCCATCTGTAAAAACACCGTGTTATTTCTGTTGGTGCTCCCTGTGCATTGTGCTATTTTCCCAAGCAGTTTAACCATGAAAGTCTGCAGAATGCACCTAATGTATTCAAAACACAGAAGTGCTTTCCCACCCTGCTGTCATAATATCATGGTATGCAGAGGGAAGGCATCAGACAAAGGACAACCGTTCTCAAGAACACCTGCATTTTCTAATACACAGCTGAAAAATAAGGAGGAACATGAAGCTGACTCTTCTAAAGTGCAAACTTGGGAAAGGTGAGAGGTTCCACGTCCAAACATTGCTGTTGAGAGAAAAACTGAGTATTCACATGAGTACTTTAGATCCCAGAATAAACTCATTGTTCTTCCCCTCAATTTTCTTCGCTACCATATAGATCCCATTCAAACAAAAGGAAAATGGTATTTTCAACTTAAAAAAAAAAATAGAGAAGCAAGAGACCATAAATAGATCATTCTGCCTACTGCATATTTCCCTATTTGTCAAAAATATGCCTCAAAAGTTTCTGTCTGTGCTTGCTTTTCAGATTTAACAATCCAATATAATTTTCTAAAATGTAGATTGTGCTTTACATGAGTATATGGAACTCCCCATGACCTCAGATCCAAGTAGGCAATTGAAAACTTAACAGTGTCAGTTTTCCTGTCTCAGCCTTTTTTAAACTTTTATTCAGCATTTTTCAAACACAATTAGATGATGTTTAAAAAAGGAGTTCCAAATAGCATACAATTAAGATAGTAGGATTCATTTAGAAGCAGATTCAGAATAAGCTCCTGTTGTCCATTTTTAGAACATTAGTTCTTTGAGCATTTCTCTTCCTCAGTAGTTTCACTTCCCATTGTAAGGTCAGTCCAAGAATTCTGAGGGAAACATTTAGTTTCAGCAAATTTTAAGGGAAACATTTAGTTTTAGCAAATAAAGGATTAATTAACTGAAATTCACTATTAGCTATCATGAAGCTTTCACAACCTCTCATGTTGCATATAAAATACACTTCACCTTTCTCTTGTGCCTTTTTTTAACAGTGTCTCAAATTAATCTCATTCAGTTCTGTCTGGCATTTGCTTCTCTTCATTGACAAGCTCTTTTTCTTTCATACCTACCATAGCATTATACAGCCCAACACTGTCACCAAGTTCATAATAAATTAAGAACACACTAATACTTACTTTCTCTGTGAAAGACCCATATCAGTGTGCCTTACTATTAGGCTATACTGAAAGAAAGTCACATAAATAGAAACGTAACAAAGAAAATTGCTGTATTCCTGTGATTTTTAGTTGTTTTTTTTAATATATAATCAATGCTATTGAAAACTTTTATTGACATACAGAGTTTAAAATCACTCCCTGAACAGTTGTCATCACATAATGCTCAAATTTAAGGACCTTACTCAGGTCTGTAATAATTCTCAATTTTTCTGGCTTTATCGTAGTGATTGTCCAGCAATCCAGCAGCATATTTTTAATAACAATCTGACTATCATAGCAAACACGAAGGTTATTTCCATTTCTTCTTGCCACCTGTAATATAATAATAAAATAAAATAATTACCTTCTTGGTGCTATGCAAAAGTCCAGTAATTCATCATTATTTTATGTTTTATTGCAATACTTGGGGGTAGGAGACACCATCTGTATCTAGATTTATATAAATCATCCAGTCATTAAAGCTTTGTTTTTGTACCATGTACAAGGTAATTAGGCAGGTTCTAGATATGATGGTAATTACTGGGGTAATACTTTGTGCTCCATCTTACTGCCCCAGCCTTTCCACTCAGAAGTGAAGAATCTCTCCACTGCAGTCTAGCCAACTGAAACCATCTACTTCAGTTTCAGTTAGTTTATTTCTGGAGTCACAAACTTCTCTTCAAACTTTTTACCACTGTCAAGAAACCCAGCTGAGGCTTTGTTGCTGTTGGCTTAGTGGGACTTTGTCCTTTTGCTTAGTAAGAATTCTGCAGTTCTTGGAAAACTCCAAAGAAAATGTGGTGCATTTATGCAATTATTCCTTTTATTTTAAAACGTGATGTAACAATCCTCTTGCCTGACGCTTCTGAATGTGTTGAGATCTTTTAATGAAAGATACTTGTCCTTATAGCCAATCATTTATCTTTCATGTTCTGCTTTAAGTAGGCAAATTCCTTCTTTTTTGAAACTCTCAGAACCTTATTTGTGAAATAGAATTTTTATTAATTTTACAAGTGCTTGCTATTTCCAAATTAATGTCTGACTTTCCTATACATTATATTTTTACATTAATACCTAAGTTTCATGAGAAACTTCACTCAAAAGTGTTTGCTTGATTTCAGCATTTCAGAAAAGCAGTTTTCAATTCATTGTGGGAAATAGATTTGATATTTGAGCTCTGTGGATTGCATCAGGCGATCTGCCATATATTTCCTGGGAATTGTGGATTGTGTCAGGTGATCTGACATACATTTCCTAGGAATTCATGGACTGAACTCGGACTGGCATGCTCTATGTCCTTAGACTGTCCTGACTAGCCCGCAGTTACCTGCTGCAGAAGTTCTTGCCAGGATCTACTGTCTTGGATAGGATTGCTCTTGGGATGCCATAATAAATATTTAAGAAAGTGCATTAAATGTAGACTCTTGTTAGAGCAGTGCCTTGTTCTGAACCAGCCAATCTCTCTGACAGACAATGACAGTGGGAATTGTGGTGGCTCAGCAATAAGGATCCCTCCACCTACATCCTTGGATTCCTTGGTGCCAGCTCTCTGTGTTAAAAGTTCCCATGGTTATAAACTGTCAGACGTTCAAGTTCAGCTCCTTGCTGAGTATCTCATACAGCTTATCATTGAATTGGGAGGCAAGATGAAACCTTATATTCTTTGTAAACACAATACTAGCCCTGAATTTCCTGAACTTGGTATTTGTCAGTGTATATGAATATGCCCAACTTCAAGCTAGTATCTCCATACCATAGACTGGGAACTTTCCCAGCAGTGGAGACACCTCTAGGTAGGCACAGTCCAGACAGGCATTAATCACACATCAGGTCAGTGAGGCTGTACCGCTTTGTGCCAGCACTGTAGCTCCTCAGTGATGCAGGTTGAAAGTACCTGCTCTGTGGATGGCTAGGCACATGCTTTTACACAGCCCCCTGAAAGATGTGGGCTGTGGACGTGAGGAATTGGTAAGAACATGAGGAGCTGGACCTCTAGCAGCCCACAAGACCTCCAGAATTACTCTTGCAGGACTTTATTAGGCAAGGAGTCAGATTTGCAGAGGACCATACGAATCATGAGAAGAGCAGTAGAAGGCAAACATGTACTGGATTCTTGTCTCCATCTAGCTTTCCCAGGCAAGGACTCATCTCACTCCTCTCAGAAGGGTGAACTTAGGACTTTAATTAGAAACCCTCCTAAGTATTACAAATGTCATCCCTGAGTAACAAGCTCACGTTGGAAATTATTGGTGGATACAAGGACAGCCATCCAAATCAGGATCAGTTCTTTCCTTAAATACCCACACATCTTTTCTTTGTGATCTGCCTAGGTGTCAGAATGGTGAGTGGGAAAACTGGCATATCTCCTTCTTCTGTGCTGCCAGCTCCTGCAGGGTTAGCACAGTGTCAACAAATGCTGCATCAACTAAAACTTTGTCAATTGTCTCCACTATGGCGTAACTGAATCAGAGGTTTATCAGTGTCTGGAAAGTTTAGTCTACAAGCCAAGCACATATTTTACTAGGATTTAAATAGGATAGTATCTTGTCTGAAGTCAAACACAGTACCTTACAGCAAAGGGGGAAGGGGGAAGGAGAAATTAAATATTTCATATCTAGCACATGCAAAATATTGAAAAATGTGTAAATGTAACAACAAGTGATTATGAGTAAATTATCTAAGACATCTGAATTAATTTATAATATTATGAACTGGTTCCAAATACAGAAGAATTAGTTATTCATGGGAAAACCCCTATCCACATAAAACCCCTATCCACATAAACCAGCTGAGAATGCCAAGAAGTTTCCTACATTGCACTAATAAACTGTGTTTTCTAAGAGAATAATAATAAAGTCTGTTTCTTGTATGCCTTCCACAAGCTCTCAACCTATACTGTGTAAATATAGACTGCCTTTTTACAGTGTGACTTAAGAACAAAGAAAAATTAATGGCTTTTTAATACCAATGGAATTGACTAGAAGAATGATTCTATCAAAGTAGGTTATCATTATTTTATGAGCTTCTTCTACTCCTAATATAAATGCCACTCTTTAAAAAAACAGTGACACAATAGAAAGTGTATTTTAATCACCACTTTATTATAAGGAAGAGTAAACCACTTGAAAACAAAAAATTAAGTGTCTTTGCTACCATGTAACAAAAAAGTGTAATCAGCAATAAAATAGGATACTCTCATTTTGACAAATGGAGAAGGTAGGACTCCTGGAATGCTTCTGCCACTGATGCATGACAAAGATAAAATCTTTTAAAACTGTTACACAGAAATTCAAAGATAATTTGGTTAATTATTTAATTTTTTCATATAACAAATTTGAAACTGTTTTAATCTTCAATTCAGATGAATTCTCTGAAAGCAATTTCTTTCATGCTTGCACAAGTCTCGGAGATTCATATATGCATGGACTCCTATAGTTTCTACCAATTGACCTCAATAAGTGTTTAAGAAGAATAAAGGTTTAGCTCTGAAAATGGCTGGTGTATCTGAGGAGCACCTACAGAAAAGTGCCATCTTTACAGAGATAGTCCAAGCATTAAAGAAATGGTGATGCCCTTTTAAAAGTCTGATTTCAAATTCAATGCTAATGTGTATTGCATCTTCAATTTACATCCTCTGCTCAAAGTTTCCCACAGATTTTATTGCAGAGGCACTCTCCTTTTCAGGTGGGTAGTCCAGGATGCCTCACATCATCCCAAGTAAGTGCAGCATGCACTTAGCCACAATTTCTTTTGATCTTTAGAATTAAGCACATTTTATGAATGTTTTTAAATATTACTTTCCAAGGTTAATGCTTGGAGGTTCTGATTAGGTATTAGAAATACATTTTATAACTGGAAGAGAGGTTAGGCATTGGAACAAGTTAGCCACGGAGGTGATGGAATCACTGTTTTTGGAAGTGCTCGAAAGGCGTGTGGATGTGGCACTTTAGGATATGGTTTAGGGGTGATTATGGTAGTGCTGTTGGACTTGATGATCTTGAAGGTCCCTTCTGACATGAATGATTCAGTGGTTCTGTGATGCTTGAAAATGTTAAGTAATTTTTTTTTCAAACAATTTTTTTTTCAAGCTCAATAAGGGAAACTGTAAGAGGCTCCTATAAAGGATCCATTTCTCGTGCAAGTCAGTAGCTTTCCTAAAAACTGACTTAAAGACACGACCCAAGTAGGGTCTTTTACATCCATTACTTTTGTGGATATAAAGAGACCTGGCAAAACTCCAACTCTTGTTCTCAGAAAACTGAATACATGTGTACAATGCATGTTGAATGTCATATGTATGTATTCATAGAATGAAGAGCAACAGAAAAGATAGAAATTGATCTTGAATCTGCAAAGTCAACAGTGAAAGCTCAAGCTACAGA